>VZSE01013372.1:980660-1047937 GCA_013398275.1 Promerops cafer
TATATATATATATATTTTTTTTTTTTTCAGTAATCCCAGGGTAAATGTTAGGTAGACAGCATTTCTGCTTTGCGCATTAAAAGCCCGACTGAATTTGAAAAGCCTGCAAGTGCACTTTGGGGATTTCGGAAAGTGTCGTTTGACCATGAGCTAAGACCAGAAGCTGCCATTTTGCAGATGGGGCAGGAGGGAAAGGCGTTTGGCCTCATTCATAACTTCACAGCTACTGCAAATATCAGCTGATGAATATTTATGTTATGACTGGCAGAGGCCCGAAAGGCAAACGAGGGAGGAGCGGAGGGGGAAGCTTAAGTTAGGAAAATGGTTGTCTGATCTCTGTGGGATTTCTTTACCAACACTTTCCATGCTTGAACAGTAGCTGCTGAATGAAATCATTATGTACTGAGCCCCTGTGCAGGAAAACAAGGTTTGTCAAGACTCCCTTCGTTAGCACCTCGTACTTTGTTTGAACCTGGGACATTTGCTGGGCCCTGTAAAGGGAAGTTTTTTTTTTTCTTTTCAAATACTCTATAGGGTGGACCAGTCTTCTTTTGTTTAGTCATGGTTTAATCAGTATTGTACTTGAATTTTAAAGAAGCAAAAGAGGTGAGCGCCATTTCTCTCTACATAACATAATTTCAAAGTAATGTATTTCTTCATATTTGTATTATCTCAAATCAACCACTGAGAGGGGAAAAATCCCAACTTCTTCCTTTTGCCTTCACCAGGCTGTAAATTAACAGCAAGGAACAATTTTCAATAAAGCTTACCAACATGACTTCAGCGTTGGGACGGATCAAGCCCAGGAAGGAAACCGGCTGGAAAAAGGAACCACTGGAAGGCAGCAAGGGCTCAGAAAAGTGCTGGTGGCTGCGGGTGGGCGGGCTGAGCCCCTCCACAGGACCACAGGCTCAGAGGTTTAGGGCTTCATGAAATGCAAACATAAAGAAAAAAGGGCAGGCAGCCCGAGTTAGATATGCAGAAAAAAATAAAAGTGCCCACAGCCAGTTGGTGACCTCAGAAAATTCTTCCCCAGAGGCTCTGCAGATTCACCACCCTCTACTTCTGAGGAATAAGGAAAAAAACTGGATTTTGACTACTGTACTTCAGAAAAAAAATCCCTAAACTTGCATTAATATATCCACTTTTTCCCTAGGTGGTGGCGTTTCTTATACTGCTTATTTAGAGACACCTCAATGCCTTTACAAGAAGGACAATCTTCCGGAAAAGCCCACGCCCAAGAAACCACTCAAAACCCCTCTCTCACCTTTCTTCTATTCTTTTCTACCCCGTTGGGAGATCCCTATGTGTCCCATCTACAGGAACCAGCAGATGGTGCTGCAATACACCAAGTATTTATTTCCCTGGAAAGGGAAAATCTGGGATTAAATCTGCTCGGGGCTCCCTCTGGCTACTTCCAGCCCCTGAGGGAAACCGCTTCCCGCCTTTCCCCCACGGCAGCGCGGTGCAACTGCAAAGGCAGCCGGTGCAGCTCCACTCGCTCCCCAGGGCGGGCGAATGTCCTCATCGTTATATCCTGATATCCGAAGAAGTTTCTGGTGGGGACGGGTCTTTGGGATTGAGGGGAGCGTGTCTCCGGAGGGGTTTGGGGGCGGCAAGGCAGCCATGAGGCCCCGGCGCTTTGCCCTCACGGTGAGGGTTTTGGCGGGCTCCCCTCAGGGAGGGCAGCCATGTTTGCCTCCCTTCCCGCCACTTTCGTCGGTGCCGGGTTTGTGCCCGCGACTTGGAATGGAGGTGCTCGGGGTGCTTGGAAAGTCCAATTTTTCCTCAAAAAAAAATTTTTTTTTTTTTAAAATCTAGACTTCTCAAGAAATAATGGTGAATTTCTGTCCAGCGCTGCTGCCAGCCCAGCAGGAATCTTGGGGTGCTCCCCCTCTCAGGGTACCGAGGGCCACCCAGTTGCTGCCTCCACCACCTGGCTCCATCCTCTGTGATAAAAATAGCGAGGAAAAGCCTCCCAAAAAAAGGGACAGGAGAGAGACACGGGAAATTTGGACTGAGGTGCAGAAACACATGCAAGGACAATGAGCAAGCAGGGTATACTCATGTGCAGGGGCTCTGTAAAACATGGCAGGGTGATCTACGACCCGTGTGGATGTGGTGCCTTATTTTTTATACAAAAAGTTATGTGGGAAAAAAGGGAACTTCTTGAAACGTTTAGTGGTTTTTTGTGAGATTGTCCCACCAGCACCTGTAAACCCATGGTGTGCTGTGAGGAGAAGGGGTCGAAGAGCTGCTCAGCAGCAAGCAGCAGGGAAGGAAGGCACAAATACAGAGGCACAGATTAGGGAAGGATATAGGAGAACCCTGTGCAGCTGCTTTTGTTATACCACCGAGCTGTACAGTTGAAAAATGATTTAAAAAGCAAGGGGTATGCCAGGAGTACTGGTGTGTCCTGCTTATGGACGCCTGGGGCATTCTGTGCAAATTGAACTTTCCCCCCACTGTTTTTTTGGATGGCTTAATATTGCAGAAGTGAAAGGGAAGAGCAACAACACACTTGGAGTGTGGAGCCTTTTCCCTGATCCCTTTGGCACCAAACTGCACCAGAGTGACCTGAGGACAGAAGCAAAGCCTGGCTGCGCCTGTCTTTTCATTGCTGTAATCCAAAACATGGAGGTTATTTCAGTTTGGATGCTGCATGTGAAAAGGGCCTCAGTTTTGGGGTTTTTTTTTTAGTTAATAAAATTAATAACCAGATGGGACAAAAAGGATAACCTGTGCATGATTTACTGGACAGCAGGGGAGCAAGTGGAGGGGCCTTGATGGAGCTGGAGCGATTTGCATCCAGGGAATGAGGGGCTGTACCCAGAGGTTTGCACACTGATGCTCCACAGACTGCAGCTGCAGCTCCCAGGACTGAGATGGCCTACATTCCTTTCACAAGTAAGTAGCAAAACTTTTCTTTTCACTGCAGGATTATTTGATCATTGTGAGTCATGTGTGCGTGTTTGTGTGTGGAGGCTTCTGGTCGGGTTTTTTATCTGCTCAGTAGCTTTTTGGGAAGGTGACCCATTTGTTTCTAATCAAAAGCACCTAGGAAAACCTGCTCCATAAGAGAGGTTATTAATCTCAGTGAGGTAAAAAGGATGGAAAGACAATTAGTGTGTCTTGTGACTAATACAATATGTGACTCAAAACATTAAGCAAGATTGCTGCTGAGATGATAGCTTCATCCCCTGAACTTGAATTCAGTCTGAAGCATCAGGCTGAAACATGAAGTAGTTCCCCTGAAGCCAGGCTGCTCTGGCTTTGCATCCAAAGCCACTGAAGTTAGTCCATAACCTAGAGAAAAAGGAGCTATTTAAGTGGCTCATTCCTATGACAAACAAAATTGGGAGATGTCTGCTGTAGTCTTTATGTTTTGATTTAGCGGGTAGAAGGTGGATTTAATAAGCAGCCTCACAGAGTCATGGCCTGCAGCCCTTGTGGAGGCTCCTGCTGTGGCTCAGGCAAAACCTGCCAAGTAATCTCACCTTTTCCTCCTTGCCAGACTCTCCTTTGCCATTCTTGGATTTGATGTATGATGCAGATTTTGATTTCATCTCTGTGTGGGAATGGGGGCTGGTGTTCCTTTTGCAGGATAAGGTGGCTGTGAGGTGATTTTTCTGTCCTTTTACAGTGTGCCTGTACATGTCTCTACTCCAAATGCTTTGAGGAGCTGGAAATCAGAGTGTGAAAGGATGGGTCCTTGCAGGAGCTCCTCAGGGTCTGCAGAATCATGAAAAGGTTAAGTTGAGAAGGACCTTAAAGGCCATCTCATTCCACTCCTCCTGCCATGGGCAAGAAGACCTTCCACTAGACCAGGCTGTTCAGAATCACATCCGGCCTGGCCTTGAGCACTTCGAGAAGGCAAGCTCCATGCAATAGAACAAATAATTTGATTAACTTGTCACATTCATATTTCAGAATACATCTGTCTGAGTGGCAATAAAAATAATTATTCTGTGAGAAAATTGGAAAGTTCTGGGGAAGGTCAGTGAGTGTCCCAGAGGACTTAAGTTTATTTTCAGTGAAGAATTACTAGCAAATTTACTGGCCATATGAAGTGAGGTGATTTTTCTTTGGGAATTGTCTATGTTCTCTCAGGTGCAGTGATGCACCAGTGTGGGTGTTACTCTTGATACTCTGTATCATTTGGGTGATGCTCTTGATATTTTGTATATGAAGAAGCACAGCTGTTGCAGATACTTGTAGCACTTAAGGTTTTTCAAAATTACACGATGCAAACAGTTTAAAAGAGGCAAGCAATTCAGATTTTAAAAGGATGCTAATTACAGAAATATCTTTCCTTCTTCTCTTCCCGAGCTTACCTCTTCCTTCCCTCATACTTCACATTTATGGTTTTGGGACCTGAGCTCAAGCACAGAGCTGCTTCATTTCTTCAGGTGGAAGATCCAGAAGGACACAAAGCTTTAGGTAAGTAAACATTAATTTTTGGGGGGAAACTACATGGCAGCATTTTGGAGAAAGTGTCTTTAAAGGGTGGAGGCTGGATCATGCTGCCTGTGGGAGAGCTGCTGAGGGGCTTAGCTCCTCCATGTGGGGTTAAAGGGGTTGTGGTCTGACTGAGGCAAACCAAAATGAGTGAGCCCACCCATGAGCTGATGTTCCCTGGAAAAAGAGCATCCTTCCACCAGCGCCCCAAATGGGACTGTTTTCACACTTGTTTCAGAGCCAGTCACAGGATGTAGTGTCATATTTGTGTGACTCTTGTAGCATTGTACTGCACTGGACGATGTTTTCTTAGTGAAGAATCTTTTCCCAAAATATAGTCCTAGGATGTTTTGCAATAGCGTGGCAAATACTGCTTTGTTTGTCAACTATGGGGTGTACTGTGGATGGCGAGTGATTCATTGCCCAGCAGGCGAGAATTTAATTTGTAAGAGATGTCTAATTTAGCTAAAAAAGCCCCTCTGTATTTTATATTCAAAAGTCTTGTGAGAATGGTAATAATTTGGATGAACTTCCAGAGGTAGTTAAGGTAAGTGGTAGATTAGGCTTCTAACACCTTGCCAGATTTGGCCAGTTTTGTGCAGTCAATTTAAAAGGAAAAATAAATTGTAGTCGTGATTTTGTTTCTGATTTCAAGGAAACTTAATTTTATATCTTGCTTTGGGATGTGACGTGCATGGTTGTTACCCCTGAAATTGGACAAGAGTAAAGCAGATAAATTTCAGTTTTCTTCTGGAAGTCCCTGGACTTCGGGAGATCACAGTATACCCTCCCATCCAGGAGAGTCTCGTGTGGTTTGAGGTTTGATTGTAGACTTTTTCTACATCTGTACTCAGGGTAGATTCATGTTTAAGTGGAAGCCCAGCAAGGCCACAGCCAGGTGTTAGGATGTGGCATGGGTGACTCAGTAGGTGGTACACTTCCTCCTCCATCAACTCTGAATAAGTGTCCTTTGTGGTAATGGATGGGTCAGCTCCTGGCTGACATGGAGAAAAACAAAGTCACTACTAAGGCTTTGGTACTTGTACAGCAAAGTTCCCTGTTCTCTGAGAAGCACAGGTTTTATTCAGGCTGTTCAGTTGTGACATGGCTGGGCTTTGTGGGTCTGGGAAGTGAGAACTGGATTTAACTGTACCTTCCACAGTTCCAAGTCCCCTGCTACTCCAGTGCTTGGACCCTGTTTGAGGGCACAGGGGAGGCCTCTTCAGCTCTCAGAGGTCTCCCAGCAGCAAGCCTCCAGACACAGTGATGAAACAATATATCCCATAGTTTTGAACCTCTCTGAAACCTGCCAGGGCTCACAAATGACCAAAGCATGCATGAGTTCTGTTCTGCTTTAAAAATGAAAAAAAAAAAAAAAAAAAAAAAAGAAGTAAGAATCACATTTTGGAGAAGTAAAAATGTTTTTTCACCTTAAAGGTTGTTATTTCAAAGGATATTTTCATAGTGGCTGAAAAAGAAACTGGAAATCCCATATTATTTCTCCTTCCCTCCCTCAGCCAGGCCCTTTCTGTGCCCAGGATTTTATCTGGTGTGAGGAAAAGGTTCCCTGGATAGAGAGAGAGATGTTTGAAGGCAGCATTTAGGTGTCATTTGCCACCTGGCCCGACTGCAGCTGGCTGGCTGCTGAGATGGCATCTCCACTGTGGATGACACAGTTAGGGGCTTTCTTTTCCAAACCCTGCCTTAAGGAACAGAGGGGGAAAATTATTAGAGAGTTTAGTTATAAAATGGAGAGAATGGTGCTTCTGCAGAAAGCACCTCAGATACAGAAAAGTACAGCTATAGCTCACTGCTCTGTGTATATGCCCACAAAGAGTAAGATACAGAGTTGTTTCTCTTTGGCTGCAACTGGGCATTGAACATGGAATTAAACAGCAAAATTTGTAGTCCTGACAAAATGAAAATTGTTTTCTGAGTTCAGTTCACATTTTAAATCTGCTTTCTTTTTGTAGCCACAGAAACAAAAAACCCCATTATTATAAACTTTAATTATGGAGCAGAGTTTTACAGCAAATGCCACTTTTTGTGTCTCCAGAGTTCCAGTGTTTGTAGGCTCTTGGCCATGTAACAAAGATCACACTGCTTTTCTGTGTAGGGGTTTGAGCATCACTGGCTTCCAAGATTACAGAAGGTAGATCTTTTTTTCTTGCTGTGGAAATGACATCTATGTTATTTTTTTTTTACTACATTAACTTATTATATGGGCTTACACAGTGTTATGTGACTTTCATTAAAAGGTATTGTGTCTTTCTGAACGCTTCTGTGGCCTCCCTGTTGTTTCAGTAGAGATCTAGGTGTTCTAAATATTTGTATTACCAAAGGGTTCTGGATCCTTAACCTTTGTAGGGACCTTTGAGAACCCCTTTAAGTGCCTACCTGTGCTTAAACAATTTTGAGAAGCTGATCCTTAATCTCTCTCCGAGCACCTCGTTTGCACTTTTCCTGTAGAAAAGATCCTTCTGACAGAAGGTAATACTGACTTAGGGAGCTGGTGGTTGTGATGATACTTGTGTCAGTTGTTGGTTCATAGCTGGATGCAGCTCCAAGGACAAAATAATCCGAGGCGCCTGCTGGTAAACTGCTCCAGTCAGGACAGAGCAGAGGAAAGGAGCATGTGTGTCTTTACTGGTGAGGGTAGTGGCCAGAGTAATGTTTCCACTAGAATGTAACTGTCTGTACTGCATGCATCATACAAAGAAAGGGTATGAAAAATACCTTAAGTTATATCCTGGTTAGTCATGCACAAAGGGACAAATGCTGAGGGAAATTTTCACTCAGCTATAATGCTTACTCGTGGTGGGTGCTGCAGTTTCTTAACTAGAGGCTCAGCTGGGATTAGTGCTCCAGAGAGGGAATGACTACAGCAGGAAACAGTGACCCAGTTAGTGCTGGGGCTCCAGGCAGTTTGTACCTGGTGCTGATGTTGGGAACATTTTATTTTTCTGAGAAACTTCTGTTGTTTGAAAACCTGAAAATCTTTTTGCTGGATGTATTTTAGCCTTTCTGATGAAAAGTTGCAGTTTTCTGTGGAAAGCAAAGCCCTGCTTTGGAGGGGACTTTACTGAGTGAGATACGGGTTGCTTTAAATGGAAGTATTTCCTACCAGCTCCACCATTCAAAAGAAACTGTGTTTCAATGAGCTTCCCTAGTGACAGTGAAGTTATTTCAGTAATTCTTGTGCAGGCAGAGGACCCTGGGATTGGCACGTGGCTGTGTTCATTGCAAGCTGTCCAAATTAAAATTATTTTTTAGACAAGCAATTTTCATTCCAGGACTTCTTGTGCTGTGCAGGAACAGCCACAGAACACCTTGTTTTCAATAATAAATTTACTGTTATCTATAATAACTCTTGTAATGTGAGACCTTGTATTGAGCTGTGTGATCTAACAGCTGTGATTGCTGAGGGCCTGCAGTAAAAAAGCTCTGGTTGTTTTTGCAAAGAATGAAACTGATTCATTTAGCAAAATTATATGAGTTTCTACATGATTTGAAGGTAGTTTGTGGGCTTTTGCTCTCACTCAAATTTAAATGGTTCCCAAATTTCCAGCAGAATGATTTTTCACATTTGAGTACTGGCAAAGACAGAACTCTTTAGAGCTTACAGGAGGTGTGTGGTTTGAGTGGCAGCTGCACCTCCCTTCGGCAGAGAGATGGGAAGGTAGATGTGGAAGGAAGTGGCTAAGACAACAGCAAGCAGAACATGGCAGGAGAATCTTTTCTTGGGTTGGTCTGGCTGTCTGGGGAAGTCTTGGAGTGCAAATGATGAAGGATGTGAAGATCTTAAGAGACTGGGATGTGCAGGAAAAAAAGGGTGAAAGGTGATGGACAGTGAAGGAGACAGTCCATCAGGGAAGCCCAGCTGTCCTAATGATGGTTGTGTTCTCTTGGTGCTCTCTGCTTGCCATCACTCAGAGCAGATGTGTCTCTTTCTCCTGGCCTACTCCCTTTGCTCCTCCCTGAGAATGCAAGTGCCACAGCTGAAGTGCTCCTCCAGGCACGGCTCTCATTCAGGATGTGCTGTCTGTGCTGGGCTCCCCTCCCAGCCTCGGCTGACAACAAGGAGCCTCACGGCAGTCTCAGTTGTGTCACCATCAGCACTGAGAGCAGGGCTCAAATGAATGCCTGCACTAACCTGGCAGGATCTCACAGGGAAGCAGCAAGCCTGGTGCCCTGCTGCGTGGTGAACCTGGGTTTACTCTTAAATTTGCCAGTGCTGCTGGAGCTTAGTGTTGAGGGAGTGCCCACCTTACAGAGAGTCTGTCCAGGGGAGGTGAGGAGCACTGGGAGGAGGAGGACATGGAGTGAAGGAATAGGAGCCTGTAGCTGACAGGCCCTGTGCAGGGCAGGTTTTCATGTCTTCATCTCACTCATCTATTTGTGGCATTGGTGATTCCCATGACCTTGGGATTTTGCTGTGAAAGGAAAGTTTGAAAGCTTACCATCATTTATTTATAATTATAAATAGTAATAAAAACAGAGACGGTTTCTGGGCTCCGTACATTCCTCACAGCAGGATTCCCCCTTGACACCAATCTCTGTTCCAGGGAAAGGAATGCCCTCCATTCCCTTTCTGCACTAAACTTTCCCTCCTCCAAACAATAATCCTGTGTTGCTTCCACTGGCACAGTTGTACCGTGGTGTTGGTCCTGCTGTCTCCCACCCCAACGCTTCCTGCACTACTGCTGTGCTCTGATGAAGATTTTAAGCAGGGAGTCATCCAGAATATTTAAATTATTCTATAAATTAGGCTTAGAGAAGTGACAGCCAAGTATGCAATTTCTACATTTCCAGACAAACTATGTGTTTTCTCAGAGATTTTAAAGCAAGTTTTATTGGCTGAGTATGGCAAAAATCAGTGTAATTAGCAAATACTGACCTTTATGATAGAACAGGATATTGGCTTTAGTAATTGTGGTCCAGGCCAGGATATAGATCGGGGAAGAAAATGAACTTAATTTGCCTTTCAGTGTGATCTGATGTTTCTCAACATCTGATATCTAGGAATATATGTCATGTCAGAAAACCACAAAGTTAAGACCAGAAAATAGCACGGAGGTTTTAAAATAAAAAATCTCTTTTTTTCCCCCCCATTTTTTCCCCTTGGACCAAAATCTTGAAATATTTTTAAAACAAAGAAAGATATAACTGTAAGTATGTGGTAATATGGATCTAATAATTGCCTGGAATAAGGAATCAGATCTCAAATATCTTGTACCTGAGTTGTTATTAAAAAGCCTAGGCAGTACATGGGTTTGAGCTTTACTAATTCACACCAGAAGAGTAGCTGGCCATTTAGTGGTTTGACTGAGCTTTTTTTTGGGCTTTTTTCTTAAGAATGTGAAAGCTAAATTGTGATAACGACTCAAGCAAGGCATTGTGGAAGCCTCTTTTATCTCTCCCTGGTCCCCAGCTGTGTCAGTATGTGTTAGTCTGAGCTTTGTGGGAGTGACTGAAATGTCTCTGTGATATTAGTCTGGATTTGGGTTAGTCTGGATTTTGAATTCAGGTAACTCATTTCTACCTCACAGAGAGAGCAGAGCTGGGGTTCGTACATCGTTGTCATAAGGAGCCTGCTCAGTGAAATCCTAAAGGTAACCAGAGCAGGTTTATGCAAAAAGGAAAGAGTGAGGAGGACTCTGCTCCTTGAAATGAATGTTTCTTGAGTTTTGTCAACTTTATTTTAAATATTTATTCTTTAGCCTTTAACTTTACCTTTAGCTCCCTCAATATTAATTGAAATCCACATTCTTTTAAACATCAGGCAACACAAAGAGGCTGTCTCTAGTAGATTTTGGCCTCAAGTCACCAAGTTGCTACTCATCAGCTGAGCTGTAGCAGCTGATGACACATGTTCTCATAAATGAATGCTTACAAATTAATATTAATGGGAACTGAATGTACAACTGCCCTAGTGAGATTTGGACTTTTTGTCCAATTTATAATATTTTTGGTTTTGTTCGTTTTACTGTGGAGACATCTGTTTGCCTTTATTCCAGTGGAAATTAAAGAGCTAACCTCGGTCAAAGTTTAATTTTTAGTGTTACATTATATTTTCAGAAATCGAATCAAGCCTAAGTTCACTCAAGGAAATCAGCTCCTGTTTTCAGTCTAGCCTCCTTTTTCTTTGAAAAGTTGTGCTGCATTTTAGTGGTCAGGATTAAAATTAACCACCTGCTCACCTGGATCCAAGCTGACACTGAAACTAAGGCAGCACAGCCTCACACAGTCTGATAAGTGGCTGTGGGCACAGATATTTCTGAGCCATTCTTTTATTGCTCCTTAATATATGTCAGCAGGAGAAGCTCATGCTTATGTGCAATATTCCAGTTTTAAGGCCCCTCCCAGAGAATGGGGAAATGTTGGATTAGATTGATTTTAATCCCACTGAAAAGCTTTGCCATTTTTTAAATGGTCAGCATCTGGATGTTTCCGGAATTGCCACTGGTGGAAAAACAAATTCTTTCTGTGGCTGCACAGAAAGAATTATTTTGACAGAGTACTGGACTGAATTGTTGAAGTATTGTACATCCACGGCCTTCCAGAAATTCCATTAAATTGCCTGTACATATAGATGAACAGCATCAAACCAACTTTGATGGAATAATAAGTACTAAGGGTTAGAAATTGAGGAAGTCAGTCAGTCAGTGGAGCCTGTGGATGGCAGAAGGGGAAGTCACTCAAGGGGGAGCTGTGTAAACCCAGTTCTTGCTGTATATAACTCAAAATAAGACTTTGCAGCTTAATGTAACTCCTGAATTCTTACATCGTACATCTCCAGCCTTTCCTCCATAAAAGGGGCAGAAACTGCTGGTAGAGCTGTTTGCTTTGAAATGAGTTATTCAGTACTGCATCCATCTAATCCAAAGCTTTTCCATCAACACTAGACTGAAAGTTTCCTGTTCTTGGGTTTTCTGTGGTCTACCTTCTTAGTCACCATAACCTCTGGACTGCCAGGTCATACATGACTTGTAAGTTCTGGCTTGTGTTTGATTATAATGGGAGCTCCTAAACCCTTTAATTTGGTTACTAATTCCATTGGGAAAGACTGAAAAATGAATTTGAAAGCCAAATGTTATCTACTAAAAAGCCTCTTTTACTAGTATGTGAAAAACGTCCAGTTCCATCTAAACCCTGCTTTTTTTGTCTAAGGATATAACATCCTGGTGACATCAGAGACACTCTTACTATATTATTTTTGGCCCATTCACAATGGCTTTAACTCTCAGTCTTGTCTCAGCCAAAATTGTGTCAAAAGGGGTCAAAAAGGAGAATGTAGTAGCCGCACTAAGAAGGTCATTTTTGCTTAATATGTTGGGTGTGCTCCCTTAAACCCTGGGGCTTAGTATCTGAGGAACATTTGATTGGCTTGGATCAAGTACAACTGCTTCTATACTGGAAACTAATCCTGATAGATTTTACAGGATGTTTCAAGTTACTAAAACACAAACCTCTGGATGAGGGCGAGTTAGAGGGAAGGAGGACCCTGCTGGGCTTGCCTGTGGAAGAAACAACAGATGCAGAGCCACTCATTTCTTTTAAGGAGGATGAGTGAGAGGGCGTTGGGACACTGACTAAGGCTGCCAGCCCCTTGATGGCTGGGGAGATGGGAGTTACACACCATTTCCATTATGTTAATGGCAACTTAAAAACACAAATGTCAATCTCGGTAACTCTCTCTGCTCCACAGAGCAGATACAAACAAACAACAGCCAGCAAAATCATGTGAAATACTGGCAGTGGCAATGAAAAAGTTCCTCTGCCTCCTGCTGAGATTTCCTTGGGACAGGGAGGGATTGCTGCAGGGCAGATGTTCGAAACAGCATGACAGACAAGGGAGAAAGAATGTTTAGGTTTATGAGAGAGGAAGGACAACTATGTTTGTACACGTGATCAAAAAGCACCAGAGATGGAGTGAGAAAAGGATGTACACTAGGAGCCCTCTGAGCTGTATTTTCTCAATATGGTTCTTTTTTGGGGGGGAAGAAATCCCCGGAGGTGCTTCTCTGCCTCTTGGGAGTTGAGAAGAAAACTTCTGCTGTGCACCTGAGAGTCTGTGCTGCTTGCTGGAAAACAGTGGGTGGCAAAGATCTCCTTTCTGGTTTTAAATAGGGTCAACAATCTACTGAATAAGCCAGTTCAGCCTTGTTTCATATCTACCTTTACATCTGAAGTTTGTATTTCAACTAAATTTCATCCTTGGTCCTGACCTCTTTTGCTATAGTATTATCCCTATGTGTATATACAGCAATTATTTAACAGAACATTAGGACTTCTAACCATCAAAACTTGGTAGAATTTGAATTATCCTAGGAAAGGATGAAAGATATATTTAATTTCACTCAGTATCTACTAACTATTTGCTTGTTCATCATCCTGGACTGCACTTAGATAAAATTTTAAATTAAACTATAATGCACAAAAAGACCACCAAAAAGTTTTATTAGTTGTATCTTTTAATGTTCCTGTTTATATATGGAAAAAAATATATTTGAAGATATTTTGCATGTAAAATTAACCTGTTAAACTCAGAAAGAGAAAAACTTGTGTGAAATATTCACATTAGAGGCTTGGCAGAAACCTGAACAACCCTCCCCCTGCCCCTAAAACTCTGATATGGTTTCTACTTCTTGCCTGGAAGCAGTAATGTCTGAGACCTTGACTGAATTAAATCAAGCTGGTTGCAAATTTTGCTCAGAAATTAACAACATAAACAATGTCTCGGGGAATAAATGCCAAGAAAACTGGAAAAGCAGTCTAAATTTCTGTGTTTGGCTTAAGCCAGGAAGAAAGAAAAGGGGGACAGTGTTCTTTTCACAGAGAAATGGACAGGAATTACCAAGTGTTAAGTAAGTCAATCATGTCTTTCCACTGCTGTTTATTGGAAAGCAGTGGGAGCCTTTTTCCTGCCTACTTCACTATGAGGAAGGAAGGCCTAAACTAAAAAAAAAACTAAAAAAAAGTTTTGACTTCTAGTTTTTCTAGTACCTTTTTCATGTCTTTGATCAAGGGCCTGATTTTGTTTTAGCCTTGTTTGTTCTCTTTTGCAAAATGAGGATAGGAGGTCTGTTTTTGTTAGCTTCATACATGGGACTTTTCTTATCTAGCTCTTGTCATCAATAAAACCCTAAAGGACTGAAAAAAAATTAATGTTTTTGTTCAAGTTAACTTCTTCCTAGAGAGCAAAGAGAGATGAACATGAGATGAATGTGCCCAGCTCCTTTAACACTACGAGGAGATTGATGCCCTCAGTCAATGCCTTATGCCTGCACAGGAGACTGTAAGCATGGACTTTCTGTGCAGCACCTTGCATGTTTGGGCTCCAACTCTGGTTTTATTTGTACTGGGAAATATGAACTGGAAGCAGTGGGAAGATGGGAGGGGTAGAAAACCCCATCTGAGTAGCTCCTAAGACTCCTATGCTCCAGGGATCAGTAAGACGGAATCACTTGCTGTGTGGTACCCTGATTAGAAAATCAGTTCAAATATTCATCTATATGATTTGCAGGCACTTGGACAAAAGGTTAGTAAAAAACTGTTTCTGGCAACGGACTTGTTCTGAAAACATTTTGTTAAGCCAGCTTTACTCTGCATCATTTTGCAGGTAATTTGCACCTCTTTGTGCATGTGCAGTGGGACATTTCCACTAAGCCCAGACCCATCTGCATTTCTGTGCAGAAATCCTATCAAACACATGGTTTGGCACCAGGCACACCGAGAGCATGGGGTGGGTACGTGAGTGGAGTTCATACCTTGTAGTTTATTCATCTGGAGATGAATGGACCTGCTGTTTCCAGCAGACTGCTTTTCTAAAGAGTTCACTTGTCTCAGAGTAGCAGTGGAAGAGTGAAAAGGTTCAAGCCCTCAGCCTTGCTAAGAATTGGACCATAAAGTCACCACCAGCAGCTCGATTGGCCAGAAATGCTGGGTGGCACTGTGGGCCTGCAGAACTCTGAACACCCAGTGCTCCATGGCCTGGGGTTTCACCCACCTCACACAGAGTAGCTGCAACACTGAATCAGGTTTTGTTGTCCTGAGATTGTTTATGATTGTAAGAGCAGAAATCTTAAAAACAAAACAAAAACCCCCAAAACCCAAGCAGGGATTTTCTTCTCTCTTGTGCATATGGATTATTTCTGGCTACCGTGTCATTTTTCCTCTGCTCTTTGGCTTTGTTGAGTTGATAGTATCACTTTGGTCAAACCAACTACATTTCCAGACCTGGGCTGCACAGCCCATTACTGAGGTGAACAGAGAGGTTTTTAACAAATAACCTCATTAAACTGCTACACTTTTTGCTCAGCAAGAAAAAGTTCATCGTGCGGTATCCCAGTTCTTTGGGCTCCTCAAACAACTGGAATTTGCCCACCTTGCCACGAGGTGCTTTTTTTCTCTTGTCACATGTTCTGTGCTGTTTGCCGCATGAGTTACAGATGGTAATTTTAATTTGAACACACAAATGTAATAAATTCAGCAGATTAGTATTTGGCTGGGATTGAGGGCTGAGATTGTTCAATTGACTATTATGGAAAACACATCAGCCAACCTCATCCCTGACCAGAGAGCAGTGGTTCCATCCCCTTACAAACAAAGCCTTTGTTTTGTCTTCCTTGCTCTGTGATTCTGGTCTCTGCTGTGCATTTGTTTCCAAAGCAAAACAAAGAATTCATAATTTTTGGCAGTTGAAATATTTCAGCTTGGATTTTCCTGTTACACAACTCACCTAGTAGCTGATGGAGTAGGAGATGACCTCACTGCTGAGGAGCAGTATTTTTTCAGATGCCTTCAGCCCTGTTTGTTTCTAGTCCAGCTTTAACCAGGAGTTAACCATAAGGCAGAGTCTAAGGATCAGGGTGCTAGTGGTGCTGCCCCACATTCCATGCTGCAGAAGGACTCAAGCCTGTCCATTTGATACGGTTTGTGAAATGAACACACACATTATTCGTATTCCCTGTGATGAAATGTAGAGGGTTATGGATAATCAATGTGTGCCATACAGCCCTTGACTGTTTTACCTGCATTCTGCCTATTGCTTTCCCCTGGTTAGTTATAATATGTCTAGACTTCTATCAGATTTAATGAAAACAGTCATAATGGCAACAAAGATTTCATTTTTCCTCCAAATGTGCTTCAAACTGACCCTGGCTTGGAGTGCCAGCAGCTTCCTGCAGTGCAGACAGACCTGTCGTGTTGCAGGGTATATTCTAGGGACATATTTGAGCTAGGAACAGATTTGAACTTTTAGGTGTAACTGCCACGAAACTCAATTTTCCAGTGAGTCATGTGATATCTCTTCCTTATTATTTTGGCCACTCTGTTCAGACAGGTTTTAAGTGTTTCATTTTTTATTCCGAGGCACTGAAAACAAAAGCCAAAGAAGCCTAGCAGAGGAAAGCAGGAGAAGAACACATAGAAGGACGTAAGGTACTGGACTGCTTTCTTTTTTTTTTTGGTTTTGGTCCTTTATCAGTGTAAACAGCATGTTCTATTAACCACAGAGAATGATGGGATCTTGAAAGAAGCAAATAAATTTAGAAAATGGATAGACTACCTGAGTAAGGACAGCACCAGTATTAGGCCTGAAAGACAAGCAATGAATGACTCCTACTTTTTGGATGAATGTTTGTAGGATTAACATATAAAGTTGAAAGTTGAACAAGAGAGGAATGAAAATGGAGAAAAATGACATTTCTTTACAGGTCTTCTGCCAACCATTTGATTTTTCTGAGAGTGCATTTTTTGACATTTAGTAACAATAATTTGATTTATTTTAGTATTTGAGGCCCTTGGCCAAGACTGGGGATTTGTTATGCATTGCACGTGTTGCACATGTAGGGACAGCTCTGCTCATAGGACTTGCAAAGTGCAGGAACAGGAATAAAGACTCACAGAGGTGCTGGTTGTTTCCATGGGGTGATGGAAAAGGCCAGGCAGGTCACTGGCGTAGCCCAGAGTACAGCCCAAGTGTGCTGACCCCTGATCTTGTGTCCTGCTCACTAAACTTTGCCTCCCATAGCGGAAGAATGGCAGCCAAAATGCTGCAATTGTCTGGGGTGGGAGCAGGGTTGAGAAAGACACTGAGAAAAATCCAGCTTTTCATGTTCAGCTTTTTATGAAGTCCTAATTTTCTGGATTTGTCACTAGCAGTACCAAAACTGCCAGCACAGTTTCTGTGTGTTGAGTTCTGCACCTAACAAATCTGTTAGTGGGTCTTGACTGCTCACACTCGCTTTGTTTCAACATTTCTCTCTGCATGGTGTTTGTACAGTCAGATATTTTACTGGATTGTTTTATAACTTTCCAGTAATGAATAGTAGCAATCACCCAGTAGCAATATATGAAATCAGGCACCTTTAAGTGCTGAAGGGGTGTAAACTTGAAGCTTGGCAAACCATCTTTTAAGGAAGAGTTGGACAAATATTCTGTCCCTTCTCCTGAAGCCTTTACATGCTGGCACACAACACGTACAGTGGTTGCCATAAGCTTTTATTAGGGCTGTTTTTCCATTTCTGAGAGGGAACAGTGCTGTGCTATCTGCAGCACTCGTTGTGTTCCCTGTAGGAAATGGATGTGGATAAAGCACACTTTACAAAGAACAAAGCAAAGCCTGCCAGCCCCAAGGATGGATCTGATAAGTACTGCATGGGTAAGGATCTGCATGCCCAGAGCATGACTGGAGAGCTGTGCTCAGAGTCATTCTCGTGAACAGTGAGTTGATTTAACCACTACCATTTACCACTGAGACCTAGATTTATGTGTTTATAGTCATTTCTATGTCAATACGTCAGTGCTTAATGCAGATCAGTTCTCTCTAAAGAGGACAGGAATGATCAAATTTCCTCTTTAGTGAAGGGTGAACAGGAGCCACAGAAAGACTTCATGATTTGTTCACCTAGCCAGCCAAGATGGAATAAGGGATTCCCAATTCCCAGTTTGTTGTTCTAGTGATTGGTGGAGTCTGTTTCCATTCCCAAGCAGTAATGTCTGTCCTAAACCCATTAAGAACACTCCTTCCTATTCCATATTCCAAACTAGAACAAACTGTACTGATCTGACCCCAGTTGTGAAGCTATAAATTTAATTTACAAGGTCATTTATATGGGAGGAGAAGTAGTGTCAAAATACAAGAATCTATGCAAGTAGAAAACAGAAGAGGCACGGATAACATAACCCCTATAAAATGTCTCCACATGTGATTTGTGTGGAAACAGTTGCTCTGAGATCAGAAGGAAATCTGTTGCTTTTGGCAAAACTGGTAATTCTACAGCTCAGGAGTTACTAGGGCCTCTGTGTGATACTTTCTGAGCTATGGACTTATCTTAAAGACTTCCTGTTTTGGAGCTCTCGGTCCTGCCAAGATGTTTGTCTTAGCATGATTCAGTTCTGTTATTAGAATGATACCAAGATTTACAATGAGCTGGTAAAAGATTAAAAGATAGAACTGCAGCAAGCATAAAGATGAACACAGTCTGGAATGGAAGGTAGGAGAGGCAAGAAGAAAATTTCAGGCTGGATGTTGATTTAGCAGTGTTTTAGGCACTCTGTGCTTTCTGTAAGTCCACCAGTCCAGCAAGCCTGTCCTCACTGTAACACTTGTTAGTTCTAAAAACCCTTTCCTTCCACTGCCAGCTCACTGTTGTGCAGTGTGGATAGGAGATAGAAATAGCCAAATTAAATTGATTTGATTTTAATGTCTTTACAAAAGTAACTATGGGATATGGTCTCTAGAGCTCTTCTGTACTAGGTGCTGACCCACCTGTTTGTTATGCAAACAGGGTGACTATGATCTGTTCTTTGGTAACTTCTCTAAGTGATGCTGATCAAAATAGGGAGCAACCACATCTGGTTTAAGCTGTGGCCACACAGGGCTCATTTTGAAGCCAATAAAGGCAATTACAGCTGCATTACAGTGGAGCTGGGAAGAGACAGCTGAAAAATAAAATATTGTTTGGCAAAAGGATCTGAACATGCAAGCTCTTCCATGAGCATTAAGGGGTCTGACCATCAATAGAAAAACTACAAATTTCTTTAGAAAACTTGTGACCCTTATACCGTACTGACCATGTCCTCTCAAGGCTCCAACCCTGCCAAAACCCAACCTACCTCATACTAAATAGAAGCAAAAAGACATGAAGTCAATTTATCTTAAAATCACAAATCATGCACTTGGGGTAAAAATTCTATCAAAGCAGAGTTGGTAACTCCCAAAGACAGCGCAGATAGAAACCTGTCTTGCTTGGGCACTGTGAGTGCTCTCAATTTTGCTCAATTTGATTCATCAGGGTATCACTCAGGTGCTACCAAAATGTGATAACATAAAATAGACCAGGAAAATAACATTAAAAAGCACAGCAGAAACAGGTATTTACCCAGCAGTGCTTGAGGTATTGGGCAATACTTTCTCTGTGGGTTCGGTTTTCTTTCTCTAGTAGCATCTCAAGGATATGGGTTCAGGTGTGGAGTTCTCATCTGAGGTTTAGCCACACACTAAAGAAAAGCTTGGGAGAGAATGTAGATAGAAAGAACCCCCAAACTATTCAGAAATGCTGCTTTTCTAAGCTTTTCTAGCTAGGACATATGAGGAGGGAAACCTTGGTTCTGATGAGATTAGTGGGAAATTCTATTTTCTCTTCCAAGGGGCCAGGATTTTACCCACACCTCGAGAGCCTGAGAGTCTGAAGGAGAAGGTAAAGTGCCTCTTGTCCAACTGTGTAGGCAATCACTGGGCTAAGCTGTGTGATCTGGGCATAATTCAGTATTTCTTCTCCAGCCACTGGAAAGGTGAGGGAGCTTTTGGAAAGTGGATTCTGACTTAAATGTCAGAACTAAAAAATAAAAAAGTGTGACTGGATAAATGAACGGAATGAGATGATGGATTAACTCATACATTTGCAGTTACTCACCTGGTCTCCTCCACAGTATAAAGTCACCTTCTTCCTTTCAGTGGCAGGTTTTGTTGTCACTTGTAGTTAATATTGTAATTAAATAAACATAGATTTGGCATGAAATTTATGCTGGCCTCTCTCACATTCATGAAGTAAGGAAAGAGGCACCTAACTGACCTGGCTCTGTGACACGTGGGACCAATCAGTCAAAGGTTTTGCTCTACAGAACAGTTGTTTAGATAGCAATTCACAAGATTTACAGAGGAGATAAATTATACTGGACTCCAAACCACACCATATCCCTTGCTTGTCTTAAGGTTAAAAGGGGAAAAAAACATTTATGAATGGATAGAGGACAGGATGGGAGCTGAGCTCTCTCTCACTCCCTCACAGACATACTTGTATGTGTAGCTGGTTTATATATATATATATATATATGAATTATAGCATTTAAATATACAGGCAATAGAGACTGAATCAGCTGCTGAATTTAATGGAAGCATGGGCACTCAGAAAGGTGCTGATTTAACAGCTCTTGAACTCTGTAGAGGCTCTTCAGGAGATGTTGAAGCCTCTTTGGAAAAAAGCACTTCATTTCTGTTGTTTTTGGGAGAAGAGATCCTCAGTGGCAGCAAACATCCTGTAATAGAGTGGATTTTTTTATTGTGTTTAAAAAAAAAGAAAAATCTCTGTTTTGAGCTGTTATTAATTGTCACTGTGCAATTGAAAGGTCAAACCTGATGTTCTTGCTCAAGCAAAATGCTTTGGAAAGCCAATGGAGTTTTGCCTGAGAAAATACTGGATAGAAGCATGCACAAATGTCAGCATTGGGACTGGATTTGAACTGTATTCAGGCATTAGTTAAGACAGTTCCAGAATAAGCTCTAAACGTTAAAAGAGTGCTATCTTTAAAGGGTGCTTCTACATGAGAAATACGGGGTGATACCCTCAATTTATAAACTCTCGGGAAGAAGGAGGAAGTGGCTGTCATTTATGGCTCTGTTCCCTTGGTCCTAGGGGTGTGAGCTACCAAGTGTCATTAAATAAGTCTAAGGTCAGGCTAAATGCTGTTCCTAAAAGTTCCAGAGGGTTGTCCACATCCTGTCCCTCCTGAGCAGGTGATACCAGGGTGGCTTTCAATCCAGGCCTGTTCAGAATGTCTTGGCATCCATTTTTTCATGAATGTGCATGAACCAGCAAGACTATTCACAGTGTGACAACAAGGAAGGTGCTGGAAGAAGTGGGATTTCATTTGTTTGGCAGCTGCAGAGGCAGCTCTGCTGCTCATCTCTTTCCAGCCTGAGCTTACTGTCCACAGCAAAGCTCACCCATCCTGCTCTCTGATCTCTCCTGTAGCACTTACCCTGTAACATTCACAAGATCATTTTTTGTGTGGCTTTTCAAGCACTGACTGAAACACTTACTCTGTGTCAAGTTCCTAATTTAATCTTTGCAGATCTAGTCAGAGTAACCAGTCATGGGACAGAAAAGGTAATGACTGATTGTTGGGAACAACTTACACAATGCAGCATCCTAAATTAAGTAATTAAATGTCAACAGCAAACTTCTTGTAAGTTATTCTGAGAGGGAAATGGAAAACAAGTTCACAAGTCCTTTCAAATAAATCTGAAAACATCTCAAACTACTCACAAACAAAAGAAAAGAGATGGAGGTTTCCCAAGAAATTTATCATGCTGCTCGACTCCATTCCTGTCCAAAAGGTTGGGAAAATGAACAGCCACTTCTCTCTTTTGCAATTTTAATTTCCAAACAGGACAGAATACAAAGTATTAAGTAGATTGCGAGTATATCTGCCTTGAGGGATGTCTCCTGAAGGTGGAATCAAATGTTTGCAGGTCTCATGTCACTCTCATATTTATGAATGAGACCTTTTCACTGCTATTTCATCTGCTCAGTTATAGCATGGTGGATGGAGCTGAAGAATATGTGTTCTTAACTCTTAAAATAAGAATAGTGATGATAATATTAAAGGCTGGAAAATCTGAACCAGATCTCAGCTATCCTTGTGGTAAAGCTTGACACAATCTCTGTGTAAAGACTATTTTCATACCCAATTTAAAAAGCAAGATAAACTAGAGTAAATAAATAATACTCCTTTGCATCAAAAGATGAAAAAAATCCAGGCTCTTCATTTTGAGAAGTGCCTTGTTCATTGTGTACAGTTTTGTCACAGTCTAAAGATTGTGACTGTGGAGTTTGCTCTGTTCTGACAGAGGAAGGTGTAACAGGAGCCAACAAACAGGAGAAGGAGGGTCCGTTCAAACCAGGAGTAAGGCTGCATTTTGAACAATGAGCTCATTTAACCAGGTTGGAAAAAATTACCCAGGAACATTGTGGATCTCCATCACTGGAAGTCTTTAAATCAAGAATGGATGTCTTTCTGATGACCATGCTTGTTGCTACAGCAGGAGTTATAGGCTTTGAAATTCCATGGCTCGTGTCATCCAGGAAGCCAGGGTAGATGATTGCATTTGGTCTCCAGTGGCCTTCCAGTCCCTGCAAAGCATTCAGCTGGATTGCTGCTTGCAGCATGTCTGGAAGAGGAAAAGTAACATTTCTCATAGCTGGACAATAGATGACAAGTGGTTTCCACTGGAGTTACAGATCAGGTTTTTTTTAGTTTTCCAGGCAATGCACTAATTTTTCAGGGAATAAGGAAACTGCCAAAGGACCTTTTGGTTATTTAAAATTTCATTACAGCATCCTTTCCACTCCTCCCCCTTGTCCTCCCCTACAAAATCAGTGTAGAGGTGAACAATGCATAGAAGTGGGGTACTGGTCCAAATATGGAAACAGTGGCCCTCAATAACTGTGTTTGCATTGGGCATCCTTTAAATGACATTAATTAAGTTGACTGAATTTCTCTGAGCACTCTGAAATGACTTTTGAAAGAAAACAGATTTCAGCAATTTGAAAAAAAAAAAATCTATTTCATTTGCAAATGGCATAGATTGACTGAGGCTGGCCATAGTGTTCATTAATTGCCACAGACACCTGAGGACAGGATCTACACAGTTACTTCCAACCTTCATTGCCAGAAACAGTCAATTCCTATTGCACTCCTGCAATACCAGATAATGGTAAATATTATGTATGCAAAAGAGAAGAAACAAACAGGCATTCCTTAGTGGTGTTCTGCTGCAAATAGACCAGCAGTGTGCACACACTTGCAGCAGCCCATAGGCAATTAATGAAACCACAGAATATCTGCATATATTTACCTGATGGCTGGGAGTTGAAAAAGCTATAACATAAGTAGCTTACTACATAAAATAGATTTGATTTACATTTCAACAGGTGTGTTGGTGAGAGTAAATAATGGGTAAAAAAAAGAAAGAGGGAAAAGCTAAAATAAAAACAAATAGATTTTGTTTCCAAAATCTTACCAAGTATGTGATGCACTGAAATGATCAGACTCCTAAATGCTTGTACATCTGTCTGGACTGGGGTTGTGAATTATTTTTAGGGTGACAGCAGAAGCCTTCCTAATGCTACCATTGTGGCACTGTGTCAGCAGAGTAAGCGGCAGCAAGAATGGCATAAAAGTTAAGTGGGCAATCTGAGAAGGAGGCAGTTTAGCAGAACAAAAATTTCTATCCAAGTAGAGGAAGTATCGTGATGTAATTGTATTTATAACCTGTGAACTTCTGAAATCCTAGGGAGAGTACATCTGAGGACAGTGCTGTGGCTGTACATGGCCCAGCTAGGAGCTATTTCTTTTTTGAGAAAGAGCATCAAGAATTCTTGCTCAGCTGCTTAATACAGTGTGTCAGAGCTCTGCTGTCCTCTGTGGAAGTGGTCCCTTCCCAGCACAACAGTTCTGCATCCAGTCCTGCCAACCTCAAATATCCCCCCGAGTCGTATCTTATACTTTCATAAATCTTAAACTTGGTTTCAAATGAAAGAGCTTCAAATAAATGTCTTTCAGTTATTTTTATTTCCTGTCTGGTTTGGGAGTTTGGAATTGGTAGGGAATAAGGTTTTTGTGGTCTTGGAAGCATGCTTTCTCCTGCTGGACATTTGGCACTCCTCATGCATCAGCCTGAGGCATGGTGGCAGCAAGGAGGGCCTTGGAAGAGGAACAAAGCAGAAGAAGGTACCATTGTGGAGGAGTTCTGGAGATTGGAAGAGTTGCACAGACAGATTGTGGGTACATATTAGGATTTGAGGTTGGGGCTTTTTAAGGCACTGAGTAAAAAAGTGGGAGGCTGCAGAAGTTCAGCAGAGCATTTCTGCTGACATCCTCAGCTGGGGAAGCGTTAACAATGTTGACACAGACTGTCAACTTCTGGTTTCAGATTCACTCCTCCAGGATGAGAGACAGGAGCTCACATCCCTCAGACATTGTTTCAAGCTGTCTACAGGCTAGAGAAGATAACAGTGCATCAGCTTACATTTTTATGGGTTTGCTTGTAATTACAGGAAAGGAAAATTGAGGTTTTGAGTGTTGATTTCAGTGGGAGCAGAAATGCAGAGGCACTTCTGAAAAATCTTGTCTGCAGTTTATTTTGAAAATGGAACTGTAAGTTTTTAATCTCAGTTCTGTGAAAAATGTCAAAGATGGAAAAAAAAAATTAAGTCCTGCATGTGTGCAGAAATAGATGTGACAGTTCTACCTGATTAATTCTGAGGAAAAGCAGCCCAGCCTTATGCAAATGAAATTTCTCAAATGTACACGAAGACCTGAAAAGTTACACTAAGGGAAGTTAAAGCTGGCTTTTGAACATCAAATTCAAAAGAGCTTCTTACTTAACCTTGTGAATTGTAACAATTCTGTCTCTTCAAGATACTCAAACAAATTGAGCTTTGTCTTCCAGGCCAATGGAAATATATTATACAGTGCTGTTGCAAAGTAAAATGGCTCCAGCAACTTTATGGAAAGGGGGAAGGTTCCCAGGCTTTCCATTCCCAATCCAGTTTAGTTTCAAGCCTCACGCTCAGTTTCACTTTCAGAGTGCCCTAAGAGAAAATGTAATTTAGACTAGAGCTGCATTCACAAGTTAATGGCACTGACTGCAATCCTTCAAAATGATGGATACTGGAATTTTCCCCCCTTTACAGGAGGAATTGCATTTCTCAATGTCACGTAAGGGAGAGTAACAAACATGCAGAAACAGCAACTGGCCCTCAAATCTTTGAAGGTACATGTGTGTTGCCAAAGCTGAAGTAATTTTCCTGCCAGAAATCATTGTGACAGAAAGTTAGAGCTCCTGTATCTGTGCCCTTTGTACTGTGCTGACCTGGTTAAAGATAACTGCTCTGTGTATTGGAGAAAAACTGGGAACTGTGGGGGAAGCAGAGAGATCCTCAAGCAGGGTTTGTCTCTTGAGGTAAAGGAAAAGCTTAGACACAAAGCCCAGTTTCTGTTGTCTGTCTGTTGTGTTCTGCATGTTGCGAGTTCTCAGCAAGTGTTTGAACAGCAGTATTTATTTGTTTGGGCTGGTTCTGCAGTATTGTATCTGCTTTTGCCCTGTTTTGTATGGGCTGAATTACTGCTGTTGCTTTGCTACACATTCACACCTGTGCTGGTCACATGAGTAGGTCTGTCCTGAAAGGTGGTATCCTCAGAATATTCTTTGAGAGCCTTTGAGGGTAACAAATGGATGAAAGAGGTGAGTGGAAGGATGAGACAGAGCCATTCTGATCTTTTCCATCAATTGTACCAACACTAGTAGCAAGAAAGGGGGCCTAAGAGGGATCTTCTTTTCAGAAACAGCACAGGGAAGGTTATTTCACTTAGGTTAATAGAACCACAGACCCGGACTCTGCATCCCTGCAAAATTATCCATGTCCTCTGTGGGAGCTACACAGGAAAGGTCAGCCTATCTCTTTGAGACTGTTGGATGGGCACAGTCCTTACACTTAAGCTCAGCACCATCAAACACAGCGAAGGTCAGGAACACCTGAAAACATTGAAAGCAACAGCTGGTAGAACAACAGCATAACAAAAAGCAGGTGGAAGCAGCTGTGTATGCTGCTAATGGATCCACTCTGTGTCTCCTCCTGAGGTGCACATCACACTCATGGATAAATGTAAGGGTTTAGCCTTTCAGACAATCAGCACTCAACCCTGGGGGACTAACTCTGCGTGGACTGGATGCATGTTGTACTCAGAAGTAGCTGCTTGCCTTCACCAGGTGATTTCTCTTCCAGATGACAGTTATCTGTTCAGTGTTACTGGGACCAGCACACAGAGATGTTTTATGTCACTATAGGGTGTCTTATGGCCAAAGACAGAGCTGAAACCTCTGTGCTTGTGTTGCTGGACTTCACTGCAGCTTTGTCAGGGTGAAGTTTGAGATATTACTGTGATGATATGGTAGCAGCATCCCCAGGAATCTGGACAAGAATATTGAGTGGAATAATATTAGTAGCTTCTCATGCCCTGTTATTGCTGATGTATGTAGTCTGAGGCATATCCCATTGTCCTAAGTTATTGCAGTGTTGGCTGGGGCCTGGTGTTTTTCCATGGGTTTACATGTGACTGCCATGATGTGGAGGAACTGAGGGGGTCATACAATCAGGTGATTTTCCTGAGCAGTAGTGAGTATGGGGTTGTGGTAGATATCTGTGTTCTCTGCTTTTCTCAGGTGTCCCCCTCCAGAAAAAACTCCTTACCAGTAGTTTTTTTTCTTTTCCTTTAAACAGGCAAGGAATAATACCGGGGAAAAAACCTACAATAAAAGGAAGGCTACTTCTTTGGTGTTTTGGGAAACATTTTTGTGAAAAGACTTTTAACATTTGTTTTTGCAAGGAGATGCCTTAAAACATCTGACAATTGACAAACAGTCTGGAGTAGGGAACTGGGTTATATCAAGACTGTTTGGTGATGCATTGACATTTGGTGTCACAGCTCCATTAATCAAAAATATTTTGGAGGAAATTCTTCCTGGTTCATTCATGCACAAATAATTTACACTTGAGCAGTGGGAGCAGTGGGTCTAAACCTCTTTGGCAGACTGAGTGGAGGAGCATGATGAACAGCTAGGCTGGCTCCTGAGTGACCAGACACTCACTGCTTTACCAGGGCTCTCCTTTTTTCCAGGTATGCAGTTTGTCTGTTGTGCCTGGAGGGAGCTCACAGTAGATATTTGTGAATGATAAAATAAAAGGGGGCTGAGGGCCCAGAGACTCAAAGAGGATCTTAGGTGAAAGAAAGCTCAGTTGTTAACCTTCCTGTGCCTGATATGTGGTTTGTCAATTAGGCAGCAGAAGCTGAGTTGGTTGTATATTGACCTACAAGCATTAAACAACTGGCTGGGAGCCATATCCTGTGAAGTCTGTACTGTCCTTTTGATTTGAAAAGCAGCACCACAGTTGTGGTTCCACTTAGGGTTTTTGAAACATAGGCTTTAGTTAAAAAAAAAAAGAGAAAGAAAAGTATCTTTCACCAGGTGCACTTTGACTATTTATTTGGAAAAAATAAAAAGGGGTTTGCACAGAAATATCCATAGCGTTCCAGGGGTTATTAACATGCATAGCCATGCCTGGCTTGACCGTGCAGTGTGCTCTTAGACAGAATGACAAAGCTGGAAAAATGAAGTCAAGGAAATATGAGCTGATTTATTTTTTATGTGTAACAAGCTAAACCTTGATCCAGTGCATCTGTGGAGCAAAAGAATATTTATTCAGTTCCACCATTGAAAACACTGAGAAACACGAGGTGAGTGTGAATTGTCTCAGCTGAACTCATGTATTCTCCAGACATAATTAAACACTGGCCCAATTTTTAATGTGGGCTACTTAATTGGATGTCAGAAATTCCACATTTGGAGGTTCAGTTTGACCTTTAGTTACATAAAAGAAGCATTTCAGAGTCTCCAGTGAGTGTCAGTGTCTGAATGCAGATGCCTTATTTGAAAATTGTGCTCCTTTACAGCGATGCATTCCAGGAGGAGAAAGCCCTGATCCTGCAAACAGTTTGGAGCAGGCTTCAGCTTGCTGCCAGTAACACCAGCTTGCTGGAATCCACTCATTCCAGGCCATGGCACGCTAGTAAATACAAGCAGATGGGAAAGCAGTTGCAGGATTCCAAATTAGCATGAGCTTTTTCTCCCATCTAAATACATACAAATTTGTGAATATACTTTAATTTCAAGGTAGAAGTCCAGAAATGAAAGCTCAGATAACCATCTTCCTCATATGCCTGAGGATTTGTGGAGGAAACATCAAATCAGTTACAGTGAGACTTTCATTAAGTTGTGGGGTCTGTTAAAGCTGGTGTGACCAGGTGAAAAATGGGACTTTGGTATATACACAAGGTCATTTTTGATCCAGCCAGCCCAGAGGAGATAAATACCTCCGAAACTTGGCAAGATCAGCTGGATTTCCATCCACCTAGGAAAGAAGCAGAGGATGTGGGCAGGTATCCTTAATCACAGCTATTGGAGATGTTGCTAATGCCTAGTGAAGTGTCCTGAAGGAACCCTTCTGTGGTAAGGAAGTCCTAAAACACAGGAAACTGTTTGGTCAGTGAAGCTTTATCTATGCCTTGAGACCTGGAGAGACTCCTGCAGCTCCTGCTGCTCAAACTTGACTCCAACCAGTGCATGGCAGAACAGGGTTAAAGCCATGGGAAGCAGGTAATCCACACGCTGCCAGCATGGCTCCAGTGTGGGCTCATGTAGAATGGGCCTCACAGGTAACACAGATCCCAAAGGTGTCTCAGAGATCCCTTTGCACGTGGGCTGTGATTCCCTTTCTGTGGTTAAAAAATAGGCTTATTACAACACCAGGAAATTAACTCATCAAGGGAAATGGTTTGCTGGCTGGGTGTTAAATGCTGGGATCTGCTTACAAGGTTTAGGAATGAAGTGAGAATCTCTAGACTTAGGTTGGATATGTATGTGCAGGTCCCTGTTTGCTATGATGTTATGTTGAAGCATCCAAACTGATGTTCTTTTTCCCATCCTGGTTTGTTTGGTCAATTCAATTCAGGTTAAAAAAAGTAGTTTTAAGGGTAAAAATGTCATCAGTTAAAGGCATTGCTCACTGAAGCGTGTTCCTCACTTGCCAACTACTACTTGGCAGGAACAAGCAGGCAAGGTCATTAGTGTGGTACTTGCTGGAGAAGGATGCAATGCACTCCATACAAACTGCAAAATCCAGGGAGTGCCAGACTACCAGTGCAGAGACTTTTCATTTGCTGAGCCACAGGGGATGGTAAAAATCTGCAGATAATTTCTCAACTTTAAACAAATGTTCTTTCTGTGCATGGCTTGCAATTCACACAGGGCAAATGTCCACAAGAAAACAAAACTCAATGAAAACTGGGCTGTCAGTCAGCACTGAGTGTGCTCTTTAACTTAAATTACATTCATATTACTCACTAGGGCAACTGTGTATATGTAGAGCAATTTGCACAATTTGAACTGGCTGGTCTAAATATATAAAGTACTCAAGCAAACAGATAATTCCCCTGGAAAATGATGTTTGTCTTTAAAATTAATTTTTCTCTTACTGTATCTGTTTATAGAAAAAGATAAAGAAATGGAGGTTCTTTCCAGGCACAAAAAAAAAAAAAATTGCATAGAAAATAATATGTGGATTGGATAAATGTAGTATTTTGATCATAGCCTATGGAATATGCAGGGGAGCAATCTACAGTTTTGGTGTTCTAGTGGTTCTTAAATCACAAGTTGATGTCTGCAATATTATGACCAAGGCTTCAAAAGCAAAGACAGTTATAAAATATTTTTAAGCAAAAATAACTTAATGTTCATATTTCCAAGTTTTTGTCTGTCACTCTGTGGACTAAAGGAACTTAGAGCTCTGTGGAGCTAAAATAGGAGCACTGAAATTCTCAAGATTCTCTTTTTTTTTTTATTTTTGCCTTTTTTTGGAAAATGCCCACCCAGTATCAGAATAAATAGCAAAAAACCATGAGTGTGACAATCCTCTTGTCACACCGAATTTCCTGCACTTATGTTTTTTAAACAGATGATGGCCCTGGTGAGAGGGTGAGACTGTGTACAAATGTTTGTGGTTCAGAGCCCAGTTTTCCAAAGAGAAGTCCAGAACACACAATACGTCACCTGTTTGTACTCCAACTCCATGAGGCAACGAAGACAGAATTATCCAGCCTTTCCAGATCAGCTCTCCCGTGGGGCTTTAGAGCTGAGTTTTGGTCTCTGCAACACACAAAAATGTTTCCCCACATGAATTCAAATATTACTTCTTGGCTGTACAGCGTGCTACAGGCTTTATCCACTGGTGTTACACTTTTATACTGTTTTAACCATTCCCAAACTAAGGTGGGGAGATGGGCTTGCCAGCATAGTATTAGTCTGCCTTTGGCTCAGGCAGTGTTTGCATTTCTTGTTATTACTGCTAAGCAGATTATTCACCGTTTATGTGAAGAAAATTTATCATGTCCTGTGATATACCTAATGAGAGACAGAGGGGATTTTGTCAAGTGAGGTTCCTCTTCCTCCAATTTGGATCATTTTTATGACTGACTTTGGGAGCAGCAGAAGTCAGACCCAGTGTGGATACTTTTATTTGATCTTATGTGAGTTTAAAGCCCAAGTGAGTACCTGGGCATGGCAAAAGAAGGTTTGCTGCTGTCTGTAGTAGCACTGGAGGCATCATCCAGTGAATGGTACAAACAAAGGCTTTACCAAAATGAGGACTGGCATTGGCATGTAGCTCTTCCTCTGTGCCTGTCTGCTAGAACTTACTTCCAGTCTGTGGAAAGCTTCACCTGTGAGAATGAACAACTTCATGACAGTACACAGGTTCTGTGTGCTGCCAGTCAGCAGGAGAATCAGCCTGTGTCAGACATCCCAGTGGGAATGTTTATTCTGCACCATGGGCATCCATGTCGGGGCACCTATTGCCTCCCTTCCCACCTGTGCTCCCCTGGCCCTGCTCTGTGGGCATACCTGACACAAAGGCCAGGTGCTGGCTCCTGGGCACGGAGCAAGTCCAGCAAAGGTAGACTGGAGCAATCCTTCTCCCATGTCAGATTGATGAACACAGACCTGGAGGGAGCACAGAGTGTGGCTATTGCATACAGGAATGAGGAAGCTGGCTATAGGGAGCTCAGGATTTTATTCCAGTTTCCACATGCTTAGGTATTGTACACTTCCATTGATTATTACTGCATTTTTAGCATTTACAACTCTTTCTAGTTCCTTGGTTGTAAAAGCTCCTTGGCCAGGTGGCTCTCAGCCGGGTGGCTTTCAGCTCTCAAGTGATATTTATATGAGAGACAACCTGTGGTCATCTTTTCAGATGCATTGTGGTCACATTTTCAGTCAGAAATTAGGGCAAGAATAAGACCATTCTTTCCCCCTCTCTAGTTGGAAATGTTGTTCAGAGGCATCTTCCTGGTGTCATTTAATGTCTGTTCATTTTGGTGTGGACAGTGGCTGGTGTCAGTCATGCTGCTGTGTCAGTCGAGCAGAAGGACCAGACAAGGAGGGGAATTGATGGCCATGCTCAGCCTCCAGGGAGTACATACAGTGCAAATAAATGGAGGAGGCAGGCTACTCGGAGCCACTGAGTGTGCCCTTTGTGCAGCACATTGTGATTTTTGGCTTTTGAAGGCAAGGAGGTGGGCAAACCAGAGCGAAAGAGAGATTTTTCACTAGCCAGCTCCAAGCTGGCCTTTGCCAAGAGAATAACTTTAAGTGCAAACGGAAACCCAGTTGTATACAAACTGCATGTTGAATGTCAAGGGATGGAAATGTTGTAAGAGTCAGAGTCCGTGTTTGCTTTCTTGGTGTGTTCTTTTCCGTGCTCTCTTGAAGAGGAAAATGGAATTTAAGATGGGGAAAAGAAAGAGCTGGCAGTACTGATAAAGCAAAACACACGTGGACACTACCTGACAATAATATGCATTTAGCTGCCAACAGAGGGAATGCTAAATAAGCATGGATCTCTTACCAAGCTGCTGGCTGGATTTATTTTGGTTTCGGTTTTTTTTTTTCCTTCCCTCAGTGTTTTTGCTAATTATAAGCTGTGGCACCAAGAATATTTAATTCTGTTGAAAGGATGTGTGGTTTTTCTGGGTGGTGGGAGTGAGGTAGCCAGGCATACTACAGAGGAGAAGTGTCCTAAAGCAAAGGTTTTAAACCATTTTCTATCCATCTGAGCAAGCACCTTGTGCTGTTGGGACTTCAGAGCTTTACCACAGAGCCCAGCTTTAGGGTGTTCTCTGCACATATATTTTCAATGACAGAACTCCATAGTTCAGCAAGGTAGATCTAGTTATGCCAGGATAAATTCCAATATAATTTGTTTTGCTGATATACCTTTATTGATTTTGAAGACATAAATACAGAATGCTGTTTTGAAAACCTAGTGATCCTTCTGGAAAAGCTGTGGAGTCTGGACCTGGGAATATCTTTGTGGAATATCCTTGTTCCTGTTGTTCTACACTGAGGTCCGTCTCTCTGCTTCTGGAGGCATCTGCTGTAACCTAGAGGAATTTATTGGAAGGAACCAAGACAAAGTTCTCCATCTGATTATTTTAATCCCTGTTTTATTTTTGGAGAGGTGGCTGCAAAGAAGCAATGTGGCTTCCCCAGTGAAGCTGTGTTCTTTGGCATTGCCTTAGGAGTCCCATTAACTGCTCAAATGAAAAGGTTCTGGTGTGTTACTAGAACAGCTGTTTTCATTAAACTCACTCATTTAGGATACAACAAATAAGCCTTTAATCTAATGTGTTGATCAGTGACAAGTCAGCAAGTTCATTGAACATGTTACCAGCTGAGGAAATGTGTGTTTGCTGCTGCTTAGTTGAAACAAACAAAGGGTTTTTCTTTGTTGCCTTAGAAATATTCTCCAAATTGTGAAGAGGGTCCTGTCCCAGACTCATTTTGGGTCTTATCTGCCATTAGATTGAAAAAACGTTTAGAGCTCAGAGGTTAAGAATTGTTATGGCTTATCAATAATCTGTACCAGTTTCAGTTGGATTCAAGGGGACATGAACGTGGAACTGGGGATTTCTATTTCTGCTCTCCTTCCACTTCCCCCCCCACTTTTTAACATAAAAAGGCTTTAAAAAATTCTAAAGTAATTTTACAAATAGCAGACAAGTTATAATCGTGTTTTCTTCTTTCTCCTGCTGCTCTGAAAATTAACTCAATTTCTTTTTCTTTGCACACTGGACATGAAGCTGAAACAAATATTCCATTTACAGTAACCATGGCTGGCACATGTAAGAACCAAAGTCTTGCGGGTCTTTGGGATTCGGATTTGGGAGGAAAAAGTGGTGACACTAATCACAGCCTTGGCATTTCAAACTGAGAGCTGTGGTCTTTTAGGGTCATGTCTACTCAAATGATCTTCAGCTAGCAGTTAACAGCAGTGCTGTTTGTATTTTCCAGGCTGATTCTACCTTTGATGGTCTGTTTTTCTCTACCTGCATGCCCAGGAAAAGACAGCCCTGCGTCACTTCAGATTAGGTAAGTTTTCTTTGGGATAGCCTTAAGCTGAAAACTCAAACCTAACATGAATCCATACCAAACCAAATAAATCTGGAGATCCATCTGTATCCTGGTATCTCTGAAAAATGGCAAAAGCTTGGAATATCCTAGGACAGCAATCCAGTGAGTTTAGTTAATATGAAGGACCAGCTTTGTGGTGTCTTGGTGCATTTCCCACAAATCTACTTAAAGATACTGCTAGTGTTAAAAATGCCCCAAAAGAAGCAGATATGGATGTAATGACTCCCAGTACAGTGTTTATTCTGCCTTGTTTTTTGGTCAACATAAAGGCCCTCAAATCAGCAGGCCTAGAAATTGATGTTTCCTTCCTTGAAGCAGCAGCTGGGTAGTTTGACTTCTGATCACTTTATAAAGGTAGGTGTCCACACCTTGAATTGAAGACCACTGTGTAAAGGTGGGTGTCCACAAAAAAGAACTCCTGGGCTTGCACTTCATACATTGCACTTGTTTATACAACTTTTAGTTTCCCTACATATTTAGGAGTAGTTTCCATATGAAACATGTAATAATTTGAGCTGCTGGGAAACTGAAAACTCATCTTCAGAGTTAAAAGACTAAAGGAAAACTGGTATGTTGTTATTGTCATTGTTATGTCAGCATTATAGAAAGCTATCATCACTTATATAGCTGAGGACTGCACTTTGCATGGTTACAAATATTGCTGGTGGTCAAAGAAATGTAACAATCCTTTTGGGAAGCACTTTAAAATTCCAGAGGTGGTGTAGTGGTGCTTTTTTCAGGTCTTTAAGCTGAACTGTTCTCTTGCTATTCCCACTTTTAAGCCTTTCTCTGGCCTCCCAAACTGGGTACCTAATAGAATTTAGATATTGAAGTTTAAAACTTCAGTAATCATGAAAAAGCTAAAGTGCTAGGTCTGTTTTTTGCCAAATACATATGTTTGTTCTGAAGAATCCTAAATACAGGTGTTTTTGGGACCTGAGTTGTTATCCTAGTGATGGGTATAGCAGACTGGTGTCTGAGGGTCAGGCATGGTGGTTATACTTTGATACTTGTATGATCTTGCAATCCCCATATTCCACAACATTAACACAGAGTGGAACAAGCAATCCCTGCGTGATCAGACTGTGTATGATAGACAGAAACATTATCTTGCCAAAATGGAATCATCTATAGGATTGGATCTAAAGCAGGAAGGAACAGGGCATTGCTTTCCAAAAATCTCTGCTGAAGGTTTTCTCACATCAATTGTCATGACAATAGGTGGCACCCTCATGCCAATAAATATCATGTTTGACGGAACTAGGCTTCCTTGCACTTACGTACTGCAATTTCTTTAACCAAAATTATTGGAATTGAAAGCAAAAGCAAGTCATGAAAGCAGAATATTCATTAGGGAAAGGGGAGATATGCCTGAAAAACAATAATGTAAACTCCACTTTGACTGTTGATTTTAAGGTAAAACTAAACTACCAGTTTAGCATAAAACTAAACTGCTGTTTTGTGTAGGCAATTGAGAATTTTGAGTGTGGGTCTGTACTGAGCAATGCACACAAACTGTGTTATCCTGTGCTTTATAGCTGAGAATTTTGACCCCTTAGGCATTTCTTCAGAAGAAACAAGGTGTGTCCTGTTTTATTTGCTGTGACACACAAAGCCTTGGTGCATGGGTTATCCAGGCAGTCTTGCAGCTCACAGCTGCATGAATTCAGAAAGGGAATCTTAAAAGAAAGAAAGGACTTCTCTCAGTAGAGTTCTTGTCACTTTTACTTCCAATGTGAGTCAAAACCTGGAAAAAAATATTAACCAGACTTTGTCAAGCCACAGGCATCTTGGCTTGTGGTTTGGGTAAATGTCCAGGTCATTTCTTACTCTATCCTGAACAAATCTTATTCCCTGCCTCTCTGCTGAGATAGTGAGGAGGTTAGGAAGCGACAGAAAAGAGAACATTAAAAGAGCCTAAATGCATTATAGAACAGTGAAAGGTCACCACATATTAGGTAGTGTGAAAGACACCTGCTTTTGTTGATTTTGGTGATATAACTGGCTCTGAGAAGTTTTGCTAAGCCTAAATTTTATGCATTTTTTTATTTTCATGAAAATGGTGTTTAAAGATCTGATGTAATTCCAAGGACATAAATTGTCTTAGGCCTGCAGATGGCCCATAAAATTTGCAAAGCCTTGGCCATTTATAAGCTGGAATTGGATCAGAAAAAGCTTCAGGATTCATTGAACTTTGCTAGTCTTGGCAATGTCTCTGTTACACTTTTACTGGGATTTTGCTTCATCCTTACATTGCAAAAGGAACATCTTAGGATGGTAAAGCCAAACTAAAGGGGAAAAAGAATTGATGGAGTGAATGAGGTTCCATTCTAATTTGAGTCTTACTTAACAGCTGTTCTCTTAGGTAAAATTTTGCTGAAGTAGCTATGATGTTCTAGGGAAAATTAAAATTTCCAGTGTTTCAGGAAATGTTTCTTATTTGGACCTCTCTTCATTTCCCTTTCATCATCTCGTGCTGATTTTTGCAAAGGTTTTTGTGCAAAGCAGTGTAATCCCTGGACAGATTATATTCCTTGGGATGAATGCTGTCTCCAGGTTTTGATGCCAAAATGGAATTGTTGTTTTCTGCTTAGCATTTGCTCCTCAGCAGGTCTGGTTTTAGGCAGGTGGTTACAGATCCAAAAGGGACCAAGAGACTACTGCAAGTCAGTTAAGTCTGTCACATTGCATTTAAATTATATTAAATGAAGATGCTTTACCAAACACTTTCATCTGCTCATCTTGCACTGACAAATGCCCTGATGCCACTGTTAAGTGTTTCTATTCCTTGAATTTCACAGCTGGGAAAACTCATTCAGTTCCCCAGGATGCAACTCCTGTCTTGAAAAAGCTAAACAAGATGGACATTTTTTTGTCCCACATCTAAGTCTTAGCTTGTGACAGTGACCTGCAGTCCTTCAGAGCAGCAGCATCATTCTTTGTAGCCTCACTGGGAGGGAGGAGGAGGATTCTGCTTCATCGTGTGCTTTCTCTGTCCTGAAGTGGAAACAGATTGTGCAAAAAGTGCTATCAGAATACCACCAGCCTTTTCTTCCTGTGAGCAGCAGGCTTCCAAAGGGAAGCAGGAGCTGCTGAGGATCATGTTTGATTCTTAGAGGGTGGGGGGAACACTGTCTCATTCCTATTTCTGGTCTCCCCTTGGGTAAAGACCAAGCTGTAGGGAGAAACTTCTGTGTGGCCTAAATGTCTTTCCCAACCAAATACTCCAGGGCAGCAATAGTAGTGGGAAACTCATCTGATGGAGCAAGGGAATCAGGCAGTCACAGGTTCAATATAACAGAGAGGACCAAAGGGATTCATTTGTTAATGTTTCTGTGGTCTCTCTCAAAACACTTTTGATTTCATTTAGTCAATTTTGTCAATTAAGTAGAATTCTTTCATTTCTCCACGTTCTCTTTTGCCAACATCTAAGTGCATCATCAACTGCAGATACAATTAAGACATGCTATTATTTGCACTTCACCTTGACCTGGCTTAATTACTGCATGATTTTGTGATTGCTCGATACTGAGGTGTTCCTTGCCACAGGGATGGTAAATCTGTACTCAAAGATGTGTTAACAGCTTCCTACAGCATTCACCAGAGTGTCCAAAGGATAACAGATTCCTTGTGCACTCCTTCTCTCTTTGCTCTCAGTGGGAGAGAATTTGGAATGTCTGCAGCACACTGCACCCTGGCATTGGTGCTGGCACCATCCTCTGCCATTTCCATGTTTTTTTTCAAGATGGTATTACTGAATTTTTTCACAATGTGTCACTTGTTTTGCTTTTCATATCTGGATGTAGAAGACATTAATTTCTACTGGTTACTATAAGAAGACAGTTCTAACAGTCCAAAATTTAGGAGTTACCAATATTTACAGAAGTAAATATCACAGTGTATCAAGCACTTGCAGAACCCTTCCTCATAAGAAGGGAAGGGCCTATTTACAGCTCATCTATACATACACAAAGTATTAAGCATTCTGCCTTCCTGATCCTCAGCTCAAATTTTGTATTATAAACCCCAGACACATTGTGTGGTTTGCAGGGAGCTGTAAAACTAAATGAAGCACATTCAAAATACATTTTTGGTCTAATTCTATTTTCCAAATCCGTGTATTAAACATGAATATAACAGCCCAGGTTTCAAAACCAGCAATGTTCTCCTCAGAAACCAGCATCTTTGTTTGCAAAGGAGTTCCCAGAATTGCAGTGCTTTCATGGCACACTGGGGTGGGTGTGGGAGGTGGTGGGACCCTGGCCTTCATGGAGCACTGGGAGAGCTCAGGACATTGAGAACATCGTGAAGGTTAGAGGTAACGTGCAGGTTTGCAACCTTCACTGCCAGTTTCTCAAAATGAGTTTCTCAGCTGGGGACTCAGATTTGAGTTCCAGACTTCAAGGATGTAAATACTTTTCTAGAAATAGCTCTTGGTGTCTCTGTGATGCAGCTCACTATTTTCTGTTTGTGGGCTGTGCCCCTCTGCGAATCCTCAGATGCTCCAAGTCCCTCCACGTGTCCGACATTTCCACGGGACCTGTGGGGACACAGCAGTAGGGCTGACCACTGAAATGTGCTATTTGACTGGCCATGGGCAAACAAATAAGGTTTTGGTCACAGTGGTTACCAAAGACCAAAGTGACATGCTGGCTTTTCTGGAAGTCTTGTGAGTACTGGGGAGCTTTGGGCTTAGCTGGAGATCTTGGATGTCATTACTGAGCCACTGTGCTTTACTTAAAAGCCTTCCTTCAGTGTAAGGTTGAAAGGTGAAGGAAAGAAATCCCAGACCTGCACACCATGCTGCAGAATACACATATATCTCCTGCACACATCTCTGGAGGAGTCTCCCACCAAGCTGACACTAACCCTGACAGCCAGATGTGCAACTCGGATCAGACAAAAACCAAAATAGACTGTGGTTTACAACTGCTTGCAACAATAAACAAAGCATATCAAAGGATCCCCCAAAACACACTTTCTCTGTAGAAACCTACATGATTTTATTATTCTAGTATCCAGCTTTAAAGCATTTTTGTCATTTTTGTAGAAGAAGAATTAAATAGTTGCAGATTCCCACCAGGGACAATTGTTGGGGACTGGACTGGGCTTACTGGTCAACCACATCCATCCCAGGGAGACTGTGCATTGTCAGCAAAAGTTTCCTTAAGGATGATGTTACTTGCCAAAATCTGCTTTCTTCAGTTTGTGATGCATTTTTATAGGGACATGACTTATATAAAGCCTTCCCCACTGCCCCATGCACATAATTACAAATAGCATTTTATGTAGCTCCAGTTAGCCTGTGCAATATTCAGTCTTTCACTTGACTGCTGGTGAGTTCTTTCTGTTAAACAGAGTGAAACAGGAGCATCCATCCCCTCCAAGCAGATCTTAATTGTTTTCTCCAGGTAAACATAAATATCACAAATTTGCATGAGAAAATGTCATAAGTCTTTGAAACACATTTCATTATGAAAGCATCTAAAACATATATGGTGTAAGTTGGAAGTGTTGCCCTGCAGAAAATTAATTCAGATTTGCAAACCAATCTGGATGAACCAACCTGGGAAGGGGAAAGTGAGAAAAGCTACTGTAATATGAAAACAAGTAAAGCTTCTGTTTCAGCCTGCTTTTTTCTTGAATCTATTTTAAATCTTTAGCATTCTTTTGGCCTGCAGATTTCTATAAAGTTGAAAGATGCTTTGTTCTCCAAGGCTGGTATCACCTTACTAGGAAAGCCATAGAGGAGGACTCATAATGTCTTCTATTATACAGCTCTATCTCTACTTAATGTTGACATGAAATTCTTTGCTAAAGTTCTGGCAATAAAATTAGAGAAACTTATTCCCTAAATTGTTTCAGCTGATCAAGCAAATTTGGAATTCTTTCTATGTCCTGAAACTTCAGAAAGTTAATAGTTTGTGTTATCCTGACTCAGTCAAACTCCTGTCACTTTCCTGGAATCTTTGTGGGCTGAAATACTTGGATATTTTTACTTTTGCAGACATGTGCATTCTCCTGTGGAATTAAATGTGAGAAAATTTTAGTTGTATTTTATTACTTCAGAAAGAACAGACAAAATAATTGTTCTTGGATTAGTTTCTTCTGTTCTGGCCCTTCCCTTTTTACCTTGGTGTATTACTTCTCAGGGTTCTGGCTTTCCTGACTCAAGCTAGGAAAAATCAGGCAACAAAATACATAGGTGATTCTTTCACCCATCCATGCTAGATCTTGAGGTTTCAAAAGGCCATCCAAAATGTAATCATTTCCTTTGTTCTCAGAGGTCACAATTTAGGAAGCCAGTTGTTAAGGGAGGACATCAGGAAAGGAATTCCTGCAAAGACACCTGTGAGTTCACTGAGTTACAGGAGAATGAAGGGGGGCAGCCAAATGACAGTCCTTGTCCCAGCAGCCTTTGTCTCAGGTGGGTGTTACTCCAGATGGCAAGGTGGAACCTGCTCTTGTTTAACACAGAAGATGAAGCTCCCTAAGAAGGTGAGATACAGGAAAAATGGCAAAAGGAACCAAAGCAGATCTTCCTGTCATCGTTGGTGGCTGTAAAATTCTGGGTGTGAACAATTGTGACCTCTGGAGTTTTAAGATGAGATGAAAGTGTTCAGGAAGTAGAGACAAGGACACCCTCTCCAGGCTGTACAGGTGCTTCTGCTTGCTGTCCTGAAGACCCAGAGAGCTTGACATTGTTCATTGCACCACGGCATGGCTACAGAAACAGGGAGGGCTAATCCTGGCTGCAAAGTGGAAATACAGGCTTAAAGAAGAGACTGAAGAAGGCCTAGAGCCTGTGCCTCCCACATTCTGGGCACACACTGATCCTGGTGTCACCTGTGAGAAGTCCAGATAGTGTTTCCTGGGAATCTTTATCATCATCTGCATATTTATTGTTACTGCTCTAGGTAAGCCAGGAGCTGGCCCCTTGTGGCACTCTTTTCCCAGTATTCCCAATAGACTTGTCAGTGAGTGGGAGCGGGCTGGCAGCCAGAGTGCTTTCCTAACTCTCTGGATAGGCTTTACATGCTGCAGCAGACAAGCTCTTGTGGTCATGGCATTAAAATATTACAAGCTTTGTTTTGAAACAATGACACAGAAATGTTCGCAATGACTCCTTGTGCAGTGGTTTGGGATTTTAGCTCATGTCTGGAAACCACAGTTTCTAGATTGCAGGACAGCTCATAGCTTGGGAATTTCCAAAGTGACTATTAACTGGAATGTTGGTTTATATAACTGTGTCTGTGTTAGTTCAAGGTTTGTCCTCTTGCAGGTGGCAGTGCTGCTGGGCAGGGAAGGGGGAACTGGAGGAAACCTCTCACCATTCATTTTGCGTGGGTGCGGTGGAAATCCAAATTTTGACTAACCCACCATGTCTGGAATTAATCTCTCTGGCAAACCAAGTACAGTCATGGCAAGGACTTGTATTTGCTGTGCTGAAGCCTTTCCTATGGGGCTGATCCAGCTTCTTATGAGGTCAATGGAAAAGCCTTTGTAGGCTTCTCTGGGTGAAGTGTGCTAAGTGGGCTCTGTATGTTCTTAAGTCTTGAGTGGATGCAAGAGCCTCTGTTCCATTCTGCAGTTCATTCTGAGCCAGGCACTGCAAGTGGGTAGGATCAGAAAGCACACTGGAGGGGTCAGAGACCCTTTGCTAAGAATGAGAGATACCATCTCTGCTGGGGCTTGGTCATATATTTTTTTATTCAGTCATCAGCTAAGGTAGAGTGCTTAGAGAGCCCTTACAGAACACTGTGAACTAACTATGTAACAGCAAGAAATTCCTTCAGTCTGACCTTCTGCTCCTACAGAGGAGCTGCACTGCACCTGTCCATTGAGTACCCAGCCTCAGGCAGGGCTTTACACACCTCTCCAATTACCTGCTTTGCACAGGGCTTCTTAGAGAGCTCAGGTTAAGAGCTCTGCTGAGGTGCGAGTTCAGCACCAGCAATGCCAGCTGGCACAGTGGTGCCCAGCTCTGCATCCTTATGGAATTCCTGCTGGAACAAACCCACACAGCCCCTGCTCTGTGGAACAGCACAGCTTCTGAGCATGGGGCCTCAGAAGGGCAGAGAAGACTGAGAACCAGGGGCTATTATTTGCTAAGGACATCATGAGCTGCAAGAATCTGTGTACACTCCCCCAAACTCTTGTTCAAATTCAGAGTATGTCTGAGCTGCCTGTCCAGACACTAAGGAGTGAGAAAAGACATTAGAGAAGAATGACAGGCAAGAGACTGTGTTCAGAACATGATTTGTTTGTTTTGCTTGTCCTTCTCCAAGATGAAGATGAGAGATTCTTCAAGCTGTGTGCTTTTCTGCTTTCAATGCCACTTTTTGTCCTGCCAGGAGGGGTGTCTGCTGCAGATTTTGTGCCTCGGGAATGCAATAGGGAAGCCAGGAACAGACACAGAACAGCAGCACACTCAGTTCAGTGGAGTACACTGGACTTGGGGAAGGGCTGCTTCCAGAGGACCAAACATAGGAACCCAGTGAGATGTCAGCTCTGGACAAACACAGCAGGATGAGGATGGCTATCCTGAATTTTTCTAGAATTGTCTTTCTAGGCTCACTAAATAGCAATACTGGCCTAAATATTGAAAAAGAGAAAACCATGGTATTACCACTGAATTATTTTAATTTGATTTCTCATCCATTTCACTTGAAGGTAGCTCATTCTGTGTTGTTTTGATTCTTTTGGAATTGGACGCACTTAGAATCCCTTATAAGAGGAACACCAAACTTTCCCCAGTGCCTAATTAGTGCCTGTATCTTCAGTTCTCAATGTTTTTTTTTTAAATTAATTTTTTCTCCTATCACAATTAGGAAACTTTGCCTTTAAGGTGAAAGGTCTGATTGCAGTTTAGTGTCTGACTGGCAGAGCCAAATCTTTTCTACAAGAACCACAAATATTGAAGGATTCCTAACCCAGCAGTGTGAAATGTAAACTGTAAAGTGGTACAAATCCTGCTGTAGAAAATTAAAGCTGTGTTCATAGCTGAGACTCTCCTGTCAGGAAATGTGGTGACATGCTTTCTTCATAAGTACGAGTTAGCAGAGTTTACAGCACCCTGAACCTGTTGTAGATATTTGCCAGAGTTGAATTTTTGCTCAGGTTCTGTGCATCTGAAGATTCATGGGCAAGAAAGGGACAGCAATCCTTCCTTCTGAGTAGATCTTGGATTACTTTGTAAAATGCAGAATTCTGCTAATACCGTAAATGTAAGAAAACAAGAATGAAAGAGTTTTAAGATGGATTTTATCTTGACAAGTGAGTGATGCATTTTAATGCACCATAAACATGTAACCCTCACCTCTCCTGCATTGTAAGGTAACATATTGTTTTGTTTTCAGTTTACCTCCCACCTCCTAACTGTTGTTCTGTTTTCCATTACTGCAACTTGCAGTGCAACAACAAAATCGTTGAATCATATGAGAAGGGTCCAGCAAATCTTATTTGTTCCACCAAAATTCCTTCCATGTGTTGGAGCTTCCTTTTTTCTTCTGCTAATTTTTGTCATGTGCTTAATTTTAGTCATTTCTCCCACACATTGGAGGCCAGCATCCTTCCCTCACCACTGACAGGTTTCGAGGCCTTACAAGAAGTAACTGAAGCCTGTTGGATTTACCACATCCTTAGAAGAACGTAACCATGTGCATAAGTTAAAGCTGCCCTCACAAAGAGGGGAGAGCAGAAGAGCAAAACAGAAGAGCAGAAAAACAGGAGTTGGGCTGCATAATATAGTGGGTGATTCAAATTAGAAGATGAAAAATTAGAAATTCAAATTAGAGGTGCTAAATGGTATGAGAAGAGAACAAGACAAGAGCTAGGCCTCTTGCTGAGATTGAGGGAACATGATTTGAAAATGGCTGTCAAGACATAAAATCAATTACCTGGATTCAAATGGGGGAAAATGTTGCACCAAGGTAAACTGAGCAAACTCCCATGGGGTGGTGCCAGGCAGTGTGGGATTTTGAGCACGTTTCTGCTGGAGGCCCTTTGAAGTCTCTCAGCTTGAGCTCAGGATCATACAGGATTTGGGCAGGAACTACTGTGCTCTTCATTTGCTCAACGCTGCATTTTGTGCATATATGTTTGGAGGCAGATTTCTAAGCTTTGAATGCCTCTTTCCTTTGCGAAAGGATAATTTGGGTCGTTGGTCTTCAAAGAATTTTTTCCAACAACAATTTTGATTTGCTCAAGGAAAGTGAATGGGAATTCTGTAAGAAACAAATGTGTAGCAGAGACATCTACTACTGCCCTTTAACTGCTGGAGACTTTGCTCTTGTGTGTTTTATTCATCTCATAAAAAACAGCTTAGAACCTTGTAAAAAAAAAAATCACAGAAAAGATGTGAGACTTAGCACAAATATATACCACACACATAGGGTGGTCTTTTCTTTGCGTGTATCCAATAAACTTCCCTTTTTTCTTCATGTTGTTTTTGCCAACTTCCCATTGTTTCCTCATATATGAATTTCCTCTGGCTTGGGCCAAGCTACCCCCATTGTTGTTTTAGGTTTTCTTGCTCTCTACAAATTTATAGCTCCCCAATAAAAAAAAAAAGAGTGAGGATACACTTTATTAGCAGAGCCAAAGTATGTAAATGTTTATAAGAAGCGATGCTTATAATAATCCTAAGTAAACTGTAAGAACCTATAAAATTTAAATGCTTAACATTTTCTGGACTCTGCATTTTGGTACAGGATTAGAACTTTTGCTGGCCAAAATGTTAAGGATTGGAGAACTGGAGCTGTGACCCAGTGCTGTCCCATGTAAGTTTAGAATATGGAAGGTTTTTTAAAACAGTGTTTGAAAAAAGCATTTGAGAATATTTTGGTGATATTTACAGCCAAGTCCCCGAGGGATCTTTGCATTCTTCCTTTGGGTCAAAGGCCTGGATTTAGAGAGGTGGAGGATCCAATGGGCTTCTCGTGGCCAGGCATCCATCAGTACCAACTACTGTCACAGTCGTGCTGATCTGCAGTTGCTGTTCCTCATTCCCATTCTCATGGAGAAGCCAAAGATTCCGGAATGTGGATGCAGAAGCATGGTCTAAATTATCTGTCTTTTGCAAAGCAGAAGTTTGCTTTTCAACACAGTCTTTAATTGCACAGAAGAAGTCAGGCAGAGCATTTGCACCAGCATGCTACTTATTATCAACATGGTTTTCATTTGAGGACTTTTTTTTTTCAAATCTGTTTGAGAGTACTCTCCTTTTCTAAGATGTTGGACTTTATTTTCTTAATCTTAGGATCACTCAGATTTCCTGTAGAGGAATAATTCTTCCATGACCCTCCTCTATCTGTTTTATTGTGCTCTTTCTCATATGCAATTAATTTGTAGTGCTGCCTTTTAGCATAGGTGAAAGCTTTCAAGGGTCAGAAAAACCTGTGCAAATCACTATTTTGATGTTCTGGGTATTACTTATCTTTAAAAAGCACACCTGTATCCCTTTCTGGAGGCAATAGCTACCACTAGACTGAAATATTCTAGTAAAAAAAATTATAATTTTGACCAATAAGCCTACGTTGCCATTCTTTGGAAGTACTGCAGCGGCCTCTGTACGTTGATTTTTCTTTTTTAACGTTTTTTTTTTGTTTTTTCAGAAATGATTTTTTTGTTGGGAAAGAAAAGTGCATTTCTTCCTTCTCTCACCTGTGTGAGCATGACTGTGCATTTTACCAAAACACAAATCAATCCCAGTGAGTTTTTGAAAGCAGTTGGTAAACTGTTAAGTTGGCTGGGAAGCAGTAGGGATTCCATGGGGCTCCCCCTTACAGGCTACAGTGGGTAGGGTGTGCTTGTGCTCTCAAGAGTAATTTCTTCTTTGTCCCAGCAATGACACCTCCATCTCATGACAGCTTCCAGGTATCTGAAATTTCTCTTTATTCTGCCTAGGAATGGAGACAAGTCCATGCAAACCAGTGGCTCTTTCACATGCTTTCACAAAAGACAGTGACTTCTATTTCAAATTGAAAAACCAAAGTTTTTGATCAAATTCTTTTTTCCTAAAAGGGACTACAGAACCCTCCTCCATGTTAGGAACATTACCATCAAAATCTCTTTCCATGGAAAATTTAACAGAATTGTATCCTTTTATGAAGGAAAGCTCTGTGAAAAATATTCTGGCTGTCTCCTCCAAATGTTTCACAAACATTTTTTAAGCACCTTATTTGGATTTGCACTTGTGGCTGGGTTATGTGTCTGCAATGAAATGTGCTGTTATTGCTTTGGCCAGTTACTGTTTCTCTGTTGAGTCTGAAATGAGAATATTGCCTGTGTTAGTACCTCTTTTGTGCTTCTTCTCACCTCCTTCAAGCTAAGCCACCAAGGAAGTGTCTCCAATGAAACCTGTCTTTATCCATTGCAGCTTGTTCTGCTGACTGCAGAAACACTGTTCACACTTGAACAATGTATTTAACTCTTCTACCTCAGGTCTTCTCTCAATGACCCTCTCTGTCCTAAATGCAACCAAGGAAAAGCTGGTTTTATTGTAGCTGAACTTTGAAATCTTCATTACTTAAGTAGGTTTGATAGTGGTTTACAGTCAGACCAAAGAAAAAGGACTTCACAAATGTCCACCAATAATATTTCCTTTTCACTGGTCTCCAGCTGTAGTTGTGTCTCTTTTACAGCCTGTGTCTCTTTGGTGGTCTTAAACCCAGAAGACTCCTTCCAGAGCTCTGCTGCTCATGCCAGATGCCTGCAGTGAAATTCAAGGGTGGTAGGAATGGGCTCCAGCCATTATACAACCACAAAAATCTCCTGATGATTCAGAAATTTCATTTAAACAATAAAATGCAGGGCACAGATAACAGAGAAAAGAAGAAAAAAGTAAGATGCAAGTGTCTCTTCCTTACATTTCATAGCTGACATCTGGTGTAACTAAAGATTTCATTAGTGCAGCTGTTGTCCTGCACTGTCTGCTTTATACTCAGTTCTTCCTATGAAAATGTAATTCACTAAATCTGGGCTGACTGCATTGAATGTCCTGTTCTTAAGATACTTGGGTGACTGTGGGGGTTGCTCTCACTTTATAGATCAGCTATTATCTCTGTAGAGCTTTATAGGAGAGCAAAAAGGGATAGTGGTGGTAGAAGTTACTTGAGTCAGCAGCTGGGGGAAAAAGGAATAAAAGATTGGAGCATTTCTTTTTATATGCTTGGCAATAAAATTGAGCCCGAAGGCCAAGCTAGCAGCTGCTCATTCTCGCTGAGATGCAGAGGTTTCTTGGGGGGATCCTGAGCCCCATTTTCCCCTTGTGACAGAAACATTAATCCACTGATTCTAACACAGGGGGTGTCTGACCTCGTGACTTTTCCTTAGTGATTGTACAGCCAGAGAAAGACAAGACCTGCTCCTCTAGAGCAGGAATTCTCCCAGGTGGTTCTGATGTGCACAACTTTGTTGCTGATGCCTGTGATACCAACTCTCATTTTCAACTCCATCATGATACAAATGGGAGACTGATTCTGAATCAGCTCCATGGCTGCCAGGAGTCAGCAGGTTACCTTTTAAAAGTGGAGCTTTCCTGCACAAACCAGGGTACTGAAAGTGGCCAGCTGCAAGTGTTCTCTGCTCCCAGCTTTTTTGGTGCACATTGATTGACATGAAAGCAAGCCTTCAAGGTGGAAAGGGGAAAGAGCACAGGAAACCTGTAGGAACTTAAAGGCAGTAACTGCCTGACAATGAACAATACTGTATTTCACAGACAGTGAAGGAGGCAGCTCTGATGATATGAATAATCAGCTTTTTCTACACTGACTTTGGTTTCTTTAGTCCTCTGCCGGCTGTGCCCCTTTCTTTGATGTTCCTGATTGAGGTGTGGCTATTAAAGCCTCTCTGGTTTCATTTTCCAAGAGGAAATAGCCCAGCTCGGTGTGCGTCCCAGTGTCAGTTGTGAGCAACACGTCCTGCCAGTCACTGTCATGACTGCTCACAGTTGGCAACACACATTTGGACACACAGAGGAGCTGGTAACAGAGGGTCACAAACCTGTGGGATGAGCTGTCATCTGACCATGAGTTCTGACACAAAATTTAGGTCACGTGGAAGTTAATTGCCTACATCCTTTTTCTGGTTCTAGTCTTGGTCCCCCTGTTCCAACCAAACTGGCTGTTTGTGCTCCTTTGAAAAACGAAGCTGATGACTCTTAAAAGGCCTGGAAATGTTTTTCCTTTGCAGGGAAAAAAAAAAAAATCTGAATCCTAACTTTGAGCTTTGTGTACTGGGATGAAGAATGTTATCACATAATAATTCAGGGAAATTATCTTCACTCAAAGCATCTTCAACTGACCACAGATATGTTCTATCGCATTCTTTGATACATCTTTAATGTGTTAGTGGACTTTTATATCCCATTCCATTTGTGCCTTTCCTCTTGGCCTGTCACGAGACTTTTTTGTTTCATCTAATTCTTCAGCTGACAAACAAACAAGGTTATAAGAATAAGATTGTTAAAATTATTTGCTCTTGGGAAGTAATTTTTAATCAATCAAATGTCTTACATGTTTGACAACTGCTTTAAAACAAACAAAAAATTTATGGGGAAAAATCCACATACAAATAGTGTTGCCTTTAGTTTATGTTCTTTATTCAATTTAAAATACCATTGAAGTCACTCAGATTTTTGCAGAAGTGAGAACACAGAACATCAAGCCTTGGTTCTTTTAAATATGGCGTTTTGCTGCATTGACAGGAACATGTTTCCCTTTGATATTTAAGTTCTGAGAAAACTGTATCAACTGGCAGCAATGTAATTAGGGAAAAAGAACAAGTGAAATCCTCTCCAGGCTAACCACAGGCTTTAGAGAAAGCCTACTTTTCTCAAGCACAGTAGCAATTAAAACCTCTTCTCTCAGCTCCATCACTATAAAGCATGATGGGTATCTGCTGCTGTTTATTCACACCTACCCTGCGTATTGCCTAAGGTTCAAATGCCCCTGAAACATAAAAAGTTCACTTAAAGTGAACCTGCTAAGCTTCCAGGCAGATAATTCTCTAATTATAGAATCACAGAATAATAGAAGGGTTGGGGTTGGAAGGGAAATTAAAAACCATCTCATTCCAACCCCCCTGCCATGGGTAGGGACACCTTTCACTAGCCCAGGTTGCTCCAAGCCCCATCCAGCCTGGCCTGGGACACTTCCAGGGATGGAGCATCCACAGCTTCTCTGGGCAACCTGTGCCAGGGCCTCACCACCCTCACAGGGAAGACCTTTTTTCCTAATATCTGATCTAAGCCTACTCTTTTAGTTTGAATCCATTCCTCCCTGTTCTTGTAAATAGTCTCTCTCCATGTTTCTTGTAGGCTCTTTTCAGGTACTGGAAGGATGATATGATCTTCATTGGGCTTCAGGTTCACATAAAGGAGAGATAGCTTATGTTTGTTTTCCTTATAGTACTAATAAAAAACAGCTGAAAAAGCCCTAATCAATTAAGAGGACAAGGCAGGAATTTTTGAGGAAAATATAATTTGGGGAATCTGATTTTTTTCCAAGCCAGAACAGCCTCAAAGATAAAAGTATGTTTCAATCAGTTTCTGATTTTTACGCTTAATTTTGAGCAAAAACCACCCAGAAGTTGCACTTTTGGCATCATTTAAATGAAACATAAATGAATGTTTTCCAGAGGTAAATGACTAATTGTGATGCAAATGCCTGCTTAAACAAAAAGGTTGACAGTGAAATATTGTGTATCCTAAAGAAGCAGTTCTGTCCAACTGCTGAGAGAGAGGGTTTATTTGCTTGGTCACAACTCTTGGGGCACAGGCAGGTGGCTTTGCATCTGCTTGTGCAAATGGAGGCAGAAGTATGATGTGGGAGCTGCACTGTCAACCACAGGAGTAAAACCATGTTGTCTTTTCCAGCCTGGTGCTCATATGGATGTATCTGCTTGGGAGTAGCAACAGAGGTGAGAGTTGGACTTTCCCCTCTATTGTCTTGTGGAAGTCATCTGGTCAAACCTCTTGCACAGGTTTGAAGCAGGTCACCTTCAAAGTGGATTTCAAGAGCAGCTGGCCTCTTGAAGCAGGTCAGCTTCAAAGTGGATTCCAATTCAGACTTGGATGAAGGTTCCACTTCAGGATGCCAGACAGCAATTCACAGGGTTTGGGTGATGTTTTGAGTAGATTTGTATTTGAACTCTGAGAGAAGCCATTTTACAACTAATTCAGATGATGTGGGCAGTAGAATTGCAGTGCTGAAGAGTTAGTGTCTCACAAACTCTGTGAGCTGTTGAGATTAAGAATGGAAGTAATGCCAGTTCAGATCAATATGTAATATCTGTGCAAGCAGACACCTGATGGAGCAGCACCAAATGGCACAACAAATGGCTGCCTGAGAGGAGCAGCTGGTTTGTCAGGAGAGGAGCAGCATGGACCATGCTGGCAGGTGATTCCACAAGCAGTGGCCCTGAGGTGGCACAGTGCAGTGCTGCCAGCAGCCCAGCACAAGTGTTGGCAGCTGGATGGGTGAGTGTACTTGGTGTCTCTGTGCAGATGGGGACAGTAGCTAAGTGACCTTTTGATGTTCTGGCCAGTTTGTCTGGGGCACAGCCCTGACCACGAAGCTGTGACACAGTTCTGGAGCCTGGCACCCTGCCAAGTGCTCATGACTGGGCCCAACCACCCTCTGGAACACGTCCTCATCTTTTCTGTAGTCTGCTTGAAATTGTGCCCTCCTGTTCAGGCTGGCCATACTGAACTGCTGTGACCTAACCCAAGAGATGCTCTGACAGTGATTCCAGGAATGAGACAGATCCCTGGGGAAGGTGGTTGTGTACAATGGCTTGTGACCTCTGGCTGTGGTTGCAGCTGAGAGGTCACAGTGGGGTGCGGGTTGCAAAGCTCGTGCTTGTGGAACGATCTACTCAGGCAGGCAGGCTTGGCATGGGATCTGGATTTAGCACTGGAGCACCACGTTGGGACAGTAACTGGCTCATGGGGCCAGCTGCTCATGCAGCATCTCCAGGAGAATCACAGGAAATTTGGGAGGGGGGAGATAACTTTGCATTTGCAGGCTCTGTCACTGCCCCTGGCTGTGCCAGTGGGGCCTGACAGGCTCATGCTCTCTGTGCTCACAGCAGCAGTGGCCGTGTGGCTGCCCGGCCAGCTGCTCCTCCTGCCACCTCCCACTTGCTGGAGTGAGGCAGGGAAGGCCAGCAGGGACTAGCAAGGAGCAGCTGCAGCCCAGAACAGTGTAGCAATGGGAAGGCTGTGAGGAAGCAGTCCACCAGGAGTCCAGGATGTGGGTTTGTGTGTTGGCATGGAAGGGATATGTCTTGCAAATAGCCTCTGCAGGGCCATGCCCCTCTCACTGTGGTGGAGCTAAAATAGATGAGATGAATATTTTCCCTTTAGAAATGTCCTAGAGGTGTAGTTCAGTTTGTGGAGATAATAATGTAAGAATTCAAAGACAGTTGCTGGCAGAAGGGGAAGTGGATGTGGCCCAAAGCATTAGGAATTTCTTCTTGAGCAAAAACTCATATTTTAGTGATCTTGAGACTGAATAAAATCTCCTAGGCAGTAAGGGACTGCAGATACTAAATGCATGTTGAATAATTATCCATGCCCTCTGACAAAGACCAATAGGACAAACTCTCAGGGATTAGAAATGGGTTTGCAATTTTAGATAGTGTAACAATTAGGGTAATATTAATAGTTTGATGTACCTGATCAGAGGAGCTGGTTGCTGATATTCTCAAGGCAGGGATTGATTTAGATGGGTAGGAAAGATTATCATCACAGTGTTCACAGTTAAACTGGAAAACCCTTTGCACCTTATGGGAAGTACAAAGCCAACTGTGTCTGGCCACTGCTGTCATCTGCTCATAAAGTATTTGCCCTACTCAGGAGTAAGTTCTGGTCTCAGTACATTGATACATTTCAGGAATGCCAAAAAAGGGACTGAAGGACAACTGTAAGAAATTTAACATTAGAGTCACTCAAGAGATGCTTACATGAGTTCAGTAAGTTGTTGCAGGGATTGTGAATGTTTTCCAGAGACTCCCAGTGAATGTCAGTGCTTAGTACAGGATAACCTGTGCTGGGGAGCGACAGCCCTGACAGAAATAATGCTGAAAATGTGTCAGTATTACAGAACGAGCTGGGAAGAGAGAGAGCCAACGAATCTATGCTCTACAATGTCCTTTGGATTCCCTGGAGATGAGGAATATTGCATCTGAGCTACTGCATAGGATGGGAAGGTGGAATCATGGCAACTGAATACAGTGAAGGCTTGGAATACAACAGGACTCTGAGAGTATTTCTTGTACAGGAGAATGTCTAATCTTTGTTCCAGAGCCTCAGCCTTGTTAAAGCCCTCATGTCAGCTTGTGAGGAAGGAGGCAGGAAATGTTTAAAAAGTAATCTGAATAGTTTAACCTCCCTAGTGGATCTCTGCCCTAGGCAAGGATTTAATCTGTCATGTGATGTGCTGCTTAGAGGGTTGGGGTACTCCTGTCACCCTGTTCTAGTGATTTCAGGGAATACCAAATTGGATATGCACCCAGATACTGGCATCATGTTTTCACGGGGTTATGTGAAATACATCCTTCATTTTTCATGTGAAATCTTTGGCTTGGGGCTATTTAAGTCACCAGGAAGAACTGGAAAAAACAGTTAAATATAATCAGTGTCACTAGTTATGCCAAGAGATCATCCTGCTACAATGTATCTTCTATGCAAATAGTTGGGACATCTGTGATTGAAAAATGAATACTCAGGGGACCTTGGGAAAATGGCAGCATCAGTGGATGTGCACGTTGAAATAAGTAAAAGAGTATGTAACATCTTTCACTTTGGAAAAACTCACCCATCTTGTCACCAGACATGGAGAGGACACTTGCTGAGCAAAAATGAAATTAAATCTACTCAAAATTTCCATGTCATCCAGGTTCAAATTACCAGAGAGGGATAATCTCTGTGGTAGAGATGAAAAATAAATGATTAATAGGAGCTTGGAAATGATTTGTTTGGAAGGTTATGAGCCCAGCCCAGATTTTGATAGGAAGGAATGTTAGATTCTCAGCATGCAAGTGGGTGTGTAAAGGAAATAATCCTTCGAAAAATAGTCCTGGGACTTACAGTGGAGACCAAAAGTTATTTCTGAAGTTGGGTCAGCCACTAGTAACAAGTGAGTTTCCAGGCTGGATGCTGGAATGGCCTGGATTCCTGATTCTGAGTGATGATCACAAGAGAAGTTGATACCAGGATTCCTTGTGAGTTACACAGAAACAGCAGAGTTTTTGCACTCGGGTGGTGACAGGAGCAGAGGCCAAGAGGAGATGGCATTATTTTGGGAATGCCCAAATCAATGATATCTAGAGCTGCTCTGCCAGATGTAGCCTCTTGGCCTAAGGACAGACCCAGCAGCTGTGTTTAGATTCTGCTGTTTGAGAGATGGCTGTGATGTGGATGGAGAGGGGAAGGGTTAAGGACAACAGCCGTATTACCCAGAGTATTGCTGCATTATCCAGGATAGTACAGATGGGTTCTGTGCTTTGCTCCTTTCATATTTACATCTTGCTTTGCAACTGGAATCTCAGCTTCTCCTCAAGGTACCCTGTGATGGTGAGAGGTCCTGCCTGGGGTACTTTGAAGGAGATCTTAAGGAGAGAAGGGGGACTGTGCAAATGGCTTGAGGTTTTGTGTGTGTGCAGTGCTGTTAAACAAGTAAATCTCACTGCTTGTTCCACAGCTGAAAAACAACCTCAGAAAGGGTTTTTCAACAAGGGAAAGAAGAATCATTTTGAAAAAGGCAGAAAGGTCTAAGGAAGGTCCCCAATGTGAATAAGAAAGTGTTCAGCTTGCTGACACTGGGGATATATTAATTTGGGGGAAGCGGAATAAGGCAGTCCCTTTCTGCAGGTGCAGTTTTGGCCATGCCTGTGTTTTCCTAGACATGTTTCCATATGCCCTGTATAAACAGACACAGTCCTCCTCTCAGCTGGAGCAGCTGCTGATCAGGTGGCAGGTTAATACCCTGGAGAAGGTAAATTTGAACACAGCAGTTTCTGGAGCTGAACCACGGCCAAAGTCCAAGTGATTTTGGTGTCCTTTTGCTGCTCCGTTTTTCACACAGAGGAATTGCCTACTCTGATGGCAGAACTTCCAGTGTGCGTGGCAGGCACAGGCACAGGGGGCCTTGACAAGTATCCAGTCTGCTATGTTAAGCTTCTGGGAATGGTTCTCCTTCACTGAATCCCAATGAAAAAGCATCTGGTTATTTCCTCTAGGGATGTGCAGTATGAATTGATCAAACCACCTCTGTGGTTATGGCTGCCCATTTGTATGGTCATTTTGTATCAAAGGAAGCCTTTACACTGAGTGTTACTGATAATCCAGGAAGAAAATCTGTGAGAAATATGTGATGACCTCTCCTGATCTTCAGGCAGGGGAGCACAGAGAAGCAGCTTCTGCAACTGTTGGTAAACATAAACATCTATTTTATAGTAAACATATTGTTTACTATAAAATAGATGAACAAATTACAAAGGCTGTGATTGCACGCATGGAACAACTTGAACTTTTTACAGCCTGTTCACAGAATTCAGCCTGACCCTGTGGAAGCTGCACAGCCATTAGAGGATCTCATGGAAACAGAGGCATTTCCTCAGTGAGTCCTAGTTAGCAGCAGCAGAAGTGGCTGTATGTGGATCTGTAGTGAACAGACCACTGTTTCCACCTTTCCCAGTTTTGTTTCTCTCCTTGCCGGCCCTCTGGAGCTGTCCAGCAGAAGTCACAAAGGTGTTTGTGCCAGTGCCTGGTAGGAGGACAGTCCTCAAGCTGATCTCAGCCAAAGCACCCTGGAGGAAGCCCTGGCATACTTCTGCTTAGACAATCATTCATCTTCCATGACAGCTGACAAAAACAGCTGAGCAACTTTCCCCAGAATTTCCATCTTGAAGAAAACCTGACAAACTGCTGTTTGTCTCAGTTCCAAATCTGAATGAAAAAATAATATAATGGAAGATTTTTTGTGGGTTGAAAAGCTCTGAGGAGTTTTCATGAGAAATAACTCCTTGGCAGAGTGAGGCAGTTTAGTCAAAACTAGTCTGTCCTTCCACACACTGTGCACAAGTCATGGAGAGCTGTGGTTTCAGGGCTGTTAACTTATTATTTTGCTTTTCAAGTCATGGTCTTGACTTTGTGGATGTGTCTTTTCATGCCTGTCATTCCTACCTTTGACCTTATTTCCAAACAGAAGTGTTGTTGGTCTGCAATTTTATTATGAGCTTGGCACAAATCAAGGCTTGATATTTCATTGACAATACAAAATATTCTCTTAAACAGATGAAATGAAACTAGACCAATGGTGCATTTCCTTTTGCTTCTGATCTATTAAAACAAATGAATGTGATTCCTCCTGTAGCTTTGTACTCAAACAATAAATGAGGCCAGAAAAGACAATCCAGACCAAATCTTTCCCCATCCGAAAATGGGACTTTGTTACAACAGAAATAAATCTCTGCATCTGTTTTGTGGTGGTGTCCCATGGGACCCATAGTTCCAAGGCTCTCCTGTTTTATTCTCTCCCCCAGGACCTGAATGGTGTCTGCATTGCACTGCAGGGGCTGATGTGATACCACACTGTTTTATGAGTGATGAGGTCTGGCAAGAAAAGCAGGTTTTAGCAATGCAGATGCTGTAAGACACTCAGAGCTATTCACCTTCAACCATAGGAGGGATTATTTATTTACCAAGATGGATATTGAAATCCAAAAAAGTATTGGATGTAATTTTTTTTTTCTGGTGCGAATTCTGTGGCAATTGATTTTTTTCCTGCAGAATAATAAGAATGTAATTACTGCTTATTTTTCAATGGGAGAAATAATTCTTTGGGGTGTTTTCTAATTTGTTTTTCTTTGCATTCCAGTCACTCTTATGGGTCCCATCTGTTTGAGACTCACTTCCCTGGGCATTTTGCATTCTCTCAGTGAGAGCCAAATGAAAAGTTTGGGAGTGACTGGACATGTAGGCACTTTACATTCCTTTCCTGAAGAGAGAGTCTATAAGAGCAGGATTCAGAGTTGTTACAGAATAAGCAGAAACTGAGGCATTTGCACCAGGTGTTCTACAGTCTTAGGTAAAATAAATTTCATTTATTTAAAATAAACTGATTTCAATGACATTTTCTTATTTCTCAAATTTTCACTCTGCACTGGAGGTTTCTCACATCCATCTGATGACATTGGTTTTTTGGCCAATCCAAATCACCCCAACTGTTTCATGCTCCTGCTGATGTCTCTCTCTTCTGCCAAGGTAGAGCCCTCTCTTTGCCTCCCTCTCAGTGAGGAATCCCAAAATGCTTGAAACTCCTCAGTGGAAGGAAACAACAGGGTTTGGTGGAATGATTGTCCAGTTTCCTTCCTTGCTTCTTGTGTCAGGGACAGATTGTTAAGAACTGAGCAATGACGCTGTAGTGTGCTTTAAAGGGAAGGGTAAAAAGATGTTTAAGGTTTAGGAAAGAACACTAGAACCTCTACATCAAGCCTTGAAGCCTCCCAGAACATATCTTTTACTCCTCATCAGCCAGCAGCACATAATACCTGCCTGTTTTCTGTATGGACATGATGGAATTATTAGAACTGGGCAAAGTGCTGGAATATCATGACTCCTCTTGAGCTTCCTTTATTCTCATATGTTTGAAGTCTTGGCTAAGTATTGAACCTATTTAGAGAGTAGTTTTGTGGCTTTGACATGTGACTGGGTGATATTGCTAATTTCATGTGTGCTATAAGGGGGAAAGGGAAATAATTGGCTGCTCTGTTATTTCTTGAGGTGTTGGAAATAAGTGTTTGACTTCTGCCTAAAATAGCTCAGACTTGGTTTCCCAAGTTGGTAAAACATCAAAATACCCCTGCTAAAATCAGTATTTCAGAGTGCTCACATGAAGGCAACCTGTGGGTAACCAGTTCTAAGTATATAAGGTGCGATACATTTCTGAAGGAAGATAAGTCTTTAGTGAAACTAAAATATTGTAGTACTCCTTATTCTGAACTGTTATCAAATTCTTCTCAGTTGTGGTTTCCGTGGAAAGCTGATTTTCTCCATTCCCTGCTCCAAGAGGTTTCTTTTTTCATTCACCCTAAGAAAATAAACTCACTGGAAGTATATATAAACACTTGCTTCAAGCTACTCCAGTAGAATCCTATCCAACATGTACAGAAGTCTTTCCAGTGACTGCAGTTTGATCATTTCCATTCAGTCTTGTAGTGAATGACAGTTCCGTTTAAAAAGAAAAAAGAATAAGAAGAAGGTTTTGGTGAAAAATAACATTTGGTATTAGTTAAATGAACCAAGTGGAGCTGGTTTTCTGCTATGTTACAGGGCTGGGTTGTGCACTGTACTTTCAGCAGTTCACATGTGTGCAGAAGTATTGATCTGTAGTGAATCCAGGGTGATCTTTCACTCCTGATACTTATTAAATGCATACCTATGAAAATTCTTCATAGGAATGATTTAACTCGATTCCTAGCAAATTACTGCTTTCTCTGTACCAGGTACTCGCTATTTTGCAAAGGAATCTGAAAAAAAACATGTACTAAAAGCAATCCTGAAGAGTCCTGGTTAGGTCTGCTGGGTTCAGAGGGCACAATTCTTCTCTCACTGGCACTGTAGGATTCAGATCCACATGGTAACAGCTTCCTCAGCTGTGAAAGGAATGACTTTACAGGTCCTGGGCATATTTTGGTTCATAATCATGCACCATCTTGTACTCAGTGCTTCAGGATGTCTATGATGTAATTCTGCAATGATTTCAATGGGGCACCAAGAGGAGCAGACTGCATCAGGAGCTGTGCTATTAGAAATATCAGCAGAACCACTCACCCTCCCTCTCAGGACAGACAGATGCCACGTGCCACCATGGGAGGAGGCCCCTCAGCCCTGATTTCACACTCTCCAGCTGGAGCCTGAGCAGGACTGTGGGCTGTGACTTGTCACCTTCCTTTGGCAGGGCAGCACCCAGGTGACCCCTGGGGTGACAAGGTATTTCAGATGGGGTTGGTGTGCAGATTGTCAGTTCAGCAAAACCCCCAGGAGTGCAAAGTACCCCAGATGGAGGACTGCATTGCCATAGACATCTGATTGCTCCTCCTGCCTCCACATTAATCTCATAAGGCTGTTTCTCTGCATGTCACATGTTTTCATTCTGACCTTCTTTACCAGTCAGATCAAGTCCATACAAATTCCTTGTCCAGGGCAGGTTTTCTCTGGATGATGTGTTATGCAGAATGTCCCTCTCCTCTAGCCAAGCTCAGATCATATGTCAATCATAGGAAGTGAAAAAAGTATGTGGTTCAACCACAAAACCAATTTCCAAGACAGAAAATCAAAAATAGAGATGTTGCAGAGTGGGATGCCAAAGTATCATTGCATCTGGGAAGAGACTACTGGGTAAATTAAATAGAATTTTTCTGTGGTGATGTTAACAAATGGTAAGGGTGTTGCAAAGACTGCAAATCTCTCTGTAGTCCTTGGCTTGAGTGAGTGATAGACTGGACTTTGAGTGGCTGTACAACATCCTAATTATTTATGGAAAAGGTAGCATTATGTTTTCCTAGTGACCTTTGTTCAAGTGTTGATTTTCACTTGCTGATTGTCAGCCCTCATATATGAGTTATTTGTGTAGAACGAAAGCACTAACACAGAGGAAGCTGGAAGTGTCTGGTGGTGTTTCCCCTTGCCCTCCTGGCTGCACATGTGGAAGAAAACAGCCCTTAACTCCAGCATTGGCTTCCAGTAATGAGCTATTGCTGCCTGCAGTGCTGATGCCTGGTGCTTGGCCCACCATCAGGGTGATGTGACTTATATTAACTGCAATGTTCCATATCTACAGAGGTATTCAAAAAATAGGCAGTCAACAATTGAAGAAGTTAATTGCTTTTATTTTGTCTGTTGATTACCAGAACTGTAAGATGCTGTTTTTCATTGCCTAGCCTAGAGCATTAGGTGTGACCAAGATTACTGAGGAAGGAAAGAGTGTAGAAATCTTGGACTCTCAGTTATAAAAAAAAATAATAGAAGGTTTGGTTCAGCTGTATGCCTTTGCCAAGGGGAAAATGGGCCTGAATATTACATCGTGTTGAGATTTACTTACTTTTGTCCTTCCCTCTGGAGCCTTGGGGTGGGTGATTTAAAATGTTGTGCCAGCTCTGCTCTGAACCCCTGTACCAGGTACCTGAAGTCTTCTGCTTGCTATTCTGGCTGAAGAGGACCCACCTGACTTAAGCTCATATATCTAAGGGAGCCCTCCCCACTAAACACACAATTCTACAATGCTGGTTTTTTATTTTCTTAGCACTTAGTACATGTGAGAGGGAAGGGAGTTATTTCTCACCAAGAACACAGCTCTCAGCAGTATTGTTTTTTTCATCCAGAGAAGCCCAGAGTAAGATGAGCACCAAGTTAAAGGAAACAATGGGAGTGTAAATGTCATTTAAACATATACATCTGCAAGCCATTCTCTCCTGAATGCTTGGAAAGTTTACTGTGTAAATATTGCTTTTTCTTACTCCTTCCCTGCTCTGCTTGCTCTCAGCCTGGGGACACGAGGAGGGTGCAGCACATGATACCAGGCAGCACCATCACTGCAGAGTCCTTAAAGTCCAGATCTCACCCCGTGCAGAGCAGTTGAAAAGCTCTGCCATTAAACAGGCAGGTGGAAGCCTCAGCAAGGAGCCCAACACAGGAACTAAACCATTGCAGGCATGGCCCCATTAAAGTACCTTTCAGTCTGGAAATGAGAAAAATGCCTTAGGCAGACCATTCTCAAAATAGCGTTGCAGACACAAAGCCAATATAAACATTAGATGCTCTTAAAGCGCATTTGTTTGAATCGTGGGGTTGAATTGACTCCTTTACCACTGACAGACAGTGCATATATCTCACTAGCAGCTCTCCAGAGGGTTCTCAGCTGTTTGTGTGGGGAGACAGAGACTGTTCTTCGGGGAGGTTTCTGTAGCATGGCTGTTTCTCCAAGGTAAAAGGTCAACAGCAAAGTTCTGGAAACATAGTAAATAAATACTCTGACAGCCCTGCCCATCATGTGTGTTGACAGAATTCTCCTGAAGTTATTAGTGTTATTTATTTGTTTTTGCAACAGCAGCACTAATTTATTTTTATTAGGAGCCCCAGCTCCAGCTGTGGTTGGGGTTCCATTGTTACAATCAGTGGAGGGGCATGTCATAACAGGCAGGTCCTCTTTGAAATACCAGTGCTTTACTCTGAGCAGCAAGGCTGTGTATGGGAGGTAAGGAGGGTTCTTCTTCTTCCTACTCTACAACTGGAAAATGGTGCCATGCAAAATTTCGCAAGTTGGCCAAGGCCAAGGCCACCCACAGTCCAAAAACTGCAAGCTGGGGATTGTAAATCTGTCAGCTTTAATGAGGTGTCTGGCTGGGGAGAGTCTCATATGAGTCCAGTTTCAAAGTTAAACAGAAAAAGCCCTGCAAATGTACTATAGACAGCACATGGTGTGCGTGGTCAGCCCTGCTGAAGGCAGTGCAGCGTGTCCCGTGCACTCAGAGTGAATGTGTGTGTGTACTCCCCTCAGTCTAGGTCGAGGCAGAAAAGTGGAAGATTTCAAAAGAGAGAACAAAGTTTGCTGAAAATGCAGACCAGACAGTCCTGAAACTAAGCATTACCTCCTTTCTCAAAAACGAAGCAACCATGAGCACCTTTACTACCACGAGTGGCATTTCTGACATGTCCCTCTGCCACTGCATTAACAATGAGCACAGGCTGCTTTTTCTGGATGGGATGGGTGTTACTATTGTAAATCAGCAGAGAGTTCCCTGACCCACGCAATGAGGTGCTTCCCCTCACACCTGCAGCTGTGCAGGTGCTCACAATTAGGTGGATGATGTTTCCTGACTTGCACCAAGAGGTCAAATACAAAGCGCAGTGAGATGGAAAATACTGTAGCATGTGGTGGTAGAGGGGGCAAAAAGGAGTGGAAAGGAAAATTATTTCCATTCTGAAGCAAAGAACTTTCAAAAATTCATTTGTGATCTCTTAATATCTCCTGTCCTCCTCCCTCATTCTGTATTTTCTGAAATATGAAGACAGGATGCTCCAGATGGAATGAAGTTGCCAGGATGATGGAAGCTTGTTTGTGCAAACTGAAAACCTTAAATATTTTCCTTTCTTGGGTTTAGGATGATGGTATTCACAGGTAGCATTTGTGTTGCCATGACACCTGATAGCTTGGGCTTTAAAAGTCATGCAGATAATCACAGATTTTGTCCTGCTTTAGGCGCTGATCAGCCAGTTTGAGCTACTTTTTGGGAAAAAGCATCTATAGGAGAAAGCCTGTTCTCACTCAGAAAGAGGACAGAATGCTACAGAGAGGATTTGTGTTATGGAACATGCCAAAAGTCCAATTTCTTCTGTCACCTTTCCTAATTTCCATTTCCTTAATGGCAGCATGAATTGATCATTTACAGGTAAAGATATTACCACACACATGATTCTAACACTGTAAGGCTGCCAATGGAACTGAAGGAAAAACAAGGAATTCATCTAAGGATTACCCTGATTTTGCCAAGTGAAGTCAATGAAAAGATTTCTATCAGCTCCAGTTTAGCTTGGTTTTGAGTGCCATAATTAAACATGCATTACAATTCTGCCTCCCTGTTTTACCTTCCAGTAGAAATTAATCCTTTAAAATCACAAGCATTGCCCTTATTTATTGTGCTGCTGTTGAGTGGGATAGGAGGTGCAGGCTTGGAGTTTGTCTGCATCTGACAGCTGGGAAGAGACTTCAGGGCAGCCTGCAATGACTGTGCCACTCCTCTCAGTTGGGCAAGCACCCTGTGAGTGACAAAACCTTTTCCACATCTTTTCAGGGCGACCAAACCTCCTAGAAAGAATGGCTTCAACAATTCCTTACTCTCACTGTCTGGGGCTGATGAGCAGCACTGGCAGCCCAGGCCCGGGGCACATGGATTAGCCTGCTCCAATGCCACCCATCAAACCTTTTGGTACAATAAATTGGGAACACATGATTTCTCCATCTCGTCTGCAAATGCCATACTAACAGTTCACATTGCAAGGGGAGGAAGATACTCCTTTATTAAGTGCTAAAACAGGCTACTTCAGCCCAGTCCCATGTAATTAAAAACACCTTGTTCATCACTACCTCATTTTCCCTCAGCTGTTTATGTTTGTTCTTGATTCTTTGCTGCTCTTAAATAAAGGAGCTTTTCAATTTCAAATAAAGAACATTCTAAAAATAACTCTGATTCTTGTGAATCAGAAGGCTGCCTAAAACATACCCAGATACACTTTTTTTTTCCTGATCTCCTTATTGCAGCTATATTAGAGCAATCTGAAAGCAAATCCCCTCTAGTCACTGGTAGGACGTGGGAGGTGTTTGCACCTTCTAAGGGTGGCCAGCCCTGCTCAGTTGGCCACACCTGCACTTGGTTTAGTAGCAAGGAAGGAGCTGGACTTGTAGGGAAAAGCTTTTGTGTAAGTAGTGTGCTGATGCTGCCTTTATGGAGGGCTGTAAGCTGAGGAAAGGCAGAATTGGGAATATACTGCTCTATGAGTGAGCTGGAGCACTTCTGAGCTTGAGGTAGAGACCTTTTTATAGGGTGATGATGTTAAACTGAGGAATACTGCATGGATGAAAGCTGCTGCTGTGAAGGTGCCTCCTGAGGAAGAGGAAAGAGTGTGGGGAAGCAGTGAGGACTGGCGTTCAGCTGCTCTGCACTAAGTTTCCTGCTGTGACAGAACTTTTTCCCCTTGGAAAAGGGCAGACTACTGAGAGCAAGGAGTAAGAATGAAAGACTTGGCAATGTGGCTACAGCCCTGGTTGTCCAGTGAGTCTTCAGAGGAATGAGGCTGGGCAAGCTCTGCCTGGTGCAGCTGGAAGGTAGTAGCAAGGAGAGAAACCAAACCCTGCTGACTTGGGCTGAGTGAGAGAGCAGAGGTTGCTTTTTCCTCAAGAAAATGCTCCTTTGAAAGTCTGGGGTCTTGATTAGCCCATTTGCTGTTACCTGTCTACAGATGGCTCCCAGATGAGATCTACTTCAGCTCCTGGAAGTGATGCAGCATTAATAGGTAATTCAGAATGGTGAGTGAGTCTTAGGGGGCCTGTGTTGGCTCTTAGAGCCTCAAGACTTGTTTGGGATGATATCACAGTCTGCAATACCCTGGGCAGGGATGATGGGCACAGGATGGCTTTATTTTATGTACATGTATACGGACAGGTGCATAAATAATCATAAATAACCCCTGTAGAGTTGTGGTGAACGTGCCAGCCTGCTCTGAGTGGCTCTGTGTGCCCTCTGCCTGTGGCTCCCCAGAGTGCTCCCTGCAGCTGAGCAGGAAGGAAACATGAGGCTGAGTCTTGGATGCAGTCTGATATTTGAGCCTTTTGTTAAACTGATGGCACGTTGTCGGGGTAATGTCTGTGAAGTTAAAGCTTTTATCAGGACAAGCGGTGGTGCTTTGATTCCAGTACAAGGAGGATGTTGTAAATCCCAGGATATTGCAGGTTCAGGGAAAGGGTGACATCACTTAGACATGTTTTTTAAGCAGGTTCACCAAAATCTGCAGACATTTATTGGTCCAGATGAGTTTGCAAGTGTTGAATGCCTGACCTTCATTTCTGTTGCACTTTAAAGAATTAAAACAGATGTTTGTACATGCTGTTGTTAGTGACCAGAAGGAAAGGCTTAGAATCCTTTGTTCTAGGATGTAAAACTCAATTTTTCATTAGGTACCCAGGTTAATTAAGATACACTCAGTTCCTGGAGCATTAACTGTGGCTTATCATCACCGCGTGCAAAGTGATGCCCGATGGGTTGTTATTCCACAAAAACTTTTTCTGCCTTGCAAAGTCCCTTCTCTCTGATCACTGTGGGTTCAGTCTCTGTTTGATCCCTGTATTCATTCACTTAAGAGGTGGACTCAAGGATCCTTGGGAGTCCCTGCCAGCTCATGATATTCTGTGAAATCTGTGACCTGAGCAAGACTTTGGGCCACATGTCAGGAAACTTGACTGAAACAAGAAACTGGACAAATTTGCGTAATCAAATTTGTGATGGTGGTGGCTGTAGCACTGAAGAACTGAGTGGCCTTCCCTGTCTCTATGCTTGGGAAAGCACCAGAATCCTTCCTGGCCTTGCACATACTGAGCTGAGGATGTTTCCTCCACCTGATTTTTGTTATAACTCCGTAATACATTGCTAAATTAATATTTGGCTTCAGCTTCATAGATACCCTTCCCTTCATTATAAGAGCGAGGGGTGGGAATTTGAGGAAAACAGGAGGGGCATTTTCAAGTTATAGGATCATCTTTCTCTTTATTCTGTTAATTGCTGTTGTCCACTGGTGTTTAGTCATCCCTCCCAACCAATGGAGCTTGCAGAGTGATGAGCAACACAGTGCAAAGATTGTTTGGAATTATGTTGTGCAGCCAAATGTCTAGGACAATGGACATTCTAGGGATGGTTTGTCTGCTCTGAGTGATTCCTGATGCAATTAATGCCCACTTTTGAAACAGATTATGGTTTGGGCTGGACAGGGGGATAGAAATCATTCATCCAACCCAGAACTTTTTGAAGTTATTCTGTTCTTTTGTGGATCATCAGGGACACTGAGCAATGTGTACGTGGGTCCCGAAGCTGGTTTAGTTTTCAAAGTGTATCACTTTGGGACTTATCCTGGCCACTCCAGACTTCTTCATGGACTTTGTTTGGTTTTTTGGTTTTGCTTTTATCACAATTACATTGTGGTCTGTTAAGATGGACTCCCACAAACCTCTGATTGGAGCAGGAGATCATTTCTGCCTGCAAATCACTGAATGTACTTGAAGACAAAGGAGGGTTTGTCCAATAACATCATCTCAGTAGAGATCTGGGGAGCTTCTGTTGTGGGGTGTGAGCCAGGCTGTGGATGGGCTGGAGTGCAGTTTCAGGCTGTCTTGTAGCTGTTCCCTGCCTCTTCCTGTGCCCCTCCAGAGTGATAGTGCCCAAAACCTGCAATCCATTAGGGAGTTCTGAATCCTGTCCTAGAAATGCATATACACATACTGTCTTATTTTATGCTTTTTCTAACAAATGTTTTGGCTCAAGTGACAAATGCTGAGGTAGGAACCTGTCCTTTTCCCTGTCATATCAACTCCAGAAGCTGAAGGAGGCCTCTGCAAAGAATTTCTTCACCAAATAATTTTCTGAAGTCTCAGCAGAACAGCAATAAGAAACAGAAATGGTGGGAAGTAGTAAATGTAATGTGCATGCTGTAATGGAGGAATAATGGTGTTTGACAGTTGCAACTTAAATGAAATGATTTTTCTAACATTGTGACTCAAATTTTGTGGAATTTCTGGCCTTGGAAATGTTCAAGACTCAACTAGACATGTCCCTGAGCAGCCTGGTCTAATTACACCTGCTTTGAACTGGAGGCTGGAGTAGATGACTTCCAGAGGTCCTTTCTTACTTAAATTATTCTGGGATTTTAATAAGAGTATCCCATACCTTGGTACCTTTCTCTCTGTGTGGTGTGTGATATACGTTACACTGTTTTGGCAGGGATTTTCTGAGTCATTGAAATCATTTATACTGAAATAATTCTTGAAAAGATTAATAAATATTATACCACACCGTATCATTTTACTATGTGTGCTGCTCTTCCTATCAGTATTTGGCTGTATTCATGGCTGCTGTAAATCACTTTAGCCATGTGTATAGTTAGTTGCAACACTTTAATTTAATTTCTTTCATATATTCACATCTGAACCTTGGTTTTCTTAGTACTGTGTCCAATGTGTGGTGCTTAAAAGGAGATTAATGTTCGGGGGTTATCTATTAGCTTTTAAATTCATAACAAAACATCTCTCAAACTTGGGCTAAGGCTCCTCAGGGGCAGCCAAATAAAATTCTGGATTGCTTCTAATCTTTTCCTTATTGCTATTATGATTTAAAGATCCTCTGTCTACATGAGAACTGGGCCCTAGGATGCTTTCATTTTCAGACAAGACTCCAAAGAACTCATATAATGTTAATATCTTTCACGCTGGTGAAATGTCACTGATTTTTTTATTGGCAGAGAATTTGGCCTATTCTGCAGTGTTTCAGGGTTGACAGATTGAAGATCCAACTTCTGCCAGTTGGCTGGGAGGGAACACCAAGCCTTGGATGCACATAATCTTGTGGGAACAGTCTACTTTTGGAAATCAGGAAATATTTCCTTAAACTGCTGATTACTTGGAGACTGTACCGCAAGGAGCATAATTCTCTTGCCTTGTTTCTGTTCCTAAACAGCTGTTTCCTGGCCGTGGCTGGACACAGGGTGCTGGGCTGGAAGGACCTTGGATTTAGCTCAGTCTGGTTGCTGGTATTGCTCTGGCTGGAGCTGTGCCTAATCCTGGTGGGTGAAGGAGGACCCAGACAAATGGCACAGCTGAGGACTGAGGGAGGGTGGTTGAGGAAGAGTGATGGAGGTGGTCATCCTTGACTGTTGAAATGAGGCTTAATTGCTGCTCTTCAACAAACACTGCTGCTGTTCAACACATGTCACAGGCTAAAATCTCCCTTGATTTTAAGGTCTTAATCATATTGCCCTGACAATCAGCAAAATGGACATATTGTGCGGACCGCAAGATGTCAACAAGACACACCCACTGGCCACATTTGGCAGCTTTTTTTGAAAAGTGAAATAACAAGCGCCAGGAGAGCCAAACCAAACCTAAAATGAAGACAAAACCAGAAGGACCATCCAGATGGGTGTGTGTCTATTTGAAACAGACCTTTTTTCAGCAGGTCTCATGACACACTTGTCCCAAACTGGAATCCAAGTCATCAGGTTTATGGTAATGAATGATTCAAAGTGAGCAACTTCCTCCCCTTCTCTCTGCTCAGGTTTTTTGAGATTTCTATGGTGAGATGAAGGAGGGAAGAAGTCTAAGACTGTCTAACCTCAAACCTCTAATGCATAATTCCATTACTGGTGATGGATAGTGTGCTGTGGGCACACCAAATGGAAAATATATTGATTAGGTTGATACACACCTTAACTCAGGGTTGTCTCAGACTTACTTGGGGAGCCCAGGTCACTTTTCTAAAGGATTTAATGGAGGCTTTCGAAGCCTGAAGACCTCATTGTGTCCCAAAATATAAGGACTAAGATGATCAAGGACCTGTCTCTATATGTTGCTGAACATTCTTTATTTACTTTTTCACCTCCTGCCTGGCTATGAATATATATATATATATACACACACACATATCTATATATGCATAGGCAGTTAATTCTTTATAACCTTACATTTTTTGCACCATTACTTATGTAGAACTGATAATTTTAAATTAAACCTTACTGTTTCTTGAATATTTAAAGACATTATTATGAAGTATTCCAGAGTAGAAATCAATAGTTTAGTCATGCATAACCAAAACTTTTTAGATGTTGTAAATGGAGGAGCTCTCAAGTTTTTCCTCTGTATTGAAATATTAGCTAGAACAGAAATAACTGCTGAACTTTTTTAGTTCAGTCTGACTGTTGTAGCGCTTTCTCCAGCCTTCCAAATCTGCCGTGGTCAATTAAGGATCGTAGCACTTGCCATTTCGACTGAAGTTTTGTAGCTGTGGGTTATTAAAACATGTGGGGGTTTCCTCTCTAATATATTGATGCCTTGGAAGCTTCTACTGTGTGCTCTGCACCCTCAGCCATAGAGAACAGAGTGGGAAAGCAAAACTTTCCATCAGTTCATGACATGCGGTCAAAGTCACATTTCAGCATGCACTAAACAGATCCTATTCTGTTTGAGTTGGTTGACATTCAGGGATGGAAATGAAATTATAAAAATCATCCCTTATTCATAAAGTCACAGAATGCTTTGGACGGGAAGAGGCTTTAAACATCATCCAGTTCCAACCCTCCTGCCTTGGGCAGGGACATCTCCCACTGGACCAGGTTGCTCCAAGCCTTGTCCAACCTGGCCTTGGACATTTCCAGGGAAGGGGCTGCCACAGCTTCTCTGGGAAACCTGTGCCAGGGCCTTACCACCTAATGATGAAGCATTTCTTCCTAATATCTAATCTAAATGTACCCTTTCTCAGTTTGAAGCTGTTCCCCCCAGTCCTGTCGCTCCATGCCCTTGTCATAAGTCCCTCTCCAGCTCTCTGGTAGCCCCTTTGAGCACTGGAAGGTTTCTGAGGTCTCTCCAGAGCCTTCTTCAGACTGAGCAACTCCAACTCCTTCAGCCTGTCTTTGAAGGAGAGGTTTTTTTTACCCTCCTTAACTTCAGTGGATGAGGATGTATTTCCTTAGGAAGATGCTCTCTATTTGCAGACTATCGTGTTTGCCAAGTACTGCTGTAATTAGAATAGTAAATATTTGTTTTTGATTGAAAACCCAGTAAATATTTGTGTATAACCCATATAAATGGCTAGAGGCATTTTACAGCCGAGCAGATGCAGC
>VZSE01013372.1:1048337-1361665 GCA_013398275.1 Promerops cafer
CAAATGGAAAATATATTGATTAGGTTGATACACACCTTAACTCAGGGTTGTCTCAGACTTACTTGGGGAGCCCAGGTCACTTTTCTAAAGGATTTAATGGAGGCTTTCGAAGCCTGAAGACCTCATTGTGTCCCAAAATATAAGGACTAAGATGATCAAGGACCTGTCTCTATATGTTGCTGAACATTCTTTATTTACTTTTTCACCTCCTGCCTGGCTATGAATATATATATATATATACACACACACATATCTATATATGCATAGGCAGTTAATTCTTTATAACCTTACATTTTTTGCACCATTACTTATGTAGAACTGATAATTTTAAATTAAACCTTACTGTTTCTTGAATATTTAAAGACATTATTATGAAGTATTCCAGAGTAGAAATCAATAGTTTAGTCATGCATAACCAAAACTTTTTAGATGTTGTAAATGGAGGAGCTCTCAAGTTTTTCCTCTGTATTGAAATATTAGCTAGAACAGAAATAACTGCTGAACTTTTTTAGTTCAGTCTGACTGTTGTAGCGCTTTCTCCAGCCTTCCAAATCTGCCGTGGTCAATTAAGGATCGTAGCACTTGCCATTTCGACTGAAGTTTTGTAGCTGTGGGTTATTAAAACATGTGGGGGTTTCCTCTCTAATATATTGATGCCTTGGAAGCTTCTACTGTGTGCTCTGCACCCTCAGCCATAGAGAACAGAGTGGGAAAGCAAAACTTTCCATCAGTTCATGACATGCGGTCAAAGTCACATTTCAGCATGCACTAAACAGATCCTATTCTGTTTGAGTTGGTTGACATTCAGGGATGGAAATGAAATTATAAAAATCATCCCTTATTCATAAAGTCACAGAATGGTTTGGACGGGAAGAGACTTTAAACATCATCCAGTTCCAACCCTCCTGCCTTGGGCAGGGACATCTCCCACTGGACCAGGTTGCTCCAAGCCTTGTCCAACCTGGCCTTGGACATTTCCAGGGAAGGGGCTGCCACAGCTTCTCTGGGAAACCTGTGCCAGGGCCTTACCACCTAATGATGAAGCATTTCTTCCTAATATCTAATCTAAATGTACCCTTTCTCAGTTTGAAGCTGTTCCCCCCAGTCCTGTCGCTCCATGCCCTTGTCATAAGTCCCTCTCCAGCTCTCTGGTAGCCCCTTTGAGCACTGGAAGGTTTCTGAGGTCTCTCCAGAGCCTTCTTCAGACTGAGCAACTCCAACTCCTTCAGCCTGTCTTTGAAGGAGAGGTTTNCCCTTTCTCAGTTTGAAGCTGTTCCCCCCAGTCCTGTCGCTCCATGCCCTTGTCATAAGTCCCTCTCCAGCTCTCTGGTAGCCCCTTTGAGCACTGGAAGGTTTCTGAGGTCTCTCCAGAGCCTTCTTCAGACTGAGCAACTCCAACTCCTTCAGCCTGTCTTTGAAGGAGAGGTTTTTTTTACCCTCCTTAACTTCAGTGGATGAGGATGTATTTCCTTAGGAAGATGCTCTCTATTTGCAGACTATCGTGTTTGCCAAGTACTGCTGTAATTAGAATAGTAAATATTTGTTTTTGATTGAAAACCCAGTAAATATTTGTGTATAACCCATATAAATGGCTAGAGGCATTTTACAGCCGAGCAGATGCAGCCTTGCATTGACCTTTCCCAAAAGTTTTCCTCTTTTTCTGAGAACTAAGTCATATAGTTAGAACCAGAAATAGCTGCTGTTCTCTTCACCTTCCAGGGAACTGAAGATCAGGGCAATGAAAAGACACATAAATAAAAATGATCCCCAAATGTTCAAGCTTTCCTGAACTTCTTTATTGAGAGAAGTCCTGATCCAAATCTTTGCACCCCAGGCCCCTCTTTCGTTGCAGGGTTGGTTTGTACTTTGCAACTTTAAAATATTTGTTTCTTTCAAATGGGGAAGGAAAGCAGCAGAGCGCAGGGGTGGTTATTTATGATGCCCTGAGAAAGGGGTGCTTGCTCCTTTTTCCTTAGTTTACTTTGGGAATTATTGTGCTTTCACTGTGTTTCTGATCTTCTGCTTGCTTCCCAGATATGCACTTCATCCTCTACTGGAATTTAAAGAGACTGTTTCTCTAGAAGTCATCTTGTTGGTGCTTTACAAATATGACTGCGCTCGCTTAATACAGCTGCAGCTGTTGAGATGCATCAGTGTGTGATTCAGTTTCATTCTGGATTCCTTCTGGAGTCTTCACAGTGGCATTAATAATGCAGTCAAAGTGTCTCCTTGGTTCTCCTATTTCAATGGAAACACACTGGTCTCTCACTGAACTGACGTGGAAACTGGTTAAGATGCTGAGGCAGAGCTTGTGCAGTGAGGTGGCTCTGCTGCAGTCTGGGTTTAACAGCAACAGTGCAGGAAATACTTCCCCTGCTGCTGCTGCTGGGCCTTGCAGGGGGTATGAAGGGAGGGTTTCTCCTCCTGTTTGGGGAATCTAAAAATTATGGATGAGGCTAGAGCAGAGGAGGAAGCTGGGAGTGTTACAATGAGAGAGCAGTGGTTGTTCAGCAATAAGAATGTGCCTGTCAATTGTGAGAGCTCATTTCTCAGTATCTGTGTGCAAGACTCTTGGTGGAAGAGGGAACATTCCACACAAACTCTCTTTCCTGCTGGTTTTTCACAGGGTTTACTCTGTTGCTCCAGGCACCTTGTGCAGGCAGACGTGTTCTCAGCACTTGCTCAAAGATCACTTGCTGTTCTGGCACAATCTAGCAATTTCTCCAATGGATTCCTAAAATGTGTGAGAGCGTCTAAATGTCAGAGTGGGTGGAGTAGTAACCAGATCATTGATAGGAAGAATATAAATTCCATATGAGCAATAATTTGCAGCCCCCCAACTGAACTTTTCTCCAGGCTGTAGAGTGATTGTCTGCAGTTATGTTAACCCAGGCATGGGGCTGTGGTTTGTCTCTATAAATACCCCTGCCTCGAGTATTTGCAGAGGCAACCATCTCTTCTCTGCTTCCAGAACATACCTACCTTGAAAGGTTTCATTCCATGGCACTGGACTTGCAGCTTTGCAGTGCACAATTAATGACATTTGTCCCTATTTCCCCCCACTTGCTGAATGAGTGCAGTTGTTGGGTTTGGTGCTTGAAAAATACTTCCCTGACTTAAAACTATGGAGATAACCTTCTTTCACTAATTTACTAACGGGGCTATTGTTATTTATGTATTTATCTTTCAAAATTCACACCTAGGGGACTTATTAGTTATTAAAACCTTGCAAGAGTTTTTGTATATTCAGATTAATGACTATCCTTGTAAAAAATTTCAAGCTCTTTGTTCAGATTTGCCTCCTTGGATCCAACTATATTGAGTCTTTTGTTTTTTGAGTTGCAGTCTTTCAGTGTTGGTAACACAATGAAATTGTCCAACCTCTGTGTTACAGGACTTAGATTTTCCTGAAAAAAACAAAATTTTGATTTTCTGGAACACTTCTGTTAAAGGTGTTACAAAATCACTAATCAGTGTCTTCTTCTCTGGATTCATCAGTCAGTTCTGAATGAAACCCAATTTATGCAGTGTTTTTTACCATGAGCTCACTAAGGCAAAACATTTAATGTGACATTAAAAAATAAAGGTGCTGGGCACATCTGTGGATATGATGGATAGCTCAACCATCTTGTATTACATATACATCTTGCTGACCAAGGGTGCTTGAAAGGCAACATCTTTTTTTCCAAACATTTTAAAATAACTGGCTGGAAGGTGTAATGTAACAATCAAACACCCATCTTGAACATGCTGTGGTGAAACTCTTCCTCAAAACTGAGGGTCTGGAACTAGACTTGAGGAAAACTCAAACCCTGAGAAGTTTCAGGTACATCCATTTTATGAATGTGTCTGTGGTGTGGACTCCATTGGTGACCAATCTCTTCAGAAATGAAAGGATAATAAAATGCAGCTGAGAGGGATGCAGTTCTTCTAGGGCATCCTCTGACTGTGAGCAGGATCAAACCCAGCTATGTCACTCCTTACAGATTTTCATTTAACCTTTCCTTAATTCTTCTAATGGTGGATGTTCTGTCCAAGAAAAACATTCTTGTGCTTTACTACTCCTTTACTCCCAGTGTTTTCCTGAATATGTGTAACTTAATCATATTTCTATTTGTTCTGACCACTGTGGATTAATTCTTTCCCCTTTTTTCAGCAGTCCATTTCTCTTCTCTTAAAGAAACCCCAGTTTCTCAGTCTTTTTTGGCAGCTCATGATTTCTGAACTTCAGACCATTCCCATGACTCTTCTCTGGAATTTCTCTAAATGGTCCAAATCAGGGTGTAATTATTCAGCTGAGGTCTTGCAAAATCTGAATGAAGTGGGCACTTTATTTGCCTCACAGTTTTCACTCCTGGTTATGTGTTCCAGGATGATGGTTACGGCTTTATTTATTCAAAAGCCTGGTTCTCTTCATGCAGCCAGCACTTCTGCATAGTCCTCACCTCTTCTTCTAGCCATAAATGAGTATTCCCACTTCAGTGCAAAGATATTGCACTTACTGAATTTTCTCGGATATTGTTTTTTGCCACGTAATTCATTAATTTAATTTGGAACTCTAGTCCTGTCCTCCAAGGCAGATTCCCTTCTAGCAGCAACGTCATCCATATAAGTTATAGTGTCTAGGCCAGAGGATCTACGTAAGTTAGTGCCAGCTTAAAAGTTGGGAACTGTGGTTAAACTGCAATTTAGAAGTCCCATTTTGACTTAAATTCCTGGTCAGTGCCTACAGGAAAAGCGCACCGAGAGATCTGCATCACATTTTGAAGAGGAGAAAGCTGAGGCCCAGAGGAACCAACAACTTGTCCAAGGTCACGGAGGAAGATGGCAGGGGAGCAGGGTCCAGTCCCAGCTGTGTCAACTCCCAGACCAGAGCCTCAACCACAAGCCCATGTCTCTGCCCAGCTGAGTCTGTGTGTCTGCCTCCTGGGCAGAGCCCAAGCCCTTGGTGAAAGATCAGGATACAGTGTAAGCACAGTTGTGTTTATTTTAAAATGCGGTCCTCTGCAGGCTCTGGGATGTCGGCATGGCTGCGGAGCCGCCGGAGATGTCGGAATGCCTCATGGGGTGTGTGCTGCCTCGGTGTGTGGATAAACCCTGGCACAAATAGCAGTGTGGCCAGGGCAGGCTTTAGGAAGCAGGAGGCACCTCACCTGGAGTTGATTACCACTTCTGTATATGCTGTCGGCTTGGGGGAAATCTGGCAAATACGTGTTGGGAAGAGTGGGTAGGAAGAATAGGAAGGAATTAGTGGTCACAGGGAGGTCAGAGTGAGTGGCACAGCTTGTTAATATTAGTCCTGAAGCCAGATGGGCTCATAAGATATATTGACTTCAGGAAAGGTGATGCACTGCTCCATTTGGACACCTGTCCCGTGAATTCTCTGTGTGATTTGACTGGACCAGCTTCACAGGGATGCCAGCTGCAACATGTGCCTTGGGAGCAGAGAGCTGATTATGCCCTGCTTTGGTTTTTGGCTCGTTATCACACGAAGTGTGTGCCTACTTCTCTGGTGGCCTGTCTTGCAAACATTGTTGGAGTACTGGGCCCTAGAAACACGAAGCAGATGTAGGTGAAGGGTAGAGTTTCTGACTAAGGCTTGTTCTGTTGCTGGGGATGTATCTTAGAGAAAAAAAGGGACACCTAATTAAAAAAACATACTTGCATACAAATCCAGAAAAATAAGGCCATCTTTAAGAAGAAATGTGTCATAGTTAAGTGATTTGCAGGGAAGATGCTCTTCTAGTCCACTTCATCTTGGATCAGACACCTATAGCTGCCCAACTCTGTACAGTGCCAGGGTTAAACCTGTGCTGCATGAGCCATGAGTGATACTGGAATATTCAAAATGGTAGGAACAAAAGGTAATGTTGTTTGTGGGATGTTTGGGAGAACTATGTTCTAAGATCCTCTGATTGGTAGAAAGAAAGAAAGAAGGGGTTAATGCAGCTTGTGGGGAGACAGGAAATGTCCCAGCTGGAACTGATTAAATCTGCTGTGTAGCCTAAGCTGCTCAGATGGGAGACACATGGCAGAGTGAGATGTGTTGCTTCGCTCCAAAGGATGTCTTATCACTAAGTGGGCCTTGAGCATTGATTGGAAGTCTCCCTCCATACTTAGGATGGATCTCCTGGGCTATCAGCAGAACGTCAAACCACAGTTTTAACCTTTTCCACACGAAAGTTTCACATGCCCAAGAAGAGGCATGTGAAATAAAAGCTGCATGTTTTTCTGCATCTGGCCACCAAGCCATCAGAGAGGCTTTAGAGCTGTCAGATGCCTCACTGTCCCTGCCCATTCCCATCTGTCTCTAGGCAGAACAGTGACATGAAGTGTTAAGCAACCTGGACTGTTCAGAGATTGGAGAAGGACTGGGACAGCCCTGCTGTCAAACTGAGTCTTAGAACTTGACAGCCATCAGGGCAGTGTTAATTGTGGCTGTATCTAATTAGCAGGGCCTGTGACCCCAGCACGAAGTCCTAGTTCATGAGCATGTATGAGTTTCCTCTGAGTCATTACAGCAGATCTGTGTTTCTTCTAAATCAGCTCCAGCCATGGGCATAATCCTGTGTCCAGCAGGGATTAGTGCCAGGGTCTGTGTGGAGCACTTCCTTACAAACAGCTGTGGGACAAACCATCTCCAGAATCCTTCTTTGTGGCTATTTTAGTTTTAAGAAAAGTATTTTTTACAGAATGCATCCTTAATTAAAAAAATATATATATTTTTTTCATATTTTTACTGCTCTTACATATCTCAGTTCTGAGGCAGGAGTTTCTAGAAACATTCCACATCAGGCACCTGCTTGGCTAATTTTCTCCATCTTTACAAGGTGTCTCACAAGCTCTGTCAGATCCTGGAGTTTTTCTTTCGGCTCTGTCTGGAGCAGCTGGGGTGCATCAAGGCTCATGCACTGAGGCAAGGCTTTGATGTTGCTCCAGTGATACTGTTGATAACACCTGATTGTTTTCCATCTAGATCTTCTCAGAAATTGATCTTGATTGAACACATGTTAGGCCCTGTAAAACTAGACAAAAGCTCCTCCAGTGGGGCTAAAACAGCAGTTGCACAGCTTTGGGTTTGTTTTCTTTAATAAACTATTTTTCCTTTTTTTCTCTCTTTCACTGGGGGCTGGGAGAAGCAGCAGATGTGGGGAGAGACAGCTCATGCTGGGAAAGGAACCGATCGCGTTCCTGCTGATTAGAGCTGCAATAAAGAGAGGAGTTGGTGCCTTTGAGTAGGAGTTCTGGTATTTCCATGAGAAAACTGCAGCTGAGCAGTGTTCAGTGGCCTGACCAGGTTCAGTTGCAGTATCTTTTGCAGTAAAAGGGCTCTTTTACCAACCTGTTCCCTTGTTCCTTAAAGAGCTGTCTCCCTAATGATTCAGGCTTTCGTGCGAGACCGTGGCAAATGAAGATTTACATTTTGAGCACATGCCCTGAAGTTCTGACACTGCATGGATTTCAGCAGGTACAGGTTTTCCTCAGTTCTGGGAAACAAAACAGGACCCCTCTTCTTGCCAAAGGAAGGTGGGCATTTGTCCCTCAGCTTTAATAACTGCAATAGCTAGCCAGAGGCTGTTGTTCCAGCTTCTATCAGTGCTGAATCTGACCTTGGAGTACAATGTGCCTGTGTAACACCAGCTGGAGTCAAATTGCTGGATCTTTCTGTCTTTTTTATTTTGCTCTTTACCTTGAGAGCATTTTTGAGGTGACAACGTTTACACAACAAGAACCATGGAATTTCAGAGTCATTTCTCCAGAATGAAACCCACGTACTTTCGGTTTGAGGATCTATTCTTATATATGTGCTAGTCTCTGTTTCCTTTATCCTTCATGTTGAAAGAGTGGAAAAGGTCACTTGCAGGGGGATTTGATGGGGAGAAGGGCACCAAGCCTGGCCCAGACCAGGAAAATGATTTAGTGGTTCTCGTAAGGTCTGTGAGAGTGGATGTCTTGCTACCAAAGCCAAAGGGAAGATGAAATTCTCTCCTGAGCAGAGGGTGAGCACGGAGAGCATTTGCCACTAAAAAGGGCTAGGTTGAGCCAGAAGTGATCCATAGGCCCTGCTGCCAAAGGGGGGATGATTCCTATGGAATGGTACTACTCAGGATAATTAGAGGTGGCAGTGCTGGTCCTGGCTGGCTTTCATCTCCCCAGGCAGTTCAGGACATGCACAGCCTCAAACCCTGCAGAAGTTCAATTGACTTGAGCCGGCGCTGCCGAAACCAAGGGCAAAGCTCCCATCTTGACTTTGATTACAACAGCATCAACATCTGCAGGAGCCCCCTGGGATATGAACTGCAGCAAAGGCTGCATTAGTGGGAATTTCTCCTGCATTTGTGAAATGCAAATACCTACACCATAGTGTGAGGCTAGTGCTAGTTTCCCATTTGCTGTTCTGACCAGAAATTCACATTAGTTTTGAAATGCATGGGAAGACTGCTGGCAGCACAGGCGAAGAGTGTCCTGCTCTGTTAATTTTTTAGCATGCAGTAAAGCCTGAATATGTGACTTCAACTTTTTTCCCCTGGTGGAGTTTGCCTTGGCTTGGTGACTGGACCACTTATTCTTCTCTTCCCTGTGAGTCCGGGTTCCAACACTCTGGCAAATGCATCTTAAATATGTGAGGCCCTTGAAGTTTTTCTTAGATTTAAGTGTGGTGACACAAATTATGTAAAAGCTTTTGCTACATAATTATTCGAGCCTTAACATCTTTAAGTGTTTTCTGATGTTCTGCAGCTCAGTATGAGGCTTGCTTTTTTCCATGATCTGCTTTTGTGGAGATCTTGACATCCTCTGCTTGCTTGATGAAACAAATCTGGAGGCAAAAACGAATCTTTACAGAAAACATCTTTGGTTCCCTTAATGACGATGATTTAAATACCAGTGATAATTAGATTCTAAGTGACTCAGAGCAGATTTTCAAAAGACCAGCGGCCTAATGATTGAATGGCTGTTCCTATTGAAATAATTCTCAAAAATGTGCTGGTTAGTAAGAGATTGTGAGAAAGAACCTGAAACTTTTTAAATAGATTTTGGGACTTGGTCCGGTCTGAGCACGTACCCAAAATACAGCTGATGTAGCAATTTGCAGCAGTGCTCTGATAGATGAGTAACACAGGCTGGGGCTGAAGCCTGGCTGTGAGCAGGTGAAAGTGAAGGTGGTGGGACCCCCTGGTCAACCAGATCAAGGGGGGAAGATGGTGATCTGAACTACTGGGTAATTTTCATTCCCTGCCCCAGTTTTCTCTCTTCTGCTGCAGCAGCATTTTATTAAGAAATACTTGCTGCTGAAGCCAGATGAGACTGTAAAGCCCCATGGGAGGAAGAGAAGGAAAATAATTCCATTTTGAGTCCTCACATGCTATTAGTGCCACACAATGGGAGGGAGTGGGTGAGACTCAGTGTAGCTTTACCTAATGCTGTGGTTCATGTAACTGAGGTTCTCAATGGCCTGGCCAACTGTAATGGGAAGAAAAATATTATGAGATTCTTAGCTCATCTTACCCCCCCAGTTGAGAATAAAGTCCCTTTCTTTACAGATGAGCAAACCCCAGTCCAAAACAGGGAATGCATTTCTGCATAAATGTGGCTTAATGAATAAGAGAATGTAACGTTTTATGTGTGAATCAGCATTCTGGCTCCCAAAAGGTTATTCAGCTAGTCTAAAATATAATATGCTTGGAACAATGACAGCACCCCTTCTGTTATATTGTAGATACTTTTGCTGTATTTTGTTAAGGATCAGTGAAAAATGAAACATTACTCCTTAATCCCTGAAGAGCCGTCTAACAGAGCAGTTGAAATGCACAAGGAATAGCTATGAAGAAGAAAATAATGGACTGGCTGTTTAATCCAACAGAAAGTCTTAGGTGGCAACTCCTGTTTTGCTATGAATAGCAATTTCTCTGTAGACATTTTATTTTGTGTTGATCCAGGGCAGTAAAGCAGCAGAACTTTGTACGTGGCCAGAAGTCAAACTGATGGTTAGTTGTGTACACAAACAGAAAAGGTTTGCTTTCTACCTCTGCCCTCATAAATCATGAAGTGTTTGCGTTGAGAAGATGAGCCCTAGTGCATGGAAGCAGAAGACCTGTGCTTCTGGAGGCCATCCCAACAGAAGGGAAAGGCATCATCAGTGTAGGGATCACAGACATCTCTTGTACTTTTCTTTTGGCTTTGTTGGCAAGGAGCTAAGCAGGTACCACTGGCCTGTTGGCCCTTACAGTGTGCCCGTGTAGCACCTGGGGAGAAAGGCTCAAATCTGCATAAAGCAATGGGGTAGACAGTTCCTGCTGGGGTTATCTTGGGAATTGGCATGTCTGGTTCTCCATGGGGCTCTGAAAATTGTGTCCTTGCCAGCAAAGAAGGCAAAAAGGCTTCTTTCAAAAACTGCTGAGATCTGCAATGCACCCTGAGGTATTCACAGAGGCATTGCGTTTCAGGAATACATTAGAAACATAAGATCTAGTGATTTATTTCTCCCCAGTCCCCCAGCAGTAGCATTCCTAAATCACTTCTGTGCTTGAAATTCTTATCATTAGCCTATATGTAGGATTGTTTTCAGGCACTCTTATGCCTTTTGCTGTTTCCACAGTTATCAAACCTTGGGACAGAGGAGGATGTAGACATTAAATTCTGGCTCGTTGTTCCTCTGGGGAGAAGCTAAGGGCTACTCAGAGCCACTGCTAGTGTGGATGAGTGTGCAGAGGAGCTGTCACCAGCTTAATAAATTGACTCCCTTTTGGCTTGGCAGGACTGGGATTTGGAGAATTGTGCATCCAGACTGTGCCTAAAAGTTAATTTTGAGCCTGGGCCAGATAGTTAGCATTCAAGAAGCGATACCTCACTCACAAACTGAGGGTCTCACATGTTGTTCTGCCACTTTTTTACTAATATTGTGGAGCTCATTAAAAGGTAAACCAATATCAACCCATGCTATTGACTTGACTGTGGTTTACCCTAAATTTAGAGCAGATGCCACAGTACGGTATTTGTACTGTATCCTGGCCAATGTTTACTTCTAATGATGCCATCTGTGCTTCAGTGTTGCTCTCTTCCAAATGCTTTTAAAATAGGTAAAAGAAATTCAAAGCAGGGAACTGATAGTTAAAAATGGTTGTAATGTATTTGACATAGTGGCTACTACCAAGGTGTGTGCAGAGTTGTTTAACTCAAGACAAGAAACTGTAGAGAGTTAACTCTGGCAAGCAGGTAACAAAAGTAAGTAATCAGCAGTAGGTTTTTGCTTTAAAACAGAAAAGGAAAACGACAAAACCTTCCTGTCCCAAATGGAATAAAAAGGTAATTTCAAAACAATCAATCACAAAAAGGGGATGCTTGGAAAGGACTCTAGACACCTCAGAGGGGAGAGAGAGAGCTCCACATTTTGGACCCCCGTATGTAAAGACATGATCCTCCAGCTGAATGCATCCTTTAAGGAATCATCCTCTCACTCAAGCAGCACGTGTCAGCCTGGGGATGGTGCTGCTGTTTTAGCAAAGCAATGCTTAGACACTGGAGGGCAGATGGACCTTGCAGCTTTAGGATTTGGGGGAAGCAGCTCTAAAGATATTAAAGGATTGCTTCCATGTAATACCTCTGAGGAAAAGAATGCATTTACAGTCCCCCATGTCACCCTGGATGTTATTCTGAGTCCATTCTCTCCTTTGGCTGAGCTGAGAGAGTGGCCAGCAGGTGAAAAGCTGACATTGCCTCTTCTAGTTGCCACAGCACTAAGTTTGTCTGTTCTAACTCTTGATAGTTACTGTGATAATTACTCAATGAATCTCTTGCTGAACTTTATGTATGACAGTGATTTATATCCTGCAGTTTTTTAATACTTCGAACCAAAGCTATAGACAGATTTGGAAATGTGAGTTTGTGTATAGTATCATGCAAGTGTAAGCTCTTTTGGTTTTGAAATTATCCAGCATTGATTCAATTATTGTGACTTTTCAGATGGATAATAAGTAAGTAAACTGACCATTTTAGGAAAAGAAAGAACTCTAGAGAGGAAACATCTCCAGAGGCTTCTCCAGCTGGCTGTTCAAACTTTCAATGGTCCATAGAAACTGCAAGTAATATGTAAGACTGATACTTTTTGCAGGCACTGAGTGCATCCCATGAGTTCCAGAATTGAGAATGTTACACTGACAGGATCCTGATACAAATACAGAGTTACAGTGGGCCAGTACTGGACAGTTCTTGATCTTTTTTTGCTTTTTCTTGTCTTTATACGTGGTCTAGATCTACACTTAATGTGAGCTATGATATTTTGTCTTGTAGATCTTAACACAGGTGGGAAGACCAAAGAAAAAGGGTTCTAATGCTTGCCAGCAATTCAGAAATGTATAAAGAACTTATTGTTGGAAAACAGAGGTGTACTAAAGAAAAAGGGATGTAAAATGCTAATCCAAGATCTGGTCAGGAATGTTCTCAGCTGGTTAACCAGAAATATACTTTTAAGTTGTTGTTAAACAGAAATATACTTTTAAGTTGTTGTTATTAGTCTGCTGAATGGAGCACGTAACTGCAAGTTTTGAAACTGGGAAAAGAAAGAAAATAATCCTTCTTTCTGCAAATAATACTCCTCTGATCTGCTGTGCTCTGCTAGACCTGGTTTTAAATGGAATAGAAGCATTGTGCACCTTGCACAAGCAAACCCTTCAGTGCTGCATGTTACACAGAAAAAAATAGTGATCTGCAAGGGTATTGGGATCATTGCCACAAAGTCTCACTTTGTTTGAGGTGATGTTCAGAGAACAGCAAATTCCCTCGCTGTATTTCCAGGATGAATTGCTTTGGCATGGCTGCTGTGCTCCTATGCAGAAAAATGTTGAAGTGCCACTATTCTACTCTTAGCAGTTTTTTCTCAAGAAGTTTTCATCTCCTGTAGTTGTTTATAAGAAGAATCTCTCAAAAAAACATAATTAAATATCTTTTTGCTTCTTACTACCATCTTCCAACATTGGGCTGACAAGCTTTGACCCTGAAATGTTAAATTGTACTGTGCTCTGCTAGGAAATCAAAATTAGCGGAATTGATAAACTTTAGAGAGGATATGGGATCCTAGCACTGAGGGAGCATTTCTGTTGCCTGATCTCCTGTTAGTGGTGAAATAAAAGCTGCTGCTTGAACAGGAATGTACAGGAGGTCAGCAGATCCCATGTGGCTACTGCTGATAGGCTCAGTGCTGCTGAGCAGTCGGTGATGGGGAGAAGTAACTTGAGAAAACCCCTGGCTGCTTTCCTGGGAATTTAGACAACTGAGCTGCACCCTTGCTCAAGGCTGGCTGTGCATCAGGTGAAGTGGGTGAAAAATTATTTCTTCAAGTTACTGCCAAGAAACTACACTTTGCATGGCTCCCTGCTTCTTTCTGGATCAGGAAAATGTGAACTAGATTTGATTGAACTTTGCTGGTGATATTTAAATCATGAAGTGTCTTGTTAGATTCAGTGGGCAATGAGACTGATGGGAATTTTCCTTTGAGAGGGGCCTGAGGCTCTCAAAACCAAGGGACTCTTGGCAGGACATCCAGTGCATGGCTTCACAGGCTTTTGTATTTCTTAAAAGCTAATGAAAGAAATGAGCCCAGAAACAGCCTCAAGGACCCTCTCACTTAACTGGATTTAATTTGCCAGACAATAAAGTGAGAAGTGCTGGCCCTGGGTCCCTTTGTAAGGAAGGATGTTTAGTGGGATGAGGGGACAGTGAGGGCTCAGCCCAGGTGATGTGGCTCGGGGCAGGACTCAGATGCTGGAGGTTGTATGCAAATGCACTGCTGGTGGCCAGCGGGGATGGAGCCTTGAGTGTGCTTCCCATTAGCCTCTGTTGTTACACAAGAACACAAATTACTCCTCTGACAAATGACATGGGTCCTCTGCCAACAACAAGTTTTGTTCTGTGTCAAAACTGAGACATTATGCTTTTTTTTTTCCTCATATGTAAAAAATTATAATTCCTGATTTTTCTTTGCTATACGGTCATTTCTAGCCCTGGATTTTGACATGGAAGACCCTGTAGGACTGGACAGCTAAAACAAGACCTTATTCATGTAGGGGTCTTGTTTATCTTTGGCTCTTTTGGGGAGGTCGTGATGGCCCAAAGAGGGTCTTTTTCCAAGACTTGTGCAGTCCAGCCTATCATCCATGGTCTAAAAAAATAATGAATAGCAAGGTGAGGTAAATTACCTCTGATACCAAGATCTACAAGTGAAGCTGTCAGCTTATAAAGGTGCAGAAAGATCTCATGACAGTGACTGATAAAGTGATGTTAAATATAAATAAGTTCTCTGCTATTGCCTGCTATCCTCCAGCCTATTCCAAACAGGTCTTTTTCCTTTCCTCAGCAGCTGGTTCTGAAGAAAAGACACTGATGAAGTCTTTCAGCATCTACAGCATCCAGTTCACTTTGGTCTTGCAGTAAATTTTCCTAGACCCTGCTCTTTTATTGGGGAGTGAGAAGGCCTCTCCAGGCCAGAATCTGGCAGCAAAACATCCACCAGTACACTAACATTAAGTGTTATCAGCTGCCCTATCAGTCAGGTCACATGCCTTCCCACAGGCTTTAAGGGCTGATATTTGCTGTGGCTTGAAATGCAATTTGTGGGGAGCTGTGGTTGATATCTCAGGACCATCATCTTGTGGGTGTTGCTGAGGCCAGTGTCAGAATGGAAAAGGTGGGGTCAGCCATAATTAGCCCTTTTCCTTTAGAGGTAATGCAGTTACTGCTGGCATTGGAAAGGGGAGGAGATGGGAGTGTTCAGCAGCACTGCTGGTTTTGATGATTGTGCTGCCTGGCCTGCCACCACTGGCTGCTGGAGTTTGGGCAAATGCACATTTCTGTTTGCAGTTTAGGGGCTGCTGTGTGGCAAAAGAGAGCTCCCGAGGCCTGAAACATGAGCCACGGTGTTTGTGTGCTCCTTTGTGCACAGCCTAACCTTGGTGTGAATTGCACGTGCAGTGTTGTGTCTTGTTTTGGTTTTCTGCCTCCCTCAGTTGGTACCAGGATGTTCAGGATGTTTAAGTAGCATCAAATGTAGTTTTTGGTGCTAGAGCCTTGTCTCACTGCAGATTCTGCTAATGTCACTTTCTCTTGCTGATTGCTGTTGAGACTTCTGACCAGCTGCTGATAGACACAAATCTCTGCATGATTTGTTACAATGGCTGGACTTAATTCAGAGCAGAAATAGATCTCAAAGAATTGCTGTTTCCCCTTGTTCCTAGTAAAGTGTGCGTAGAGCGTCCGATGCCCGAGAGCACGTATGGCTGCTCAGCAAACAACATCCTGCTCGGATCCATCCTCCTCGCTATTGATCCCAAATTCTGTGGCTGCTGCTACTGTGGTATGTTTCCTCCCCACTCCACCCACTCCAGGCTGCTGCTGGTGGTCTCCAGCTCCATCCTTCCTTCATCAAAGGCCCAAATGTCCATGTTGCAGATGGTGTTAATAATAACAGTTGTGTCTCCAACAGGGCTAATGGCCGTGGGCTTCCTTTCATCCATCTCAAATGTTTGAAATCCTCTTCTAGCACCGACCACCCCTTTTTCAGGCAGCTCAGTGGGGTGGTTTTGGCTTCTGGCAGGAATACCAGCAGGCTTAGTGATGATGAAACAGAATCTTGATTGCAGTACTGGGCGGGTTCCCTCTTCTCACTCCCTTCTTGCTGCAAGCTGTGGAGCCAGATAGCAGCTGAGGCAAGGCCTTGAACTCTGGGTTCAGGAGCAGCCTATTGACCATGTTTGCCTATCCAATGGGAGCTCAGAAAAGTTTGCTTTGAAAATTTAATGTGTTTCTAGGCTTTTTACATGCTACAGAGAAACCCCTGAAAATGAATAGAAACTTGAAAAATGCAGCCTTTTCCCATTGAAGGTCACATCTTGATTTAGGAACAAACTTCCGCTTTCATCCATTTTTACTGTTCTTCTGTTTCTCTGACCTTTTCAATGTCTAAAACACATCCTTTCTTTTTCCAGTGTGTGAGAGTAAGACTGGAAGGATGAGAAAAGTTGCTGGCTCTTTCAGGAACAGCAGCAGGTTTTGAAAGGATAAAACTGCTGCCATAAAAAAGGTCAATACCCTTCAAATCTCTGAATATTCCAGCTAAATCAATAAATGTGACATTCCTCTGGTTTGTGTCTGACTCAGTGTACAGCACTGTGAGACCTTCCTTTGGGCAATATTTTCAGCCTCCTGAGCCATTATGGGAAAACATGAGATAGTTCTTGGAGTTGTCTCATAGAAAACTGGGCCAGGAGTCAGCTGATCAAGATCTTAATTTAGGCTTTTCCTCTGCTCTGCTTTGTATTCATATGGATAATTTTCTCTCTATTCTTTTCCTCACCTCCTGAATCATGTCTGGTTTCATAGTCTCTGATCTACTGTGATTTATTTTCTTGGGCTGCTGTGGTGGATGCAGCCAACTGGCCAAGACATGCAGGTTTTCAGGTGGTACCAAGGTGATATCACTGACCAAATAAGAATAACTTCAAAGTACAATGCCCAAACCATGCTGAAAAAAAAAAAATCCCCCAAAATCCTGCCAAACAAACCCTGTCACATCCTGATTTTCAAAATATCATGTCCCTGGTGAAGATTTTATGAGACTTATTTATGTCTTATTTGAGAGGGGAGATTTATGATAATTAGGTAAGAGAAGTACTATTTCAGTGTTTCTGCAGACTTGGAAACTGCTGAAAGTTAAACATGGCAGGTCCCAGCTTTCAGGAGGACTTGAATTTAAAACATATTCAGAAAGGTGCCTCCTTTATTTTGTTTAATCTGGGCACTGCATTGCATTAAATGTGTGTTTTCTTAGTGACTTTTTTGTTTAATTGGAAAATAGGTTTCAAATGAGGAGATGTCTTCTGAATGTTGATGGTAGATGCCAACCTCAGTTTGAAATAATTGCAAATTGAGAAAGAATGGGTTGTCTGTTTTGAACCACAAACTATAGAGAGGAAAAGTAGTAATAATATATTCAGTATTCATTGCTGACCCCAAAACTTCAGACAATCAGTGAATATTATGGTCAAGGTCTTTTTTACAGTGAGTCAAGTAAAGCGAAGTCTCATAGGAGAGGACTGGGAGGGGAGGGAGCATAAGGCAGAACATACAGGTCACAATAGGTTAAAACAAAGTGTTCAGGAGCATTCAAAGCAATTCTTTTCTTATTTGATATGTGCAGTGATGCTCCTTGCAATCCACAGTAAGCTGAGAGGTGAGGGAGAGGCTGGACAGAGTCACAGAGAGCATGGAGAGATGCTACTGTAAATATTTGTGCAAATGAAGCTCTTGCTGCAGACCTTGTGCTTACCTGGCCTGCAAAGCCCTTGCAGTCTTTCTCCATGAACTTCTAGTTTTCTTCTTTTACCTGAAATCTTCCCATCCAGCACACATGGCTTGAGCCTACAGGCCAAAACACCAGGCAGTGTGAGGAATGGAGTTTCTTGACTGCAGATTCGAGCTGTGTCTCTGTAGGGAGGAAGATTGAGTGCTAAACTGCTGTCCCTCCACGGGGGCTTTACTGGAGCTGTGAATTTCCTTGCTCCACAGTACCAGGCTTCATGGGATTACAGATTCATCTGTTACAAAAAGCAAATGACCCTGATTTGAACTTCCTCCAAGCCTTCCCCTTGGTGCTCGAAAGCCTTTATTCCAGCCAACTGAGCAGCAGTTCAGTCCCACCCCTTCTCCCTCAACCACCCCTTCAGTCTCTGGAAGCTCTTGTGTATCATATACAAGTGTACATTCCATACCTTGAACCAAGTCTTGCTACTCCTGGCGTTTCTGGCAGAAGGAATTCTGGACTGGTGTGTGAAGGGTTGCCCAAGTTTTGCTGCTGCTGAAGGGATGCCCCGAGAGCTGCATTGGGAGCAAAGATTTCACAGCAAGGATGCTGAAATTTGGATGCATTTCCAGAGCCAGATGGCAAAGAGTGCCCATCTCTGCAAGGTTTGCCAGGGAGACAAAATAATGGAGGCAGTCCTGTTAACTCCCTTGGATATGAAGATTTAATAGAAGAAATAGTGCTGTTTCTCAGACTGCTCCCCCATCTTTTTGTGGGCATTGGCTTTGCTCCTATTCTCATTTAGGGGTGTTTTTTAATGGTTTTTGTGGTCCCCAAAAATCTTTCCTTCTGGATCTTTACCTGCTACTGTTGGTTTAATCTTCCTTTGTGAGTCAAGAAAGGGGCTACCTGTTAACTGAGCAATGTTCCCATTTCCTTCACAGCTTCCCCCAAAGTGTACTGGGACAAGAACATGTCCTTTCCCAAATGAGTACCTGGGTCTTTCCTCCCCTTTCTTTCTTTGGGAATCCTAACACTAGACACCCCAATCAATCCCTTTTCAAGCAGCATCAAACCCTATCAGTTCTATCAAAAATGGCTTTTGCACGAAGACATTGCAGTGACAGGGTGGGAGTCTACTTAGACCTTTATTTTATTATGTCTTGCAAAATCTCTGATAACTGGAAAATGGACAATCTCTGACTCCATTGTGAAACTGCATAAATTCAGAACTTAATGAATTGTAATTAGTGGCATCATAATGGGCTCCATATGTTAGTAAGTCATTTAGGAAGAAATACAGTTGTTTGCCATCCTGCACAGCACTGACAAATTAGGATTCAAACCATACAAGCCCCTGTCTTTCACAGATCTCTTATACAATGTGTTTGTCGAGAATGTACTCGTATGAAATGATGTACAAAGCAGGATGCATGGAACAATCCTCTCTTGTTTCCATGTTGCCTCTTTGTATGTGAGGGAATCGAGGATGTGCATTCCTGGCTCTGTGTTGCAGGAGGTTCCAACCATCTTGAGGCTTGGATAAAGGAGTGCTCAGGCTATAGGTTACCTTCTATAGTTCAGTACATCCTGCACTTGGAAAATAACTACTTCCCAGGAAGAGAAGTATTGTCTAATAGATCTGGTTGTCATGCCTGAAGGTGCTGTATAAATGACAAAAAGACATATGCTTGTATAATCTTCATTACTTTTAACACGGCTCAATATAATTTCACAAAACGTTTCATTTATTTTTATTTTAAAGATTGTGACAGTTAGGATTTTGAAGTACAAGTTGCCATCTGCAATCAATTTATGATCTCTCCCTAGTGCAATTGTGGAAAAAAAAAAAAAGAAGAGGGGAAAAAAAGAGAATTATTTGGAGTAAAAAGCATTGAAAAACAAGTAGAGTGGAGTAATAGCACATCTGTTTTCATAAGAAATCATGGAACCTGGACTTTTTTCAGTGTGGTATTTTACTACCACATGGCTTTAATCCTACATCTGGGCCTGTTGTTTTATGAAATATTTCCCACAGATGATGTCAATTATAATTTTTGTCCCGCTCGTCAATTTACGGACTTTTGGAATAAGACAAAATGAAACAACCAGAAAAAGAACAACTTATGTGGTCTACTCTCTGACAAAATTATAGCTGTGTGATACACTTCTAAAATCAATAACTCTGTTAATGATTAGCAGAAAACATTGCTTAGTTTATGAGCAGAGATGTGGCCCACACTCACCAGATGTTTGGCTCTGAGTTGCATTCTTGTTTGCTGTGTATTTACCAGCAGATGTTCAGCAGTTTATTTAATACCTCTTGTATGAGCCAGTAGTAGGTCTAAGTCTGTGTGACATTTATAAGCCATCTGCCAGCAATACAGGTGGAATGCTTTTATGATTTCTCTCTTTTTCCAGTGATGATCTATCTGTGAAATCGTAGATAAGTCTTTATGGATTTATATAGCTATTAGGAAATAGAATCCTTATCTTTGTAGGAAGACCCTAAAATGCATTCCTCAGCAGATGCCTTTTCAGCTAGTCTTTAATTATTATTTTTATCCTTAACCTGCAGTACTATATGAAAGATCTGATGAAACTGTCCTCCTCAGAGATATTTGAGCTCTTTTTAAATTAAGCCCCTCAGTCAGGTACGAATCTTCTGAAGGCTTATGCTCGTTGGAGTTGGAATCTTTTTTGAATAGGCCTTTGAAAGCAAAGTAAAGATCCAGCTTGTGTTCCCAGCTTTCCCAGAGGTGAGGAGTATTTGAGTTTAGGGTTTACAATGAACTAGACTCAAATTGTTTCAATGCAAGGGCATGCACAAATTCCAGTGCTGGTTTTAGTTGGAAATGCTCATGGGGTCTGATCCAAATCCTATTGAAGTGAAAGACTCTTGCTGACCTCAGTGGGCTTTGGATCAGGTCCATGGAAAAATGTTTCTATGAAAAGAATGCATTTACTGTGGCCCTGATTCAGCAAGGTATTTGAGCATGCACACAGAGTTTCTGCATGTGCATGGTCCTGTTGGCACACACATGGTTTTTGTTATCAGAGGTTTGCATTGCTCCTTGAATGGCCATCAAGAACCTTCATTGTGTCCAACTTGGGTTAAGATTCTTTTCCCTGGTAGGAGCAGGGGTCAAGAGGTTTAGTCCCCAAGCTCTGCAGAGCTTTGGAAATCTGCTCTCTGTAAGGGAAATCCGTGCAAAATCTTGTATTCCTGGCTCGAGGCTGTCCTGACTGGTTCTCCAGAAGCCTGGCTGGAGTAGTTAATAGGATATTTGCTTGCTTTTAAGGGCGTATTGGACCAGATTGTAGTTCAAGAAGTCCCCTGGGAGAGATGATCAAGGAAGTACAGCTGGACAACTGCAGATACAAAAGATAACCGAGGCTAAAGCCACCAACAAACTGCAGAATCCTACCACAAATTATATCAGCACATGAATTTAATTTCTAGATTGTTCATTAATATCATTTGGATACGTACAGGCTCCTCCTGGGTGTTTGCCACAGTATCTAAACTGGTACATAAGGAACTACTTTGGTAGCGAGTTACAAAAATGTTTATTGCTCTATTAGAGGAAGAAATATCAGAAGGAGAGGAGTAATATGGGCAACAGGCAGAAATAGAGTAGCCTTTCCAAAGTATATGGTAATTGGAACAGTCAGTGAAGTTATCACTGGCTGGTGCATATTCTGGCTGTGGGTGGTGTTGCAGTGTTGTCTGGGCTTGGTTCCTTTCCTTGTCCTTACCCTCTTTGTGCCAGCCCTGCTCAACCCTAAATCAGTCTGGTTGAGAAGTCAAGTATTCCTTTTCAATAAACAATCTGAGGTTAGTAGAAACCAAATGCTGGAGGTGGGAAGAGTGTGATCTGTGAAAATAATGCTGAGATATTTCTTTGCTTGTTCAAGTTGAAAGTGTCAGCTATGTCAGTTAATTAGTTTCCACTATGGTGAACATACAAACCTCATGAAGCCTCCAGCCTCTGGTGTCAGTTCAGTTCTGTGACAGGTGTGACCCCTGGATGTATATAAGGGTTTATACCAGCAGTGCTTTTGTCTCTCTGTGCTGCACCAACACTTGCAAGAGAGCCTGGTTGGTTGATATTTAGAATTAGATCTAATGGCTGGTCAAAGTCAGACAGCTTCAGCTTGGAGTGAAGGTGAAATTTCATAACAGTGATGTAACTCAGCCCTGGAATAAATTAAGAAAAGAAAAAAAAAGAATTAAAAAATTGTTTTATCAGCTCTTAAGGTCCTCAGAGTGAGATTGAGGACTTGATTCAGTTTCTTGCAGACAGAAAATCTCCAAGGTGCTTAAAAGCCAAGGTCTCAGGGAGATGTGACTGAGGCTGCTCTGAAATAGCAGTGCAGGTACTCGTGTCCTTCTGGAGGAGCCAGCAGATAAGATCCCACCCATCTCCCTTGCCCAGCACCCAAAATAGCCCTAAATATCATGCAACCAAAGCAAGCTCAATGTGTCTGCCTGAAGGATACTGGTGCTGTAATCTGGCTACAGAGAAAAACTATTTGGGATGTGCTGGTATCCATTCCCTTCTTGGGGAGAACAGGAAGGGCCCTACTGGTTTCAGTGCGTTCCTAACCCTTTTAAAATGGAATGCTGCAACCAAATCTCATGTTTCAGGGTTTCAGCCTGCAGGACTTGGGAAGGATTTATTGTTTGCTTTCCTCTGAGGCACCAGATTTTTCCCAGCTGGAGACATGACAATGGAGGTAGGCCAGTGCTTGGACGTGGTACTTAGAATCCTCTTTTTGCAGAGGACTGGCTGGTCAAACTGATTTCATTAGCAGATTAGGGAAGAAATGTTGTTCTGCATCACTTGGTAAGGCCCAGAACCATAACAAGGCCTTTTGGTTGGAAAGGCAAAGCAGAGAAAGTCCCCTGATGTGGCAACTTGAAGGAAAAGCAGCTGAGCCCGTGGACAAAAGGTCTCAGTGGTAGACAGGACTTCAAGGAGAGGTGCTCAAATCCATCCCAGCTGTGAGTTCAGTAAGGTGTCTGTCAACCCTCTCCCCTCTCTGTCCCTAAGAAGGGAGCAAAGCTGGGCTTCACTTAGAGTCCAGGGAATGGTTTTGTTGCACTAAAATTAGTGACTCACAGAGGGCATTTCCCTCAGAGAGCTCTGCAGCCCTTGGATGCCCAAGGTTGTGCTGTCTGGTTTTCCTGCTGCTCCATAAATCCTTGTTCCCCTTCCTTCTCAGGGGATCACACCTCTTGGAGCTTGCCAGGCAGTGGCATGAAGAGTCTCATCAAAGATGTAAATTCATCCTTTACATCCAAAAGCAGCCCTGGGATGCTCTGAGTTCTGCTGGCAACTTTGTGTGTCACAAAGTAAAGCCAGGCTGGTGTTCCCTTAACTCAAAAAGCCATTCAGTCACTAATTCTCAAATTAGTGCCTTGTGAGATGCCTCTTACCAGCCCAGATTGCTGCCAAAGCCTACAGGATTGGGGTGTTCATTTCAAAACCCCACAGAAATGGAATGCCCAGGTCTTCTTGAAAGCTTTGGAAGTCTGGCTGCTATAGCAAACTGCACTCAGGCTGTATGGGAATCTGGAATAATGCTCAACAGCAGGATCTGTTCAACCAGCTGAAACAAATAGCTGTCCTGAAACTGCCTGTTGACAGAAATCACAGGTTTTCAATTAAGCTTACCTTGAAAAAGGGCTTGCTTTCCAGGGAAACCTTTTTCTTGAAACCTTTCTTGAAAACCAAAATGTTTCCATCTGTATAATCTGAATGGGTAGTGTGGGAATTTTCTGGTATTCTTCAGCCTCAGATCCCCATTCATTTCTCTAGTGTGTGTCCCACCAGGAATTAGGAAATACAACTTCAGTGATGCAGCAGCTTTCATCTGGAAAAAGGGAAATCAGCTGTATCATGGGGCATAAAGGGAAATGAGGGCATGAGAGCTGGAATTCCATCTCCCAGGACACCATGCAGTAGCATTTCCTAATGGAAATATTTTGGGGTTTGGTTGAAATATTTTGGTATTTGAGTTTTAGCCAAAAATTGAAATTTTTCCTTTGAAAAATTGAGATGAAAACTATTATGTATTTCCACTGAAGTTTTGCCCAGGAAAAATCAAGCACTTTCCAAGCAGCTCTACAGAAGATTACATTTTTTTGACCGTTTAAGCAGCTGTTAGAGTATTAAGATGGATGCTAAAGGCAAGAAAAATAATTGAAAAGGCAGTCCATCAGAAAACAATGAGGGCCAAATTTTTTTAGAGCAGCTCTTCTGCTGTGGCAGGGAATTGTGTGAATAAATGTGCCTCTTAAGGATGAAATTGTGCAGGAGAGGTTATGAAGGCTTGTCTGCTTTTTCTATTCTGTATATGCTACTGTTTGTCCTTGGTCTGTGTCAAGGCACATGCAACACTTGAGTGAAACCTGGGTTTGGAAAATGTTTATGGGAATGTGGGCTGTCTTCTGGAGTACTTCCTCCATCCCTCTTACCATTGCCAGCTACAGAAAAGAGGAGCTCAGGGGATTAAACTCTGACAGCACACGTGCAATTTTTACTTTATCAGGAGAGGTATCTGGCTGTTTAGAATATGAACAGATTGGCATGGCTGTAGTTTTTCTCTGTGGGTGCTTTGTAGCTTTGAGTGCCAGTCAAATACATGTTGGAATAGGTGAGTGGAATAAAGCCTAAATAGGAACATCCCTCCTTTCTTTGCTATTTGTTACTGACAGAAGGGCACTCAGTGCTGGGAGTGAGTGACCCACCCAGGACTTACACAGGGTACAGAAATTATAATTATTATGATCCCTCCAATGTGATTTGAGTTGCTCAGTGATTCCCCCTGCTCTCTGTTCAGGTGTGAGCCAAGCCAGCAGTGCCTGTGTGTGTCACTGCTCTGATGGACCACTTAAGGATGGCTTTGACCTTGTGGCAGACCATAATTATCAATTAAGAAAATAAATAAAAGCCTTTTGTAATAATTTCTGAACATGGTTGTTGTTATGGGTTTTTACCTGATATATCAACAGCTTTTTATCCTGAGTAAACTGCTGCTCAAGAAAATGAAGTGGTGTCCATCCATGTGTGCAAAGGCACAAATGTGATCTGGCCACTCCCTGCACTGTCACATCTACCCCTGACAAAGAGACTAAATCTGTTTTCACGTGGCAGAAGGATTCTTGCCTTTGGTTTTAAATATTTCCTTTATGTAGTATAGAAACATCACCAGGTATGTAGAAAAGCTGTGAGATTCCACTAAAGGGTTAAAATATACCTGTGCTCTACAGCCATGTTAAATCACCAGCTCTATCCCAAGCCAAATCAAATAATTTACAGTGATTTACCCTCTAAAGGATCCCAGTTTGCTGTCTGCTTCACCAAACATCTTGTATGATCTCTTTTCTTAACTGCTGCAAGTGGATGGCAGCTATATCCTAACCACCTGTGCTGTGGATCTGCTGTAGGAATTCAGCAGATATTACAAATAGTATGATAGCATTTGTGGGTTGTAAATTCATCTCCTGCCTGGTCTTCAAATCACAGAATGGTTTGGGCTAGAACAGCCATTAGAGACCATCTTTTCCAGCTGCCCTGCTGTGGGCAGGGAGAGCTTGCTCAAAGCCCCATCCAACCAGGCCTTGAGCACTGCCAGTGATGGGGCATCCATGTTTTATCTGGGTAACCTGTTCCAGTGCCTCAGCACCTTCACAGTAAGGAATTTCTTCTTGTTACCTGGTCTAAATCTGTCAGTTTGAATCCATCCCCCCTTGTCCTGTCATTCCAGCCCTTGTGAAAAGTCTCTCTCTAGCTCTCTCGTAGCCCCCTTTGGGTGCTGGAATGCCTCCCCAGAACTTTTTCTTCTCTGGGCTGAACAACCCCAGCTCTCTCAGCCTGTCCTTACAGAAGAGGGACACTAGGTTTTTTTTGATAGTTTTGTGCTTTTTTTTCTTAGAAACGTGACTTACTGCAACTAATTGCAGTTGGTGGTGGAGTTCTTGCAAAGGAGAAAGGTCCTGGAGATAATCAGAGTAAGAGCAGCAGACTTATCCTCTGATCATTTAGAAATGGCACTGAACCTGTGAGTGTTTGTAACCCCAGCATTTGAGCACCATTTCAAACACAGCTTCTCCATCAGTGCCGTGCCTTCAAAGCCTGGAACACATGAGAGTCACTGATGGTGATACGTGATATTGCAAGTGAACTTCTGCTACTATGAGTGACTCAGTGCCACAGAGCAGGGAGTTTTATTGAAAAAGCTTTACTACTAAGTGCAGGCACTGCTCCAGATGCCTCTGAGACATTATTTAGACAGAACTCATCATCCACCTCTTGGAATTAATTTGTGCATGAAAATTTAATTATAGCAATGCATTTGTAACCTTTTGTTCTTTTCCTTTAGGACATGAGGAAAATGTAGAGTGGGTAATAACTGGATGCCACAGCTTTACCCGGATCATAGCTCCTCTGGGACACTGCTTTGTGCTTCCAAACCTGAGTGCAGCACTGCTGTGTTCGTAGCTGCATGGAGATACACAACAGAGTCAGTGTGAGCCATGGCAGCCTGAGCAAGTTCTGGTGGCTCTAATGCTGTCTGTGGTCTTCCTCCTGCTCTGGTTGTTTTTTTACTACTTAGTATCACTAAAGTGCCTTTTGCTTTATGTCTCTTTTGGCTCCTCCTCGCTAATCAAGGGCAAGCTGCTTCTGTTTGCCCTTGTTGCCTTCCCTGGACACTGTGCTCTTGGGAAAGGCTCAGCAGATGTTACAAAAGATATCAGGATGCCTTAAATCCCCCTTTGGGTAATCTTACAGTAGAATTTTGGGGGGACAAGGAGCCTCTTCATCATCACCTTCCAAGTTTAGGATTTAACAAACTGCATCTGTGGTTCTTACCATTTTTCATGCTGTTTTATCCAAGTCTTCCAGCAATATACCCTGTCTGTTTCTGAACAGACTTTCTTTTCCCCTGCTTGCTATTCCTGAATATGTTCAATGTTAATTTTCCAGTCATATGAGTTATTCCATTATATGTTACGCCAACTAACCTATAATTTTGATTATGTATTGATGCTTTCAGTTCCTCCTTTTCATTTCCCATACTACTTGCCTGAACATGCACACATCAGCAAATCGAACCTCCATTTCCCTTTCTGTCCCTTGTCTAACCCTGTTATCACTACCCACATTCCCTTCCCGAGGGTTAGGCTCTTTTCCAGGTCACCATGTTCTCCCTGGTTGCCCTGCCATTACTTCAGCAGTCAGGCATACACGGACAACCCCAATCCAGGCAATCTCTTCTCAGAAATACTCAGTAAACTGGTTTTGTCTGATCGTTCTTTCCACCCACTGAAGAGTCCGAGAAAGAAAACGGAATTGAGGAATGAGCCAGAGAGTTTAAGAAATATCACTGGGCTGGGTGGAAACTCTAGTTCTTTGTTAACCAGTGCTTGTGATTTGTTGGGGAGCTGCTGTGTTTAGGCTGAGTTATTGGAGTGCCATAGTGTGTGTCCCACTGCCTCTGTCAAGCAGCTCTAGGAGGTTTTATGGTCTGTCTTGCTCCGAAATTATTGCAAGTGACATAGAACCCCTTGAAACGGAGCATTTGCTGGAGGAGCAGTGCTAATGACATGGGTGGTCTGGGGATTACTAAAGTGACTTTGAGTCATTTTAATTTTCCCTTTTATATCTACCTGTGTGGCCCTACAGGAAGGAGAATAATGAGGGAAGCACTCATTAAATGTGGAAAAGGGATCTAGTTACCCATTTTCAGGTGTGTCGACATGCGTAGATCCTGTATGGAAAAGTCAATGTATAAATGAAGGGAAAAATATGTTAAATGTGAAAGTTTGAAATTCAGCAAGCTTTGCACCTGCCTTGCAATGTGACACGTGACAGGCAAAGAGGGGAAAATTGGCTGAATTATGCCAGTAAAACACTTAAAACCTAAAATAGTAGTGGGAATTTTCATACAGCAACAATCCTTGTACTTGTAGCAGGCCTGAAGAGTTTTCTAACTGCTGGGGGAACGGGGGCTTTCAAAAGCAAGGGGTTTCCATGCATCAGATGTGTGCATGACCTCTGTTACTGTGGTGGAAAAACTCAGGATAGCATTGCTGACATTCCTGCACAAGCATCTTGGTGTGGGAGTGCCAGTGCCTCGCTTTCCCTGCTGCCATGTGCTCTGGGGAGCAGTGATGTGACTTGTCCAAGCTGAGGAATGCAGCTGCTTGCAGGTGTGGGGAGTTCCTCCCTCAGCTGAGGCACCACCCTGCCCCATTCCCCACCCTGCTGCTCCCTGTCTGCCCAGGATGGATGTGGGGCTGGATTGCTCCCAGTGGCCTGCGTGCTGCCTGACTCAACAGCCCCTCCAAAGCTGGCACTGTCACCCACATGCACTTTGTTCATGCTGGGACCTAAAAGTGAAGATATTCTTGTATCTTCCATCTTTATTTTCCAAGCCATGGCTGGTAATAAATGCATAGCATCTCCCATATGATACCCATTCCAGTCCATACACCACTTTTTTCCACGTTTTTCACACAGTTTTCACTGCAAGAATATTAACATAGCTACGTTTTATGAGTCCACCTGCACCATCTGTCCCTTTTGAAGCTCCTATTTACCTCAGTGGTGCAGGATCAGGCACCTTCTGTGAAGACTAGGCTGGCTCCACTTCTATTACATGGCTCTCTCTGCATGGAAATGCAGCAGCAGGTAACACAATAAGCAAGCACGTGGTAGGAAAATTGTCCAGTGCACAAAAGAGATCCTGGATGACATTAAACAAATGGCCTGAAGTAGCTTTAGAAATGGTTTCATGCATCTCAGGCTGTTAGCTGGTTTATGTTTCCTGTCTGGAATGAAGAGAGAGACAGGGCAAAAGAGTCAGGCCTTGTTTATGCTCATGTGTTTATTGTATCAGAGACATTTAAGTAGGAGGATATGACAGGTTTTCAAGGGGACAAGGTATGACTCAAATCCAGGTGCAGCTTATTTTCCATGAAATGCATCACTTGCCTATTAGACATAGATTTACCGGCGGCCAAAACAAATCTTGGCACGCTTGGCATTCTTCTTACCATAAATGAATGGCATCCCAGCTTGTTATTGTTATTGTACAAATATAGCAGGTGTTGCTGATTTCTGCTTGATAACCTGCTGTTTAAGGGGAATTTATTTAACTTTTACGTACAGATAAGTGGGCTGCTAAACCAAATTCATCCCAGGTGTAACCCCAACCATTTTTTTTTTGTTGCTCCTAAACTAGATTCTTATCCTAACTCTTAGTTATTAGATGGACAGATGTTACTGTGTTCTTCCTAAAATAATGGGTTTTGAGGTGTGTTTGCTTCGAGGAGTTCAGCGTTTTGCTTTTTTCTTTCCTTTTTTTTTCCTCCTCAAGTCCTTTTGATTCCTCCTATTCATGCATCTGTCAGAACTTCACATTCTTTGAAAAATAGACATTGTGCTGTGGACATGCCAGGAATTTAGGACACAAATGGGATTTCAGCCTGGAAATGCTTCTGTACTGTCTAAGGTAAAAGAAAGCTTATTGGAAGAACTTGAAGGAATTCATTTGGATCATGAATATGTTTTAGAAATCACTGTCCATTGAGAAATTAGATTAATGTGGGCTGCTTTAAGAAGCAGCTAAGCTAAGATAATGTTGTAAAACCTAAGCTAATGAAGCTGTCTATAGACCTTATTGGTTTTTAAATTTTTTTGGTAGGTGGTGGGGAAATGAAACAAACACAGATACTGGTAATTCAATCCAAGGGAATGGTATTTCCAGGTAGCCTGCCAGCATTGGGTGCTGCATGCAACACAGCAGATAAGATCTTCTACACTGTTTAAAGATATTTGAACACTCCCAACATTTTTGCATGTTTCCAAAGAGAGAAATACCACAGACCTGAGGTTACGGGTGTCTGTGCTGGGTTTGATGGGAGGGAACAGATTCATGCAGCCACCCCATGGCACTGAATCATTATTTCCAGAAATGTTGCCTTCTGAGTCAGTCAGTAATTTGGGGGTATCCACAAGTCCAGGCCTGTAGGTGGGTATGTAAGTACCCACTCACATCCAGAGTAAATAGAACTTCTGCCTGAGCTACTGTGCAGTGATCCTTTAGGAGCTTAAGAGTTAATGTTGCCTCAGTGGGCCTTTGGTTATGCTAAAAACTGCTCCCCAATTACTCTGTGGATGGGGACAGCTTGCCTACTTTATCCTTTTATAATCTGGATTCTGGTAATGGTTTTACAATTGTTTCAAGCTCCATCTCTCACATGATTCATCAAATCAGTGTGCAGTAGAGCCCCACTTGGTGTTCCTGGCTTTTGTATCTCTTGGTTTGGTTCTGACTGATCACTGGTCTTTCCCATAAAGGAGTTTTGGGAGGATTCTTTTTCCCAGAAAAAGATGAAAGTGGAAGGGACGTGTCTCTCAGTGAAGTTTGTGAATGAATATATGCCACTTCTGCTGGCTGCTAAATCAGTTTTATTGTTGTATGGGCTTTAAAATATATACAGCATAAGGGAGACTTGATTTATTTGTTTTTAAGGGTTATTTGTTGCTGTAGACTCCAGCTGGTATGGTGGCCTCTCATGCTGGGTACTACCTTTCTGAAATTGAGACTGGTTCCTGGAGTCCAGAGCTTCACCAACAGCAGCCAAGAGAGACTCTGTTGAAAAGCACTATAAGCCTCAGTTTCTAAATACACAGAAGTCTTAGAACACAAAGCAAGCGGCCAGTAGGTGACACAGAGAAACTGGCAGAAGCAGGAACTATCTGATTTTAGAAATGAGAGAAAAGTCAGCCATTTACTTTCAGCATGAAACCTCTGACTTTATGCTCTGAGTCAATAGTTTAGCACTTACTGATAAAACATTATTCCTCTGAACTTCTAATAGGCCAACAAGAAATAGGATGCCAGCAAGAGCCTTGAGGCAAATATATCCAGTGATGCTGGATATGCAAACATAAAGCCAGTCCATGAAGCAGAAAGCTTTTATTTATTTATTAAATATATTGGTTTGGTGCTGTTTCTTGGGGGTTTTGCATGCGTTTCTTATTTATTTTCATTTATCCCCAAGCAGCCCACAGTATACCTGATCCTAAGACCTTGCTTTCATTCAGGGGTTTGTTGCATTGTGCTGTGTTTCTTGGTGCAGCATTTGAGTGCCTCCTGTACTATCAGTGATACCTAATGGGATCTCTTCAGGGGAATGAGGTGTGGCTTTGGATTCCACTGTGTGCCAAGTGACTAACCAGGACTTTAAAACTTGTCTCTGATCTCTTAATTTATCCCACTGCATTCCTTGTATCATTTAATCCCCTTAGGACAGCGAAGAGTGAAGGAAAAAGTGTTTGGATGGTGCCTTTGTTCCCTTAGCTCCTTCTTGGTGTGCCCTTTCAGAACAGAAATTCAAACTCTGTAATTGGAGTGGGAGGTGTTTGTGTTCCTGTAGGGATCTTAAGCTGCTCCCAGATGTGAGCTTCCCACCCAGAGGCAGCTCTGGGGGTGACATTTGTAGCTTTTCAGAAGAGCTCCTTGCAGGCCCAGACACCCAACAAACTCAGCTTGAATTGAGGCATAACCAAATGGGTTGGGTGTCACTATGAACCAGCCTGACAATTCAGTTCTGGCAAAGCTCTTTTCTTCTCCTGTGTGACTGATTTGTCTGTTTTCCCCTACTTTCCTTGCCAATTTATAATGGCTTCACAAATATCCTTCCTTTTGTTGCTCCCTGCTGTGAAGTCAATTAAATTTGTCTTAACTCTTCTCCTTTCTCCTGGCCAGCTTTTTTCCCTGCATATCCTTTCATTGGTGAGATCCCCACCCCCTTATCTGAAGACTGAGCTGTGGAGGCTGATCTCAGATGCTCTGCTGACTTGGTAAATGCAGGTGTATAAACTAAAGCCATCTCTCTCTTCGCTGGGTCATTCTTTGAGGTCTACAACTCCCTTGGAGACAGCTGTTGTCTTCTTCTGTGCCTTTAATCCAGTTGCTTCTTGCTCTGGGAGCTGCCTTTGTCAGACAGGACTCTGGGTTTTTTTGCATGAACTCGGTGTTCGTGTTGCAAAATCTGTTTCCATGAGACAGACTGTGCAGATGGCAAATAATAGCTGAGTCCAGGAGGGAGGAAACCCATTTGTCACCATTTCATCATCAGTCCCCATTGTGTTGCCATCAGACAACCCCATTCATCAAGCCAAGTTCCAGAGTGCTGGTGTTTACCAGGGACACTGCACAAATCCCATCTCTGTAGATGTAAGTGCTCCCTCTGTGGTTTCTAGCACTGTTCTTTATTTCTGTTTACAAGGATGTCTAGAAAGACTCCTTGAGGTCAGCAGCCTGTTTGCAGGTGATGTTTGATCCCTGAATGCATTGCTGCCAGCAGGGGAAGAATGTGGGACCTTTTCCTGACAGCCTGTTCAGCCTAAGTGGGAAGAGGTGGCTTTTAGTTGCTGACATGAAATAGAATGTGTGCTTGCAAGTGCCATCCTCTGTGTGGTGCCCACCACACCTGCTGTGCTGAGAGGAGCTGGTCTCCATGGCTCCTGTAACCTTTGTGGAAAGATGTGGCGAAAAGTGTGAAAAGAGGAAAAGATGGCTTTGTGCTTGTCAGGGTGACAGCAGAGCTGGGACTGGACTGAAGTCCTCTCCAGTGTCTCGTCCACTCCTTAAAGTTTTCTTCTGAGGCTGAGGTCTTGCTTGCCAATGGCCTGATCTCTCCAGAAGAATGCATGCTCTGAAGGCCAGGAGGAACTTCTGTGGTCATGCAGACAACCTGCAAAGCCCAAAACATAGGAGTAGATCCTGGTGACAAGGAGAGAGCACTTGGGATCAGGTGCGTGGAGACCCGGTGATTAATGCCAGGTGTGAGCTCAGGAGGGCTGGTGGGTACTGCAGTGTCTGTCCCAGCACCCTGAGGAGCTGGCCCTGCAGCCAGGGGCAGGTCTTGGCACCGGGGTGGGAACAGGAGTGGTTTTGGTGACACCTGGTGAGTTTTTGCTCTTGCAAGCTTTGCTTGTTTTGATTTGAGGCTTTTTCAGACAGCTTTCCACCATTTCTGGGGTAGCAATCAGAAGTTGCCTGCCATGGAGCTCAAAAAAGCTGGGAATTGGTTAAAAAAAAATTTACTAAGGTGGCAACAGCGGACATAGAAGCAAAATAGGGCATTAAAAAAACAGGTAAGAAATCTGAAGGGTTTCCATTTTGGGTGACCTGAAGAATGCAGGTAGAAGAGAGAGGCTGGAGAGTCCATGCACAAAGCCAGAATGTGCTGAGGTGGGAGGGGTTGTCTGGATATTGTAGCAAGCATTGGTGAAAGATGGAGGGTTATTTGGGACCACTGCTGTGGGGACTCTTGTCTGGGAGGCACTGAATTAAGGGGTTTCTGGCCAGGGTGTTTAGTGGGGGAGTGTTCCTAACAGTGAGCAAGCGGATGCTGTTAATCAGAACAATATGGAGCAGGCAAGTGCCCTTCAAACTGGGGGGGTGGGGAAGGGGGGCATTTTCCCTTTCCTTCCCCCCTCTCCTTGCCCTCTCCAGCATGGATATCGTGGGCTACAGGGGACTTGGTGCTTTGCAATCAGTGAGGATAGGTTGCATTAATTAGGAAACCTGCAAAGAAGCATTCTGCATCCCCCAGAAATGATGGAAAGGGTTAGTGCTCCACCAGGAAGCTGACAGCACCGCAGTGGACCACAATTAAGACTTTAAAATATGTAACAGCATTTTTATGACATCAAAGTACTGTTGCTGCACAAGGCAGTGTTTACAAAAAGCTCCCTGCTCTTCACCCTACAATCATGATGTACATATTGGCAATAAGGAAGTCAGCAATAGCTATTTACTGCTCTCCTGCAGCTGTGGACTTATAACTTAGGTCCCTAATTAAGTAGAAGCAGGGCTAACCACGAAGCACACCACAGTGCCTTAAAATGGCTTTCATACTGCGGAAATCTGGTGTTTGGTTACTCCAGAGAGTGGGTTTTTTTCCCCCTGAAAACTATATTTGCACATTCAGAAATAATTATCTGGAGATTAAAAAAAGAAAAGCTGTCTTGATGCACCAAGAGATCTAAAGAGCTTTTCATGGAAAGCATTTAAAATAAAAAAAATAAAAAATAATCCGGCTCTATATGGGAGATATTGACACCAGCCCCATCTTTGTTATCAAATGTGAGTGATTGTTAGCAAAGAAACTGGTCATGCTGCACAAAGGAGATCACAGTGTGTGTGTAAATCTGCATAACCTAATTGACTATCTTGGGAACGTGATCTTCAGCTGTAAAACTCCGCTTTTGACAAAACAATAAAGTTAAAAAGGAATGTCCCATCATTATGTTCCTTAAATGTCACAGGAAGTGCAGTAAGTGCATCTTGGCAGAGGCGAGCCTACATCATTAGTTCCTCTCCTGGTTGCTTTTAGGTTTTTTGTTCCACATGGCCTGACTTGACAGGACAACAAATAGGCCTTTGCATCTGTACACATTTATTAGTGGATTTTATCGTTGGACATCAAGGAAATTGAGTCTCATCTAAAGGTTTATGGCTGTACACATCTGTGGATTTTACTACCCTTCCTTTCAAACAAACAAACAACAGCAGCAGAAAAATATTTTTGGAAAGTACAGTTTAAGATTTAATAATCATTTGATGTTCTGAGAAGTCCTTGGCTGTTTGTCCAAATACTTGCTGAATGTTTGTCGAGAACTTTAGTTATTGGGAGGTGGTGGAGGGCAGGCATGCTTCTCCCTTGCATGAAAAGGTGATTTTTGTGTAATCACAGCCTCCTTCTGCTCCCAGCATAGCTGGATTTTCTTGGATGCTGTCTGGAGATGACTTACCATTGGGAATAAGCCCTCTGTACACACAGCAGTCCTGTCTCAAACTGATAACATGCCGAGGAATCCTGGGGGTCAGACCAGGGCACAGCACTGCCCTGTGCTGCTTTTGCTCTGCTTGTTAATAAGTGAGATTTCTATTCAGCCTGAAATCTAAGCTAAAGCAAGGCCTGCACAGTCTGCAAGCCTTGCTCAGTTAAATTCCCCCTGAAATTAGTGGGATAAAGGATTTGTTCAAGATTTCCTCAAAGTATTGCACAGTTCCTTCACACCTGACCATAGTCTGAGCTGTCCCATTTAAAGATAATAACATAAAAAATCAGAATCCTGAAGAAGATTTTGGAAGCAGCAGCTGGGTGTAAAATGAAACAGTGCATGCCTAACATTGCAAAGGGGCTTAGACAATAATTTTGAGAGAATTGCTGCCTGTTTTTTCTTAATGCTGTGTTTATGCACAAACTAAAAGTGACAGCTTATGTGCCAACATTCTGAAATATTTCACTGAAAATAATTTGAAGTTCATACCTCCTAGTGTGTTCCATTGGAAGAGGACTGTCCAAGGTGAAAATTGAGGTCTTAAGTTAGTGGAGCTTGTATTGATGGATTACACTTTGTTCATGAATATTTTAATAGCTCACATAAGGGAGGCCTGGAAGCTGGTCTTTTAAATTTGCTTTTTCAGCTTGGGGAGCTGGATGAAGGAGGATTTTTCCCTAACAGGAGATTCTTACTTTCAGTCTTATACCAAGGATGTTGTTTCATAACAACATCTTCAACCTACTTTATTTCAACCTGAAGTGTTTCAGGTGAGATTAAGTTTTCAGATGGAGAGCCTGACTGGTGCTTGTTATTACTTGCTTCATAGTGAGGAAATAGGGCTCTCAGTGACCTCACAAGTTGATTTTACTCTCTTCACTGATCTATTCACTTTGAGGGACACTTACACACACCAGCTCTTGGAGTAAGTGGAGAAAGAAGTGGGATACTGGGATACTTAGTCCTTCCCTGAAGAAAGAACTCTCCTCCCTCATTGTGGGCTCATGGTGGCTCTCTTTGGAGCCCACCTGAGGACAAGTCATGCCCAAAGATTGTGACAGAGCCTGGGACCAGGGCCTCCATACAGATACCCCAACTCTCCATGCTCTGGTCTGACCTGAAGCCCAGCTTACATTGTCAGTGTCCTTTTGAAATGGTGATGTCTGGAGAAAGAGAGAGCTGCATGTTGGACTAAAATAATAGAATCATCCTAGAGGAGCTGAGAGCTAAACCCTTTGTTGGGCCCAGCAAGGAGCCCCAAGAGCAAGTCTTCAGGACAGAGGATGGAGCACCCACCACCTGTGCCTTTTGTTGAGCTACCACAGCCAGCCCATTTAGCAGTTCTGTGAAAGCAAAGTTTAAGAAACGTTGCTTGCTAGGAAGAATAAATAAATGTATGTTTTCCCTATACCACACAGTGCAAGTGAAACTGCCACTGAGGTGAAGAAAGCCTGTGGCAGTCCCTCTTCTCAGTCGTCTGTAAACCTTGGAATGAGTTCCCAATGAAATTGTTATTCCCCTCTGCAGTGGGCTACTTCTTGGCCAGCTCAAAGAAGCCCCAGAAAATATTGCACCCATATGCGCCTTTTTTTTTTTTTTACATTCTCATTAAGTTTATAAAACCCACAAATTTAGACCATCTGTCCTATAAATGTTTCTAAACTACGGCAAGATGAAAAAGCTGTTCTAGCTTTTTGATATAAGCGGTCAGCAAACCAAACACAAAACCAGAGCAAAGCAAATATTTTCTTGTCATACATGCTTCCCAACCGTGACGGATGAACTGTTATTTTTGATGTGTGTTTGGATCCAAATTTTGGAGAGAAATGCCTCCTAGATATGTGCACTTAGCACCAAACCAGCTTGATATGAAGAATTCTTGTTGGGGAGGGGGAAACAGAGGGAAAGTTGCGCCACATGCTGCCCATGGTTCATATTAAAGAAGCTGTTTCTTCAATTATTCATCTTCCAACTACCCTGCTGACTGCTTTAACAAAGCCATCCCAAGCATGGACTATGTCAGCCCATTCTCAGGGTAAGGTGTGCATGCTTCTATTCTACCCACCTGTATCTTGGATGTTAATCCAGGATTATTTATTGCCTCCATGTGAGACTCCAAAGTGGGGTTGGAGCAGGATAATGAAGAGAAGCTGTCTGCTGTGCTTGCCTGACAGGTGGGATTAAGCCCAGGTCCTTGTTTGCAAGCAAACCCAACAGCAACCCATGCATTGTGAAAAGACTCAATAAAGCAAGTGGTAGAAAGTGGAAATCTCACTTGAAATCCTTTTTCCTGGTGTTTCCATGGACACAGCAAATTCCCAGCCTAAACCCTTTAAGAATGAGAAGGCACTGTTTGAATTGCACACCCTGCTTTGGTATTTACAGCTGAGTGGGAAAAACGAAATCTCTTCTGTGTCCAGTGGCATTTTTACCTGCCTTTGCTATTGGCACATTACTGCTTTGATGGCCAAAATCCTCACCCAGATCCTGGGTCAAGGAGATCCTGCCTGAGCTGCAGAGCTGCCTCAGTGCTGTGCTGAGGAGCTTTTATGGAGCAGTCTGAAGGGGGACACCTGGAAAGACATTAAATCATCCTGCCTTTTTCGTGCAGGAGGAGAGGACTGGTGCTTGAGCTGTGCAAACTGGGAGTTGGTGCATGTGCAAGCAGTGCTGACTTTCTGCTGTCACTGAATTCCACTCACTTGCCTTCAGGTATTTCCACAGCTGATCCAGTCCCCTTTATCATCAATAGGAGTTATAGGCAATACCCAATCACATGTGGCTTGTTTTAATTCTCTATCTTGGAGGTAAAATGGGAGTTAGAAGTTATTGTTCTCTGCTGTAATTGTGGGAGCATTGAGATCAACAGCTTGTAGATGCCTGTATTTGGGCTGAGGAATGCACCTTTAGTGTGACTTTGTGTGTGAAACTTACCCCTAGCAAAATGAAATGTGCCTTTTTAAAAAATATATATTTAATTTCTCAGATTAGAGGGTTGGAGCACCTCTCCTACAAAGAAAGGCTGAGGGAACTGGGTTTGCTCAGCCTGGAAAAGTCAGCTTAGGGGTGACCTGACTGCAGCCTTCCAGTACCTAGGCAGAGCCTACAAGAAAGATGGGAGGGACTTTTTACAAGAGCCTGGAGTGACAGGAGAAGGGGGAATAGATTCAAACTGAAAGAGAGAAGGTTTAGATTGGATATGAGGAGGAAGTTCTTTACTGTGAGGGTGGTGGCACTGGAACAGGCTGCCCCATCCCTGCAAGTGTTTGAGGCCAGGCTGGATGGGGTTCTGAGCAACATGCTCTAGTGGGAGGTGTCCCTGCCCATGGATCTTTAAGGATTGGATCTTTAAGGTTCCTTCCAAGCCAAACCATTCCAGCATTCTGTTCCATTACCCTGCTTGTCACTTCCCCACTGTAGAGGCAGCTGTTTCTGTCCATAAAACTGCAGTGCCAGACCCCCAAGTTATAGTTAAATCAAGCCCCAAGCTGAGCTGTGCTCAGCGCTGCCATTGCTGCCTGTCTCTCTCATGGTATTCAAAGTTTCTCCATCTTTGCTTGCCCAGCCCAAGCCTGACTCCAAAATGCACTTCCTCCAAACCTTCCTTGACAGATAGCTGTGGGTTTAACATCCTGACTTCATGGCAGCTTTGCTCCAGGCAGGCAGGGACACTTCAACCAATTCCTGTGCAGCAGAAGGTCGGTGTGTGCTGCCAGCATTGCCTCCACTGGAGCTGCCTGTTCTACACCTCTAGGACTGGTCTCCCCCACTCCCTGCTGGGTAAGACTCGTGCAGAAACCAGACAAATGAAGAAACCCACTGTTCTCCCAGTACAGCACTTGGGATCAGCACAGACAGGTGAATAAATTTGTTGACCAAGGGTTTAAATTCAGTTCAAATTTGCAAATGCAGCACCACTCGTTTCCTTCCACCCTCCTGCTGCTGTGATAACTCAGCCTGGTCTTTCAGCCCAGGGCAGTGCTCTACCTGACTGTATCTGCATAAAATACCATGTTTCATAGGCAAGCAGCACTATTCCTCTTTACAGAATTCCATTTCTACTTTTAGACAAACAAAATATAGTTTTTCCATTCTGGGTTCAAGCCTTAGCATGTTTTTGAGCCTGCAGTTGAAGTGCTCTTTGAACAAAACCGAGTTCCTGCAATGAATCACAGATCTGCTGGAATTCATGCACTCTCTGTAAGGTTGGGACAAAGTGGTAAATAATCTTGGCTAAAAGTACTGGGTAGATGGAAGAGATGTTGAAACTTTTTTAGTGCTTTATCACTATATTTTTGGAAGTCTGAAGTGTCTAACCTAGGTTTCACCAGCTTAGAACTTTAGGCTTTTTAATTTGTGCAAAGCATGTTGAACGCGTGAAGAGAAGTGTAAGTACAGACAAATTCCTCTAGAAAACTTAATTTTATCAAATGCAAAATTTAAGATTTCTGGTTTAAAGCAAAAATGATTTGAAATCCAATGCTTTAGGCTGATGGGGAATGACTTTTGTTTTTTTTTTACTTTGTCTGTAAAACCCTAAAGTTTGCATTTGACACAACCAAGCTGGCTTCTTTTTCCCCTGGTCACCCAATGGAAGAGGTCACTATTTGTTCACAGCCTGAGTTATAACTGCTGTGGAAGAAATGCTGCATTCTATAGTCTGTCAGAGAGGCTGTGCAGGGCTTTAAGGAATGAGATATCCTGGACAATATGCCCTCTCCCAGATCAGAGTCTCTGTAGTGACAGCATGTGATTTTAGATTTACAACTTGGTGGGAGTTAGAGCTTCTGATTTCTTCAGCCTTCTGTGCATGCCTTGTAGTCTTTTATAAGAACTGGAGTTGCATCATCAGGTTGAGATTGGTGCTTTAGAAGTTATACATGCAAGTCTTTAAAAAATGGCTAATTAATATACCTGTATATGAGAATTTACACACATAAATGTGCTCTCACACAGGACAAATATCAGAATTCACTACTGAATTGCCTTACTACTCTACATGGCTACATGATGAATCAGGTTAAAAAAGAAATAAATACAAGTTTTGGAACAACCCTTAAGTGTAAGAAGAGGATTGAAAAGAAAAAAATTATAATAAAAATTTTAAAAAATTAAAATCCACCCAAAAAACCCACTGCAAAGAAACCATTTTGCTAAAGATTTGGAGAAATCATCAACTCTGCCCCTTTTCTCCTGCTTCCCCTCAAAAATTGAAATACTAATTGTCAGTGTTCTCTTCCAAGGTTTGAAGAAGCTCAGGCCATGTCAGACTTGCCACTGAAGCTTTTTCTGTTCATTCATTTACAAAAAAAAGTGGAAGGAAATTTTGTGTTTCAGTTGTGTCCAGCAAACCCCCATTACACAGCTTTATTACTTTACTGTGATTTCACCACAGAGCAAAATCAGTGCATGCAGCCCCTGAGCAGCTGACATGAATGTCTGAACCTGCCACATAAACAGCTTGGGTTGTTTATACCAGTGAGGACATTGCCATGTTTATTTTAGCCACATTTTTCTGGAACAGTATTATCTGGATTTAAGTCCTGGCTTCACATCCAGGTGGGAAGTCGTCCCAGTGCTCTGTGGACCAGCCTTGGGACTTGGGTGGCTTGTGGGGCTTTTTCACAGGAGGCCAGGAAGGGAGGAGGAGCAGATTCTGTATTCTGCAGATTCCTGTCCTTGCTCCTCTGCCTGATTGTGTGCTCCAGTGGGAAGAGAGTTTGCTACTCTATCTGCTTCCCTTCTCTCTCCAACCCTAGATGTCCTTAACCACAGTGTGCTCAGGAACTTTTGACTGCTGAGTTTGGATTTTTCTCCCCCATTGTGCTGAAAGAGAGTAAAAAGATGTGTCTGTGCAATTAAAGTCGGGGCTTTCTCTCGCTTGTTTTCCACCTCTGTTGTGACTTATGTGAAGATTTCTGCTTGAATCTTCCTTTCTCTTCTTCTTTCTCCTTTGGTGAAATGCAGTAAGAGATCCAGGAGTGTGAGGTGCCATCTGAAATAAAATTGAACTTACGTGAAAGGTTATCCTGCAGCATTTAAATATATCTGAGTTAATCCGTGCGGTTGAATTTTACAAGCAGAGATGTCATTTTTTCAGCTTTATTTGCTGTGTGTCAGAGCAGCCTTTGACTGCTTTGCACGCAAGTCAGTAGCTCTGGCAAAGCCTTAGAGTACTTTGTGGTGTCTGATGCCAGCTTATTTCCTCATCGTGGGCAAAACTCAGCTTGAGCTGTGTGTTGTCTCCAGCTGTTACAATTTTGCCCCTGTGTGTGTTGGAGACTTGGGGATAGGGAGACAGAACCCTGCAGCTCATGGCTTGTGATCTTTGGACCTACATATCTTTGTACAAAATCAAACTTGTACAGTAGCATTTTGGCTCAGGTACCACAAGAATTTGCACTCATTAATAGTTTGGTTGCTTGCATTTGTCTGTTGTGCCCTCTACCTGTAGCTTTAGGTGAGCAAACCTAAAAATAGCTCGAAATTTAAGGGTATGCTCAAGAGCACATTATAAAAATATTGCTGTTATTGAGGAGAAATAATGCAAACCTAGGTTTTATGTTTCTTTTTTGAACATATTCTCACTCAGCAGCACTTCTGCCAGGAGCTTCCACACAAGCAGAGAACTTCAGTTCTGTTATTGGATTTATTTTTAGCTACTCCTATCTCCAGTGCACGAGCATCCCTTCAGTTGCCAAATATGGGAATTGGTCCAAAGCTCACAGGAATTGACAGGAAGCATTTCTGTGAACGGCAATGAAATTCATGTCAGACTTGTTCTTCAGAAAACTGTTTTGTTTTTCTTGCTGCCAGAAATGAAACAGGTGACTGTTGCAGGCAGCAGTGATAGTTCTCCTGGAGACCTGAGTCCTCTCGTGGAGGCACACATTCTCTGCTGGCTGATCCACCTGCCAGGTGAGAGGTGGTTCTGCCAAATTTTTCATACCTGCAGCGTTTGCTTTTTGACATTTTTGACATCTTTGTGTGTATAGAAAGTAGGGATTTCCCTGTCACAGGTCAGAAGAGAATCACAAATTGACCCTATTTTATACGGTTTTAAAGAGACAAAATTACTGGTGTGCAAGTTTTTCTATCAACAGAGTAACATTACTTAGTTCATCTTATTTACTGTGAGCGGGATAAGCAGGGTTGTAAATAAATGTACCTTTAAAACTGTTTCAGTAAACCACAAAGCAGCAAGTCTTTGACTTCCATATGATTTTTCAGCTGTAGAGAAATTGTGGATAGTTGTTTTGGACAAGGTATCCCAGTAATAGCATTTCCTATGATGAATATTCCACCTCTTAAACTGAGTATTCCTCATGCCTTTGCATGTCAGCAGGGAAAGGAACCAGGTTATGATGTGAATGAAGTTCACAGAGAGGTTAAAAACCTTATAATTAGCACTGGCTGGGAGATAAGCAAATATGCAAAGTAGAGTGGAAAAATGCCCGTCAGCTTTTCGGGTTGCTGTTAGGAGGGTTTATTCCTTTAGTTTTTTTGATGAGGAACAGCTGTGGGTTGGCCTGGGGTAATCAGAGACAGTAGACAGGCTGGTAGGGTCATTGCTCCTTTGAAATGCTCAAGTTTATGGGGTGTCAGAGCACGGCGGGTCACGAACCCCCTGGGCTGGCTTGGAACAATGGTGGAGTCTCCAAGGGCTGGGCCATCAGCTGCTTGAGATCAGCACAGCCCAGCAGTGCACAGAAATCCATCTGTTCCAGGGGGGATCCACCCCCCAGATTTATCCTTCTATCTGCCAAATTTCTATCAGCACAAAAATTTGATCTGAACTTCTTTGGGGGACTTGTAGGGCTGGTGGTCCTACAATCAACCCCCATAAGTGTTCCTGTAATGGATAGATTTTAAAAGGTGGCCACACTGGACCACAACCTCTTTGTTAGAAATAAGCAGAGATTGCTGCTTTTGTGCAGGCTGTGTTTTGAAAAGTATCTTTTTTTTTCTATTTCTGAAACTGGAGATAATTTTGAAAAAGACAATTTCTATTTTAATTGATGTAGGAAAGCTAAGTGCTTTTGTCTTTGATTTTTTCACCTCTCCACTTGTGTGGTGTGAACTCATTAAAACTTGTTTGGAATGACTCCAGACAAAGGCCTTGTCCATGGACACCTTTTGGACACATCTGGACAGAGCAGTCCTTTCTTTCATGCAAAATTGAGCTTTTGGGAAGAGGCATTTGCAGCAACTGAGTAAAGATTTGGCCAGCTCTTCTCCAAAATCATCTGTTGTATCCTTTAGTACCGTATCAAAAGCTGAATTTTATGTACACCATCTCAGAGTCCCGTTCTGATAACAAAAATCTGAATTAGAGCCTGTTTACCTTAAAAGCAGATTTCTTTTTTTCTCGTGTGTGTATTATGTGGAGTTATTTTTCAAAATGGCTGTGGGAATTTGTGTTCTTGAAAGAAAAATACAGAAAGAACTGAAATAATCTCAACTATTGTTACCAATGATTTAAGATAATATGGTAATTGAAACATCAATTCTGTCTCCTGTAACTAGTATGGAAGTTTGCTTATAATTTCTTTTCTCCTGCAGAGCTTTTAGTTTGTGCAACCTCTGTCAATGGAGCTGTGCTAATTTATGTCAGCTGGTCCAATATTTTTGCTTATGATTTCTGCCTTGGCAAAACACATATATAATATTGTTTTTCCCAGAAGGTTGGCTGAATACTCTAAAAGTCATTATTGACTAATACTGAGGTTAGCCAAGTAGAACTAGGATTTCTTTCAGTAGTGGAAACATCGATCATGAGGGTGAAACATATTGTATTTGCTGAAAGAAAAGCTACTTCTGTTTATTTGTAGGGCATAAACATCCCGTGGGTCTGTTCAGAGTTGTAACAGTCCAAATCCATTAGAGTTGAGTGAAGAATCAAGCACGTTATTTTTCAACAAGTGATATTCACCTGTTTGCTTAAATGATGCCAGGTGGAGAGAACCAACTTTTATAACAAATTTAAACTCCTCATAAACAGAGCTTTAAGTTCCCCTCTTCTCTGACTTTGTCCTCCAGGCTTTGAGAATGCCAGGAACACCTGTACCTTTGTTGTGAGGCAAAAGAGCAGGTGAAGGAAAAATAACTTGTCTTTATTCTCACTGTATTGTACAAACCACAGATCATCTGAGTGGGGAATTAAGTTACACTCAGTTTTGAAAAGTTAACACTTTCTAGAACAAGAAGCTCAAAGCCTGGCCTTGGTTGCTGGTTTGCACCAGTTTGATCACATAATGCACAAACTGGGGTGGATTTGGTCCCAGTCAGATAAAGCAGGATCTGCAGCAAATAAGAACCCTGGAAGCAGCAAGATCTGCTGTGATGTGGATGGTGATGATAATGGAAGAGAAATGGATATAGAGTGGAGAAAAGTCCCAGAAGCAGCTGTGCCAGGTAAAGAAAATCTCAGTCCTAAATCCATCTGAAGGTACAGAGTCGCAGGGGAAAGTGATTAGGAGAGATCCTTACCCTATTGATCAAATATTTCAGAACAGCATCTGGCTGCAGTGTGGTATCAGTATTCTGGTTTTGCAATGGGTAAATCTGCCTTATTCTTAAACGTGCCAGGTACTCAGCACACAGGAAGGTCCTCAACTTCAGTTTGGGTGAACTGAAGTTTCTGTAAAAATAATTCAGAAGAAAGAATGCAGTAATCCTTCCTGGCTGTGACAGGAACAGGTTCAGCCATTCCCAGGTCTGCAGAAGTCTGACAGAATTAAATGTGAGGCTCCTAAAAAGATAGCAAGCTGTTTCAGTACATCTTAGTTCCAGGTTTATGAACAGAGGGTTGTGGTTCCAAGGTAAACTCATACATTTCTTACAGATGTGCAGACAGGTAGTTAAAATCTCCAGGAATTGCACACAGAGAGGTTTGGGTTAAGCCATGTTTTACCAGACTTTAAAGTTAATATTTGAGCATTTCTCCTTTGCAGTCTGTTTGGAAATCAAATAGAAAATCCAAATGCAAGCATCCAGTTGATGCTATTATGTGGAGGTCACCCACTCATGCTCAGGAAAGCTCTCCAGTTATGATCTCCTTCCTGTAGAATCCTGGGTTTGGCAGATTTCGTGTGGTCAGAGCTCTGCTGTTTTTCCATGTGCTCTCATTCTTTTACTTTGCATTTTTTAATGAATTCCTAAATACTGGATACCCTTCCTTTACTCCTTCTGTAACCTGGCCAGCATCTTCAGATGACAAAGTGTAACTCAATCCAGTGCAAGCAGTGAACATTCTCAGCTGGATTTTTTAGGTGGTTACCTATGCAGTGAGTGCAAGTGGAACAGAGCTGGACATCTCAGAGATCACCCCTTGAGGTGACCCAACTTAGAGGTTTCAAGCTTCTCCTGACAAACTAGGCTATTCCACAGGGAAAATTTAGTGTTGATGTAAAAGGCAAATCCTTCTCCAACATCCTCATCTGAAAATCTGCTGTACTTTGGTGCTGTGGGTAATAAAGTACATTTGACCTTCTTTGAATACTTCAGATCAAACTGCTTAGACATTTTTCATTCTCCTTGCTGCCTTTTGGTGGCAAGATGTCAGTGACATACCTTTACATGGCAGATGGGTTTGTCTGGAAGACTCTGGCTTGCTTCTGTTTAGGTCTCTCCTACCCTAGCTTTCCATAATAAATGTCTTGCTATAAATTCTTGGCTCACCAAAGGAGTTTGGCTAATCCTGACTTCTGGATGCTTATCAAAACCAAAGCTTGAATTTCATCCACCGTGAATCCTAGTCTATTTTTAATGCTGCTGTTTGGAAGCATGGCTCCATGTGCTCTTAATAAAATAGTGGAAACAACATGCAAAAACTTTGTAAACAAACTTAAAAACTATTATTTTATTTTTTTAGAGAGCCAACTTATTTGTAAATAATCTACACCAGATGTTGGCCATGACATAAATTCCCTCTATTAATATCTTTTTATATGGCCTTGGACAAATCACAGGTCTGGGCCTTGGTTCCCCAGCCAAGAAAAGGTGTGGCATCTTCTGAGGACATGAATGCTTCAGGAACAAAGGTTATTTAAATAACTGAGAGACAATATTTATTCTTAGACCCTAGCAATGAGTACTGGAACTAGAAGGAATTAAAAGCATATTTCTAATACTTGCAAAAATGGTAGTTTGGTAGGACTTGTAGTGAAGGCACAGCACGACAGTCCAGTCTGTGTGCTTATACATTTAGTTTATATATTGGATAATGCTGCTCGTATAGCTGTGTTGAAGTCACTGGCCAAATTCTTAGGGCAGAGCTGGCCTACTTATGCTTTCAAGTTGGCTTTTCTAGAAAGAAACTTGAGGTACACCTGCTTGGAATGTAATCTTTACTTGAGGCCAGGATTTTCTGGAGCTGGAGCCTGATGATGGGTAAGATTTACAGAGAGTCTTGGATGTCCTTCCCAGGATACGCTCCTGGCTGGCAGATCCCACCCCATGATGTGTGCACCACCAGTACAGATGTGCCCTTACTGCTTTCAGTCTGAATTTCAGGCTTTTGGAGCAGACACAAAGCTGAATTTTCTGACTTGTGTGCCTGTTGAAGCAAATAAAGAAAGTAGCCTGCATTTCCTAAAGTGTTCAGTCATATTCACCAGTCCAAAAAGACAGCAGGAGAAATTCACTTCCTGTCTGGGAGAGCTTGAGGGGGATGTTCCCTCCCCTCCCAAAATGGAATTCTTGTATTGCAGCCACTTTCTTTGGTGTCTGAGTGGGAACTGATGGGAGCAAAGTTGTTTCAGGTACCTTTGTGCAGTGGTGACATTGAGAGGCAACAGTGGAAAGGAAATATATAATTTTGTAGTCACAAATTGAATCAAATGGAACGAGGTTTCGTGGAAAACCTGGTTCCTCCAGAAATGTGGGCAGAATTGTGTCCTGTTTTCTTGTGGAGCTTTAGATTTGGCCTCTCCCAAGTAACAAATTTCCCAAATGCTTATAGTGAGTTCAGCTCCAGCCCCAAATGGGATCTGTGAGGCCTAAAGTGAGATATCAGCAAAATGTAAGTCCCATATCAATGCCTTTTTTGTAGTGAAAGTGTCAGTATTTCTTCATCCCTCACAACAGTTGTCCTGTTTTGTTGCTGAGCATAAAGAGCTTCTCTGTTTTCGTGTACTAATGAAAGTACCAATCCCTTATTCTAGTCTCTTTCTGGAGCTGACTTGGCTTTGATTTCAGAATAGTTTGTTCTTGTTGGCTTTTCCAACACCAAATGCAAAGAAAACCAAAGGAGAAAAGGCCAGATGTGTGGATCAGCTGTAACAAAACTGCCCAGCCCAGAAATCAGCAGGAAGAGTGTATCTGATGGAGCAGCAGCTGAGCTGCTCCCCTCCAGTGTCCCTCAAGGAGAGATAAAAGAGCCTCTGGCCTGTCAGGCAGGGTTCAAACCCTCCCATGTTTCCCTTCATCCTCACACAAAGCAGTGGTGTGGGCTGTAGCTGCACACCTGCAGCTGTGTTCCAGCTCCACCTTTCTTGTTATTCCTGCCAAAAAATAGATCTCGGCAATGAATTCGGAAGAAGCTGGTACGGTTCAGGAAACAAGAGCAGGGTCTTGTTTCTCCTTTATTATTTCCACATCTGAGGGTCAGTGGGAAAGAGGAAGCCAAGTTGAGGTGTGGGTGGGAATGGAAGGGGTAAGATTTAGCAGCAGGCATGGAGGGCCAGGGCAGATGCAACTCAATTTTTTGCCTGGACTAAAGCATTCTTTTAATAGGCAGGGCATTTTCCCTCATAATATGGTCTGTGGCCATTTTCTTCCTTTCAAACAAGTGCAGTTTATTGAAAAGCTTCCACAGCCCTCTTTTTTTCATTGTTAAAATGAAGCAGGGGTGTCAGTGAGGGCAGCTCCATCTCCACCATCAGAGCTGGTGGCAGGTGGCTCCAGCAATGGGCTCAGCTACCCAAGGATGTGTGTCCCTTCCCCTCTGGTGTCCCTGTTTGCTAAATCCTCACTGCTGAGCAAATCCAGCCAAGCTTCCTGCACCATTCCTTTACCTTCCTGTGTGACCATGCCATTTTTATTCCTATTACAGCTCCAGCCCTCAAACATCTTTCAAGGCCTCTTCCATCTCTGTTTCTTTGCTCCCTGAAAGGATCAGCTCTGCCCTTTTATTTGTAGTGTTTGCAAGATACATCTCTAACCTTAGAACAAATTTTATCCAAAGCCTGCTGGATTCAGTGAGTCTTTGGCTCACATTCTGAATTGCTTCATTTCCCCCTTTTCCATTCTGCTATCTACCCACATTCTATGATCACTATATCCTGACTATTTCTGCAGTATCTCCTTCCCAAAACACATTGATTACTTGTGATTGAACATACACAGAAAGTTCCAGGAGTCGTGTAAGAAAAACATTAATAAAACCCCTACTAATGGGATTCTCTATTAAGCATCCATTTGGTTATTCTGTGAACAGGGTAAAGTTCTGAACACCAGACTGATGCCTGGGATCATCAGATGGTTGCCACTGGCACAGGATCCCCTTGGATATAAACTAACAGGTGAAAATTGTCTCTGTTTAGCAAACCTGCAGTGGCCCTGGTGGTTGTTATGAAGCAAGTCCACCCCGTAAGTAACTTTGTTTTCAGAAGCAAGCCCCTTTTGCACTTGTATCTGTGGTACTTCAGCCTGAAGTAAAGTTGAATTCAGACTAATTCTGTGGGCTAAGTGGTCTGGACTGAACCTTTTTTCCCCTCTTTGTCTTGTATGCAGCCTTATCTAGCACTGGAGGGACTGGGTTTGCTGTCGCTGAACTCCTTTCTCCTGGCTTAGAAACACTTGGTGGTTCTGATTTTAGACCAGGGGCTCACCTTGTGCCTCAGGCTGCTTTCAGGAAGGGTCATATGGATAAATGTGAAATCAGTGAAGGTCTGCATTAGCAACCATCCAGCAATTCAGCACACAAGTGCTCTTGTTTGAGTCAGCTGGAGAGTTACAGCCGAGCTCTGGGAGGAGAAGAATGAGCTGGCTTATCCCATGGACCGACCCCTTCCTTGGGGAGGGAAGTGTTCACCAAGTATTAACATACATGTGTAATTTGAATTATTTTTCAGTGTAATTTGCAGACTTTGCCACACTCCGTATCTCAACATTTTCAGGAAATCCAGCCTTTTATACCAAAATAAAAATGTAGAAAAACTTCCCCCTTGCCCTCACTTATTTCCACCACCAACCTCCCTCTCAATTTGGGCAAACAAAAACATTCAGGTAAAACTTTCCCAAATGAGCTTTGTGACTTGGGGGAAAAAGATGTAATTACTATGTTCAAGGAAAATAGACATTTTCCTCTAATTAAAAATCCAATTTTCCATGGGTTGAGGGGAAAGCGAAGTTCAACATCTCTAGTCATGTAATTGAAGTGTGTGGGGAAAATTGCACAGAAGGCAGATGTGTGAATGAGCAAGCAGAGACAGATAGATTGGATTTTTCATGCTGCACATGCACGGGCTGCTTTCTGCTTTTTAACATCCCTTAGAGATGGTATTATTTGACTTTTTCCTCCTTTTATTGTGGAATTTTCTCCCCTTTCCTTTCCTACCCGTCTTTAGATAACTCAGAAAAAATGTGAAAAAGGCAAGGAAGGGAAGTGCAGATAAAACTCAATTATTTTTGATTAATTATTCAGCTTCTCATTTTATCTGGAAACTTTCAGCAAAGCCTTCTCCTCTCACTCCTGTGATGGAGATCTATATTGGCCACCTGTAGCTGTGCTAATCCAGCATCTTGCTGCCATAACAGTCTGTCTAAAGTTCCAAGTGATTTAAAGGAGTGAGTTTGGCTCCGAAACGTCAGAACACAGATACAGAGCCAGGTGAAGAGGGAAGAGAGCACAGGATCCAGGGAATAACCAGGGCTTCCCTCCATCCTGCTGTGTGCACAGCCTGCCTGGGCCCGCAGGGAAGAGCAGAGACACAAAGAAGGTTCTGTAGCTTTCACAGTGGTTGTCCTCTTTCAGGGTGGGTTTTTTCTTTACTGCTTTGAAGGCCTATTTCATGGGACACTTCACAGAATCAATGCAGCTCATCAGCAAATGGGTGCTATGTGCACCAGGCCTGGGACAGGGCAGGCATTTGTTTTCCCTGCTGTCAGGGGCTTTCAATCCTGCCCCAACACTGGGCGGGTTGTCCTGCTGCAGATCAGAAGAGGCTTTTGCATAACCTGAATTTTGTGCAGCGAATCAGAGTTTATTCTATAGATTCAGTTGGTGCTTATCTCTGATTAGAATCCTGGCAGAATATTTTTTGATTCTGCCGACATTCAGGCCACAACTGATTAATAAGCATCAGGTGCTGAAGTTCTGAGATGAAGCTCCATCCATGACAAGGCTTAAATTATCTTCTTTTCTATTTATTTTTCCTACACAACTGAATGCATATAAAAGCCTGGGTGAATGCCCCATTTTAGAGTTTGTAGTTAGTGTTTGTTTAAAATGCCTAAAGAAGGAGCTCCACAGGGTAGGCCTTGCTGTGTAAATTAAACAGCCAGTTTGATATTTGATAACCAGTAGTGCACAGAAACTGAAATAGGAGAAACATGCACAGACAGGCTGAGGTGATGCCCAGGTGTCCGTGCCCTGTGTTTGGCAGCAGTTTTGCCTTTTGGAGTCAGCCTTAGGCTTTCCAGTGTGATGGATCAGCCCCCAGCAGCCCCAAGAGACCTGAATGGCAAAGCACAAAGATGTTCTAGAAGTGGCAATTTGGGGAGCCTCGCTCTTTTTTTGTTCCCCCTGCCTTCTGAGCCTTTCTTTTTTACCTAGCCCTGTATCAGTACCTTCTCTCTAGCTTTCACTGACTTGAGCTTGGGGTAATCAAACTGAGTATGATACAGCTTTTGCTCTCTGTCTTGTCTGCTTTAATTTCTAATTGCTTGGAGACCTCAGTGTGTTTTATTTTGCTGTATTTATTTTTTTGCGTTGCCTAGTTCAGTAGCAGTGTGATATCACTTAGAACCTCTAGGAACTGCTGTAGTATAAATATCAGTAAACAGAAATGTGGAAAAAGAAGAAAAACTGGCCTAGAAATGGGCCCAGGCTGGAATTTGAAACTCATGTGGTTCCTGTGGTTTGCTGTCGTCTAGGGAAGTGACCATGATGTTCTGTTGGCCTAGGTCTTGGGTCAGATGTGCTTTAGACTTTTGTGCCTGACAAATGTGATGGTTTCTTTTTTTCAAATACTTTTCTAGTGCTCTAGAACAGACAGAGATACCAACTAAACACACTCTCACTGGCAGAGTTACCTTGCACAGGGAACTGATATGTTATTTTGCTGTTTAACTTTTCTTCTCCAGGAGGCTTTACTTCTGTTGTGTTCTTGGCACAGCTTTTTATTACTGCTTTCTCCTAAATGTAATAGTGCTGCCTAACTTTAAGTTAAGGAAACCAGACCCAGGTAGTACACAGTCAAGGGACTGCACCTTAATTAATGGCCAAATCAATTCACATTAACTGATGATCTGGTCTCAGCCAGGTTTAAATACTTTGCTTCAAATGGCATATCAAAGATTAAATAACTGTGTAGTAAAAGGCTAAGGAGTGAAGTCTGCATATCCCTGAACTTTGGTCCTCTGTTTCTGTCACTCAGCAACAGAGTCTGTCTGAAAATGAGGGTAACATTGCTCTGACTTCAAAGCAAAGTAGTAGAAATGGGGTTTTAAGTCAACATTTTTTAGTATGTCTGTGTATAGAAAGCCAGCAGGAAACCTTCTGCCCACGTTTACACATATGCAACCCAAGTTTGCAGTTAACTGAGCGCAAAATGCTGTCCTGAGTACACAAACGTATTAGAAAACATGTGTGCTTTTTAAGGATTGTACTACTGGTTTTCAGCATGGTTTTATTTAATGAAAGTTAACATGATCTATGGTAATTATTTGTGCAGTTATGAGGCTTTGTTGACGTAAGCATGCAGTCACGAACCCGCTTCTAGCACATGGTTTTAATTTTTGCTTTGTTACTTTCACGATTTGACACTCTTAGCCAAATAAAATATTTTTTGAGAATTGATTAATGAACATTCTCTGATTTATAACAAGACTGATTTATAGAGCATTAATAAAGAATAACAAAGTTTACCCTAGGATGACTTAGGCTTTCATTTCTGGTAGCTTACTAATGGGGCAGGTGGTAGAAGATAGCGAAAACACTGTCATTGAAAAGGCACGGCAAAATTCCAGATTTGTTCCACAGGAATCCAGGGATGGCAAAACTCTTACTTTTGTTTGCTCATATTTGTGCAGTCCTGCCTTTTAGGTGGCTGCAGCAGGTCTGGAGTAATCTGCTGTGCAAGTAGCAGCTCTCATTCTTTCAATACTGTTTTCTAGCCTAATAATGTAGGTGGCTTGTGGTGGAAGGGAGCTAAACTCGGTGATCTTATGAGCTGCCACCTTTGCAAACTGGCTGTGTTGATGTCTGCACGTGTGGCTTCACCCAGACGTGGAGAATTGGGCAAAATGAGACACCTCATGGTCTTCAGAAAAGCAATGCATTCTGCATCTGGCAGCGCAGCAGGACGAGTAAAAGGCTGACAGCTTTCTGGCACACTCCCTCTGCAGACATGGCGTTTGTGGAAATGTAATTACATTTCATAAAAGAAAAAGGAATTACAACAGAATGGAAAAGAAACACCAACTTAGCTGACACAAATAAATTGTCCTGTAAGAATAATAACCACGTTAGTATCAATTATATGATAATTCACACTGTAGTTCTGCTATCTGAGCATCTTGTCAACTTAGCTGTGTAAAAATCCATGATTGTGTTCTATTTCTTCCTGCAGCAATCAAAATTTAGCTTGAATTTTTCTGTGTGGAGCCTGTGCCAGGGAACCAGCTTCGTTTGTTTGCGTTGCAGGTTTAGGGAACTGCCATAGTGTGACCTTCCTCCATGTGCCTTTTGATCGACTGATCAAGACCAATACTTGATTTCAGTTGCAACTCAGTTTTCTGTTGGCTCAGGGGTAAAAAATTATCTAAGTACCCTGTGGCTCAGGCTCTTGCCCAGTTTTCTCATGGCCAACAAGGAAGATGTAGCCATGAGCTGTTTCTTCAGGGCAGCAGGTGGTTTCTCCAAGCTAAGCTGGACCATCCACAGCCCAGCTGTGGGAACAGGATTCATTCTATGTCTCAGTACTTGAGTGCCAGCAGAATATCCAGTTCCATGGTGAAGTGTATTCCTTAACACTGGTTTCCAAGCTTCCCTCTGTTCCTAAGGAGGGATTATTCCACTAAGCCTGCTGGTATAGCCTGGTCTCCTGTAGTGGCACAACTCTCAGGTGTTAGCCTGGTTCTGTGCCACCAGAATCTTGCATTCCTGTTATTTCTGGCTTTTCCATGTAAACCTTTGGAGGTAGAAAGTCAAATGTCAGGGAGAAATGGAGAGATGAAAGAAGATAGATGTTTGGATCTTTGCTGGAAGGCTGATATCTGAATAGAGCTGCAAATCAAAGCCTCAAAGCCCCTGTGAAGGTTCTGACTGCTCAGAAGGGTTAATAGTGATGTGGGGAGGGGCTGTTTTCAGGGATTGGATCCTGAAATGGCTTTGCATTGGGATTCATTAGACAGCAGCCATGTCTTCCCCGAGCCCTGATAGCTCAAGGAAGAAACTCGGGATGGTTGCTGACCCTGGAGCCCCAGGAGCTTCTGTTTCCCAGCAGAAGCAGCTGAGCCCCACGGCTGTGTTACCCAGGCCCCACAGCATCACACGTGGGTGTAGCTCCAGTGCTGGTGTCCAAGGATTTGTAGCACTGCTTGATGTAACAAGGATTACAATTGTCAGCATAGCAGAATGCTACTTTTCATCTTAAATTGCAAAACTTTGCTATAAGGGGCTATTGTCCCCTTACACATGTTGCCTTGCTCTCTCTGGCATTAAATTCTCCGAGCAGCAGTGGAATAATAAACTTCTGTGTGTGTATTCTGCATTAGTCCCTATTCAAAGCTTAAGACACAGCCTGGAAGTAAGCCAAAAACAATGTGAATTAGTGGATCTGGGTGATGTTCATTTTTTTGTGGTTTTGGGTTTTTTCCCTTTTTTTTTTTTTTAATAGCTACCCCAAAGAGCTGCTTGCTCAAATTTGGGGATGGTCTCTCCTGTTTGAGTTGGTCTGTTTGGCTTAATTGGCATGTGAGGACATGCTCAGAGAGCTTGTAAACACACTGTAGTGCTAAGAGAGGAATAGAGATACAAGGTGCTAACAGATTTCAGGAATAATGCTTGGGAAAACAGAGTTCAGCTTGACCTACTTCTCATTAGCTTTAGTCTTCAAAAACAAAAGACTCAATTATTGTTTAATTTTCTGGAGTGCTTAAAAAAGCTTTTGAAGCTTTCCATAAAGATCAGGAAAAAATGCCTGAAAATCTGACAGTGGGGTAAAGAAAACAAGTGTAAGATGATCATTAGTCAGAACAAGTTAAATAATTAAAGAAAAACAGCCAGAAAATAAAATTAAGAGATCCTGCGTCATCAACTTTCCTAATAGTAGTTGCAGTCCATGTTAAGGACTGTCACACCGCAGTCATTTTCCCTTGCTATTTGATAACAGTAGAGCAATAACACACTAAATAACATGATTCTATTATTAAAAAATAGGATTGCAGATCTAAAATATTACATGGTTGTCTTCTCAAGGTGTTACCACAGAATGGTCACTGGAAATAGCAGACTTTTTGGATGGGAAGCCTTTCAAAGTTGCTCAATATTCCTGCCAGAAGTCACTGCCCTGAGCACTGTGTCTGGGACCTCAGCTTCTTTAGAAATGAAAATAGTGCATCTGCTAGCCAGAGACAGGCTTACCACCTCACTTAAAGTGCAGAAATTTATTAGAAAACTGTAGAAAAGTGTCTAGGTTGCTTATTTAATTTGTTGCACCACGAAAATAATCCTGGTGACTTATATACAATGGCATAGGAAAGATTAGAAATGTGATGGGGCCTTTGCTGACGCAGTGGTTTTTGAGTGAATGGAATGGACATACCAAGGGAGTCAGAACAGCTGAGAAACCTTAAGTAGGTTGTTTTCAGGGCTGTTACATCTCCCCCAAAGGCAGAGTTGATCCAAGGCATAGTGGAATTGCCAAGAAAGTTCTGAGTCAGCAGGGCTCTGAATGGCTGTTGTGTCAGACAGGCCCAGCCATATGAAAGCACTTAGACAAATATGCTGTTGTTAGCACATGAAGAGTTTTGATAAGAAAGATAAATTTTTTTATATGCTATGCTGAGGCCTCAGGAGATCCCAAAGCCATGCCTTACTGAAACTGTGCTGCTTCAGTGTTGTATTTGGGCTACATCTCCTCAGCCTTTCCTACCTGAGCATGCCCCTGGCAAACCTGACTTGTGCAGGATTGAAAAAGGCATTTCCAGGCGTGCTGGCAGCACATGTCCTGGGCAGGAAGGAACTGGGGACCACAGCCTGGTGTAGTTCTTCCAGTGAGCTGTCCCAAAACATCTCCAGTAACAACTGGCAGTGTGAGCTGCCACGGAGGTAGGCATCAGGAAGGATGAGCAGGCAGCTGGGAGAGATTTTCTGTCCTCTTTCACAGACTTTGGGATGCACAGGGGAATTTTGAGTGCCCAGCACTGATCCTGGGGAGCGATGGTATGAGTGTGGTCCAGAATTACAACCACCAGTGAAACAAAGGAGAAAGGAGAAGGAAGAAAGGATTGACAAGGAAAAACAGGAAAGGAGGGGTTACTGGGAGAGAAAAAGAAGAAATTGAGAGAAATTAAATAACTGACAGACAAACTCCAAGGGCCTGCAGGGAGAGAGTACGTGGGTGCTTTCTGCTCTGCATGTTCAGGGTGCTGCTGTCCAGCTCAGTGCTGGCCTCTGCCTACCCCTATTTTGTGTTACAAATAGTTCTTACAGCACCTGTCTCTGTGTGTATGTGTTTATATTCACCACTGAAATCCACTTCATTTCCCTCCTTTTTCTTTTACCACTGAAGCTGGATGCAGGTGTGCAGAGCTGGGTGAGAAGCAGCTCTCAAGGGTGGACAGCTCTTCCCCTTTCAGTCAGTGTGGTGCCATGTACTCAGTTGCACAGGGACAGTGGGAAGCACAGGCAGGGCAAGTGCCTGACAGGTCCCTGCAGTCCCAGAGTAGGGACCTCAGCATTCCAAATTCTCTCTGGGTGTTGTGCAGTTCTCTTGACACTTCCACAGGGTGGGGGGTATCCAGCATTCCAGTTTGCTGATGGAGAAACTCAGACAATCTGTCCTTTAAGTGAAGGTCCCAGGGACAGCCAGCATTGTGTTGAACAAAAACCTGTTCCTTAAGCAATGTCCAACCACTGCACCTTGGTTTCTGCTAAAGCCCAGGTTTGGTGAGTGAGCTGTGGTCTTCCAGGTGTCATTTTGTGTATCCCCATCCTTAAGAGCCCTGTTTCCCACTCCTGGGTAATGCTGCTCCTTGGCTATTGGCATGGAGCACTGAAGACATCCGGTGGCTGGTTGGGTTAATGGCAGGTGAGTGAGGAGGCCTCGCTGAGGTTCTATGCAGCCAAAGGTGCTGCGCCACACTGAGTTAAAGTCTCGTGTTGCAGTCACTCACCAGGGCTGGGAGAACACAGCTCCCACGTGCAACGCTGTGTCCTGCTCCAGAGGAAGGGGTTACCAGGCTGCCCCAGCCTCCCTCGTTCCTGTATTCCTGAATTTACTCATCTGCAAAGGGAACTGGGGAAGAAATGTCAGGGTTATTATATTTTAATCCTTTCCCCTATGGCTCTTAAGCAACAGCCCATGAGGATTTCTTCTTGAAAGTTGTAACCAGTGGACCAGATGCTCTGGTCTTTCCCTCTGGGACTCACAGCTACAAGTGCTAGCAGTGACCTTTGAGGACTCTCTAAAAAAACACCAAACCGTGCACTGCTTTCCCAGAGAGCGTCACTGTGGAAACTACAGTCTTTCTTTGTGCTTCATTCATTTTCAATTTGGCCAGGCCTGCCACTGATATATGGACAAATGAGGAAGCAGCACAAGAGAAAAGAATACTTGACAGAGGAGAGCAGCAAATAAAAACTGTTGTGTTGTGCTGTCAAGCTCAAGTGTGAATAGTGCTGCACCTGGAGAGCAGGACAAAGGGGCTGCATTCATGCCCAGTCCCTCGTGTGTGGGAAGCCAGCAAGACCTAAAGGAGCTGCCGTGTCAAGAGCGTGATTCAGGAGACCTTCCTTGTTTGGGATTAATCATATAAAAGGGAGGCATGAGTAAAAATATCCTGTTCACAGGAATATCCTGTGGGCTGGGTGTATGTATTGATCTTCGCTGAGCAGTGCTGGGGAGGGCTCCGAGACATCTGGGAGATGAATCATCCCCAGCCAGAACTGGAGCAATTAGCTACATGTAGACCAGCAGAAGGCCTTGAAAGGTGTCTAATTGAGTGGCTTGCAACTGCGCCAGGAAACAATGTGGATTTGACAAGAATGCCACAATTAATTTCTGTATTGACCTAGTGGGACACCGTTTGCTCATGTGGACAGATTATCCTAGATAACTAATTCAATTCTTACAGCATCCACTGCCTACATAAGTGTTTTGTTAACTAGGAGCAAAGTAAAGGAGGTAGTTAATGGCAAACCTTTCTTGCAGCCCATTATTAAATCTGTGACCATTTAAATATAAAACAGGGGGTTTTGGCAAGGTCAAGGCCCCACATTTCTTGGGAGCATGAAGTTCAAAGTTCTGCCCTGGCAGCCCCAGTGGTCTTGAACTACTGTGTTAAACTACTTTAAACAAGCATACATTTACTCAAGGACAAATTCAGGGGCTTAATAAAGGAAGACATGTAAAATACAATTTATAGGTATTAAGAAAATAGAAACAAATTAGGTTCTAGGTAGGTGTGCAAACTTAATTTCCCATAAAAATAGCAATAATTTTCTTATAAATACAAGAAGTAAAAAGTTCTGAGCTTACTTTAATATTTTTTTAAAATCAACCTTCATTATATGGAATTGCAATGTAAGTATTAAAATTCCTGCTTTTAGTGTGACCAAAAATGTGATGGCTGGACTTGAGAACTTGTTGGCAGATTATGATTGGCAAGATAAAGCCAGAATTAATTTGTGAAATCCAGAGCTTTGCAATTTATTAGTGATTATCTCTGTGTGTGTGTGTGTGTGTGCGCAGCGCTCCCCAAGAGGAACAGCTTTTATATAACAAGTTGATAAAATAAATAGCAGTGTTCTGGGGAGAAAGGTCTAACTTAATAAGCAGGGAGGCAGAAATAGGTTCTTTTTAATGATGCTGACTTTTGCTTTTCTTTCTTGGTAGTTCTATTAGAGGAGCTCTGCATCTTAACTAATCACATTGGAACTTTTCTATCAAACCCCTTTTCTGAACAAAAGAAGTTTGTATAAAATTGGCTGTTATGAAGCAGAGAGTCTTAAAGCTGCTCCTTCACCATGGCCAGATGCAGAGCTGGGCTGCAAAGAGCCCAAGTTCCCTTTGGGTGAGTGGATGCAGACAGGCCACAGCTCGAGGCTTGAGCCAAATTGTGAGGAGATAAGCTGGAGAGGACTACTCATGTGGTAACTTCCAAGGGAGATGCCCACTAATATAAGGGATGGCTTGTTTTATTATATTCCTAAATGCTAGGGAGCTCTAAGGGATATCTTTCCTCTCACCCCCATCAGACTGAATGGAAACTCTCCTGGACCCCATCGGACTCATCCCTGAGTCTGGCTCCAGTTCTGCCAGCTCAGTAATCTCTGCCTCTTGCTCAAGGCTTGTGGCAGTAGTAATGATTCAAAATAGCTCCATGTTTTACTCCAGGGAGCAGGATTAGGCAGCAAGGATAGTCTGATGACAGAAGAAGGATTACCAGGATTATTGATTTATGGATTGTACCTGAAGCAATTACAGATGAATATGTGGCAGGTGCTTCAAGGTTTAAAATCATGCCTACTTGACACCTTGCAAAAAGCTCTGAGTTGTTCTGGCCAAGTGCTCTGCAGCACCTAGAGGGTAATGATGTTCCCTGCTCTCTTTGGGGTGGTTTCAGCCCTGAGGAACCTGGACTGAGAACTGAGGGGGAGGCAAAGGGGCAAGCTGGAAATCTGACCCCTGTCCAGGGCAGAGTTCATCCCTGCCCACCCCTGGGTCTGCTGAATGGCTTCTCAGTTAGCTCTGAATCTTCACCTGCTTTGCTGCAGAAGACAATAAGGAAGGAGACACAAACAATTTTGCTGTTTTTCAAAGAGAAAATCTATGTTTGATTTTGATAGGAGTCAAAGTCCTCAAGGAAGAAATCAGATTTGGAGCAGCTTGTAAGCGGTAGATCCAGGAATCCCAGTCTGGAGCGTTTTGCAGAAATTTCAGTACAAAGTGGCAAGGCAAGTACAGACAGCAGGAAAGGCTGGAATGCTGCTGCATTCACTCATGTTTGCCAGGAACTCCTGTCTAGATAAAACTGCTCTGAGGGGAACAAATGCTGAATTTAGCTGCATAAGTAGATAGTCTGTAATTTTTCATTCCAGAAGTTCTTTTAAGCTACTACGGCTTTCTGTCAAGGGAGATATTTCCATTAAAATATGTTCATTCACCCTTTTTCTCTTCCCATCTACCCCAAAAAATTAAAGCCTCCAACACTGAAGAACAAACAAACAAACAAGAGCAAGTTCTTGGGTCTTGCATTGCCTTTCATTTATTTGTTTAGCTTTCATTTTAAATAGTTTCATCCACCAGGGTCAAAACAGCAGAGCTGCTCTAGAGGGGAAATAATCCCTTTTCCTGACCCAAGTGACTCCATTAAGAGGTTATACAATGGAATAAAACACAACACAAGGCTTGCTTTTATGACATCCCTGATATATAAGCTTAGAAAAGGAAATCAGACTGATTCCTGGGACAACTGGGTGAGCCCCAGAGAAGGGGATGGCAGCTCTTTCCTGCTGAGGAGTGACTGACAGCAGGAGATTTTTGGGGCTGGTAGCAGTATTGTGATATCATTTTTGTGTTGGGGATTACGTATGCAACACATGGTGAAGTTGCTGTTGACTCCCAGCAGCCACAAGAGAAGAAATTAAGGATGAAACAGCCTGAACTTGAGTCCACTGAGGAGCTGAGGCACTTGGCCCCAAAGCCCAATTTCAGCCTTTGCACAAGTGGTCTTCTGTAACACGCAGCGCTAACGTGATGTCAGAAAGTGTTTAAAACTTACTTGCAGTTATTTATTTTAATTATTAAAGTGGGGGCTGGGAGGTTTTGCTTGCTTGTTTTTTAAGCAAGCAGTTGTAAGCTGAAGTTTAGTGGAGCTAAGTGAGGGCAGCCAACAGAGCAGATGTTATTGCCGGACGCAGCAGCAAAGTTCCGTTTCACCAGGCTCTGGAAATGTGGTGGAAGAGGGTTGGCAGAAATAGGAAGAGTTGCTCTTCTGTCGAGCAGGTTCCGAATTTCTTGAGTACCTTGAGGAAGCAAAACCAGCGCTAGGAACTCATGCATCCAGCTGGTGAGTTTCTAGTTAATGCAGTGACAGATGGAACATAGCCTGGCAGGTTTTGCTCCACTGCGTTTCAGAAGGATCTTCCCCATGGCTACTGCGGCCTCTGGATGTGGTCCCCAGCTCTGTGGTTAGCTGTGCTGAGGACACACAATGAGTAAGAGGACAGATTGTGCAAGATCTTCTCCGTGCTCCTTCCCAGGAGGAGAGAAGGGATGTGAGCTTGTTTGACTTGGGTAGACAAGCAACCCACTTATTTTGCTGTGAGGACAAAGGCTGAACTTCTCTTGGGCTCAGAAATGACACAACAGTTCTCCGGCAAACCCTGATGAAAGAATCCATTCATGGGTTCCCAGTTCTTCAAGACAGTTCTGCTGGCCTAGACTGCTCTACAAACTGTGTTTTAATGGATCTGGGAAAACTTTGTTGTCCTTCCTCCTTCCCAACAGGAGTTATGGGAAAACACTGGAGAACAAGCAGTTCCCATCTTCTCACTATTCCAGCGTCTTGTCTGTGGGCCAGCCAAGGAGGGCTAACAAGCCCACCCGTTTAAGTTAAGAATTCTGCTCCTGTGGGAGGTGGTAACTCAAGGTACAGCATGAACTAACCTTGCAGGGAGAAAGTGTTTAATAGGAGTTTTCCCAAGGCTCTTGGAATTTTGGAGGAAACCATGGAGGACCCATTAGAAATGGGTCAATTCTTTCTTTCATAATGAGATGATGCCTTTCTATAACATTACTAATGGAGCTTGTTTAGATGAAATAGAAAACAAAAGCTAAAACAATCCCCTTTTGATCACTCATTCTAACAGCTGAGGATATGACTGTAAAGCTGTGGGTTTGGTCAGTAGTTGTGTGGATGTTTGTGATGATTTCTGTTTATCCTTCATGTACAGGAAGAAATGTCCAGGAGCACGTTTGGTAATATTCCTGAACTCTTGGTAATGTGAGACCTTCTTAAAGCAATCTGTTAAATCTTAGCAGAGAAGGGGGAAGAGACCACGGCTTTCTGTGTGTGAATTATGAGGTGTGTGGATTAGCAAAGGGAATATTAACAAGACTTTACTGTACTACTTCATACAGTGTATTAGTTATTCTGTCAATCTTACTGCTGTGGGAGGTCACCAAGGCAGATGTGTGAGTGGGGTGGGAAATAGGATGGGTCACTCTTCTGCCACAAGAGTTGAAATTTCCTTAAACCCTGCATCTGGTTGCTTGATCCAGGGCATGAATTAATAGCTTTGATTTTAAAAATTCTATATATTCATCAACTAGCGCCTTCACAGTCAGGTATCTAAGTCGAGGTGCTTCAGTGTAACTGTCATTTTATCTGGTGGTTTTGGCAAACTTGAGAAACAGCTTAGAAAAAATAGCACTTCTGCTTTGTGAGTCCTATATGATGCTCTTTACTGTGCTCCTAAGGGCACATCTCCTGGAAGTTCTCACACAGTTTAGACTTGGTGGAGCAGAGGGCTGTCTGTTTGTGGGTTTAGGAGCCCAATTCAAGCTGCTTGTCTCCGAGATACCTTCCTGGAGATGATCCCAAGCTGTGCTCCAGAGGCTGAGCTGTTCTCTGTAAGAGCTCACATTACCTCTAGCACAGGCCTTGCTCAACCCATAGGTCCAACTTCTCTGACCTACTTTGAGGCAGCTTAATGGGAATCTGTATCAAATAACTGGTAATGATGGCTGTGGGGGGGAAACAAAATTATTTGCCTGACAACTGAGTCATCTTTGTTTCATCTTCCCACAGCTATTAATTTGCTTAAATTCCCTACATCCTTTGTATGGCAGTTGTCCTCCTGCCTCTGCTATTGATTCCCATGTGTTTCTACCTCTGCACTGGAAGTCCACTTGCATCCAGTTGAATTCTTTTTCTTTTTTGTTTTTCCTTGCTGCTGGGAAAATGATTTTGTTCATGTAGTTAATTTATTGTCCCTTTTCACCACATGAGATCATCCACTTCCAGATGTCTTTTTGAGTAGCTGTCAGTGATCCAGTCCTGTCTGAAACTGGCACCCAAGTCTTCCACACACGGAAAGAAGCATGTGTTGGAAGGTATCGTCATCTGTTCGTAAGACATGAGTAATCTTTCATGTGCTTGGCATTTGTTGTCCTACAATTAGACTCCTCTCTTAAAGATAATAACCTAATTATAGGCTTTGCTTCAGCAGTTTAGTGGAATATGCTGGTGAATCATGGGTGAAAGGGGCAGAGGAACATTCTGCAGCTATACAGGCCAAAAGCTGGGATATGACAGTCAAACACTGCCCTTTTCTCCTCAATTGAAGTGCTGTCTCTGGGAAAAGCTTCCTCAAAGTGCTTCCTTGAAGACTAAAAATGCATTTAATGAATCATTTCCCTGCACTGTTTATACAAATTGCAGTGTCTAATGGCAGAAATATCTGTAACATGCGTCTCCTAAAAAGAAATGTGCATCATCTGTCTCTGTGGAGAACTTTTCAATTCAAAAAGAAAGAACAGACAGAAAAGGGTTACCCAGCAGTGCCAGGAAGAGGACTCGCCTGTCCTGTTTGCAGGGGCTGATTTCTTCTGGGGTTACAGGTACAATCTCTGACCTGTGGGAGGAGGAAGAGTGTGGTTGTACACATTTCTCTGGCAGGCTTTAGAGCTCACGAGAGAAATACTGATGAAAAGCACCCTGCAATGGCCACAAAGTGAGAACTAGGAGGGGATGTAGGTGTGACTTCAGGTGCTCAACTTCACTAACTGGTTCAGAAAATGGACAGGCTGCTCATCTTCAGTTTCTGTTGCTTTCAGTTTCTTCAGATCCTCTATTTTGGATCCTGTGCTTCCCTGGATACATACTAGCTTTCCAAAACAGGCAGAGAAATGTTGGGTTCTGCCTTTAAAGCCCAGGTCTGTCTTTAGCCAGCACTACCTTATCTTTGCTCTGGATTGCTCTGAGCTGCCCAGCTTTCACCTGTGAATGCCTCCCTTCAGGGCCTTCCTTCCTTGGCTGCAAAAGTAGGCCAGAGACCTGATTTTTGTCTCTTTAAACTGTCCTGATAGATCTGAGCACTTGTTACTCAGTCAATAACAAATTGCCTAAATTCAGGCTTCAACTGACAGCTCTTGGCAATTTCTAACCACTCCTACTTGAAAATACCTACATTTTTCCAGCTATTGTGCCCAGTACACTCTTGGGCCAAGATCACATTTCTGAGAAGGTCTATCCTACATGCACTGTGTAATGCAACATTTATCACTGGAGATAAAACACATTTGGGCTTTGTCTTCTGTTAACACACTCTTAAGCAGGCCAGATCCTCACCTGATAGAAATGAAAGCTGTTCTGTGCAGATCCATGGAGAAGTGCCAGTTGACACTGGTTAGGTAATATCTGTGCATTATTAATCAGGGCTCAGATAATGTTCAGAAACGTTGTTCCTCAGCCAGGAGATAAATAGCTAAATAAGATATAAACCAGTAATGAGTGCAGTAGGCCAGAAATACTGATGTGGAAATGTCTGAGCTGTGATTGTTGGCTGTGAGAGAGTTTGATTTCCTAGAGGCCAGGTGGTACCTCCAGGCACAGGAGGTTAGTGCTGGGATTTGGGGTCAGCAACCCCTTGCAACAGGCAACATCAGGAGGTGAAATCTTAAGGCTTGTCTATGCCTGGAAATTAACCAAAACAGCTATTCCAGAGTATCTGGAATTGCTATTTTGGTGTGTTTCCAAGTGCAGACTGCTTTGAAATGCTAATGCTAGAAGCTGTGTAGCTGTTATTTACAGTAAGAAACAAAGATAACAGCCCACTAGACTCTTGAAGGAATGGGAAGATGTTTGGAATTTAAAAAAGATGGGGTGGCTTGTATTTTATTACAGACAGGGACCGACCATTGCTGGCTTGCACAAAGGACAAGAAGTTTTCTGGTTGTGCTCTGGAAGTTGATGTAGCTGTGTAACGAGGATCTTCTGCTGTGTAACAAAGATCTTGGACTGTGCACAGGCTTCTGCAGAAGAAGGAGGAATAATTCTGTTCTTGTAGCAGGTAGGACAATTAGAGATGAGACTAAATTGCATCCCAAAAGTCAGGCTGAATAGCAGGAGGCAGTTTCTGCATTAAGGACAGGACACTGCTAGGCTGTCTGTCAGGGAGGCTCCATATGCAAGAGCTGCACATAATTGAAAACAAAGTAGAAAATAACTTTTTAGATCAATGCAGGGAGTGCTGAAGTGTGCCACTTCTATCTTCTGGATAGTTTCTTTGAAACTTGAATTTGAATGGGCATAAGAAACAAATGAATTTGAATGGGCATAAGAAACAAATTTCCAGCATGGAGGTTTTTCCCTTGGCATAGGGGTTTTTTCCATGGCAGGTTTGACAAACTGTGTATTTACAGCTCTCTGAGTGTGTATTTACAGCTCTCTGAGTGAGCACACCTTGCAGAATGGACACCACCATTCCTGCAGTTTGACTGAGAGGTGGCCTGGGCCTGAGATACCTGCTTCACCCAGGAAACTTGCTTGTCACAGGGTGCTTGGAGACACGGTCGGGCTGGCCAGGGGTTGCTTGAGAACGTCAGTCCCTGCAGGGCACCCTGTGGCTCTGTCACTGTCTGTGAGGGCTTTCTTGGTGTCCTGGTGGGCCAGCAGAAGAGCTGGAAGGCACAAACGCCCATGGCATCCTTGTGTCCACTTTGGAGTTGCACGTGGGGGCTGCCTCAGCTGCGGATACCCAGCCTTGGGAAGAAGGACAGCAAGTGTTAAAAGGGCTGGCGGCTCAGGGAAGTGTTGACTGTAACAGGTACCGTAATGATGAATGGCATGAATGGACAATCACTCCTGCCACAGCAAATGAACCCTGTCACATGGAATCCGGCGTTTTCCAGGGAAATCAGCTTTCACTGCGGGCTGCCAGCACCAAATGAGCTTCATAAAGCACCTGCAGATCTGAGCGTCAAGCAATTATTCCACTATCTTGCCTAAAAACAAAAAGGGCCCTGCCCTTCGGTCACCCCCGACCTTTTCCAGCTAACATAAACTAATTATATTTGCGGCAGGAGGGGGAAGGGGGGTAAAACCCACCCCCCAAATCTTCCTGCGGGTCTTGCGGGGGCAGTGCCGGGTTTGCGGGGTGTCTTGCGGCCCCTTCATCAGCTCATAGCGGTGGGGAGCGCTTAAAGAGATCCGGGGGGGCTGAGCCCCGGCCGGGGCAGCGGGGCTGGGAGCGGGGCTCAGCCCCGGCCGCCCCGGGACAAGAGCGCCTTTGTTCGGCATCACTTAGCAGCAATTACAGCCCGTCAAAACAGTTTTTGTTTTACGACAACGTGTTAATGGGCCCACGGTTGGGTGTGAGAAGTAACCCAAGCCGCATGCACTGAAGCAAGGTTAGAGGTTAATTGAGACTTTCTAACACAGCGCATGAGATTTTTGCAACCTTTTGCAGCGAGGGAAGTGGGGAACAAAAAGGAGATAATGTGATACAATTAGTTGGAAAGCAGGAGGGTCAAAATTCCCAGATGGAAAGGAAAACTGGCCAAGTGAATCAGGCCAGATGGGCCACCTGGACCATAACGAATGCCAAAAATAGCTTCAGTCCTTAGTCTGGTGGATGAGGCAGTAGGTGGTATGTCTGTCCTTCACAGTGGATTTATAAAAAAAAAGCAAGGTCAACATTATAAACAGCAGTAGCCTGTTGCAATTTGTATTCCAGATCTGTGGTCATTAGTGCAGCTCATATTTTTGCTTTTGTTTTCTTTATTTCAAAGTTATGGGATTTTAACCCAGCAGCCCTCTTCAGACTTGTTCATGATACTGGTCTGCTGATAAACCTTGGGCTTCCCAGCATTTGTGTTGTTTTCCCCACTGCAAACCTCTGGAGTATTATTAACTAACTTGTTATTAACTTGTGAAGAAGGTTTTGGTTTCAGGGCTCCCCACGGTCAGTGTGAAGAGGTTTTGGTGCACCCGAAATAACCACCTGCTCCCTGCTCACCTCCCTCTGCAGCTGGTGTTGCATCTGGAGCTGGGACTGATACAGGTCATGGTGCCCAGAGATGTGGCTCTGGGTGTGCTGTCCTTGCAAGATCCCAAAGGATAACACTCTCATCCCCTCACTCCGAGCTGCTTCAGCTGCTTCCTTTCTTCTCTGTACCTTGTAATTTCCAAGACCTCTGCAGGGTGACACATGTAGAACAGGAAAAAACCTTCTTGTATTCACCTGCCAGCTTGCACTGGAAATGAACTGCGAGGTTGACTGGAAGTGCCAAGTCACTGCTGGCACCTGTTCAGAGCTTGTTTGTTTTCCTAGAGCCACCGTGATTAGTTTCCTTCACCACCACATAAGCTTCCTCTATTGAAGCTGAATCATCTGCTGCAGGTGCCCATAGCTCCTTTTCTGTGTCACGTCCAAATGTTTGAGGGAAGCAGGATAAGGAATGTGACCTGGGGGAAATGCCACCTGCCTCTGCTGCCTTTTCCTTGCCCCAGCAGCCTGTACATGCTGGCCCTGCCAGCCCTTGGTGGCTGCCTTCACCCTCCAGTGGGCTGAGCAAGGCTGATGTCTAACAAGGAGCTGCTGCCAGCCCTGGGGTACCTGCTTCAAGGTCAGTGGAGCCCAGCTGGGCTTCATTAATGAGGACTGGCCTGGTGGGGAAAGAGCATTGGCAGGGGGACAATGGCACTGTGCAGCCTTCCAAGCTCCAAGCACCGCTCAGCAGCGAGGGAACAGCAACAAGTTCATGCAGCAGCAAATTGCCAAGGCTGAGCCCAGCTTTGCTGACCCTGCCCCTCTGGTTTTCCATCTCCCCTTCCTCCTTTATAGGCCTAAAAGCAAATATGGGGAGACAGAAGGGGTAGGAGGAGAAAGGGAGTAGTAAAACTCTCGGAAAAGTGAAGAGGGGATAACAAGGGTGGGAGAAATTGGCTTGAATTTTTTATCTGTGTATTACCTAATGTACTTGGTCTGATTCCTAAGTTCAAAGTGGCCTGGTGACTGCACAGAGAGAGGAGAAATAGAGGAGACTTGAAATAAAAGCAGAGACTAGCCATTCAGAACATGTAAATGAGGGGGATGACTGTGACCTGAGAAGCCTGGCTGTCCTCTAGCAGGACTGCCCTGTGTAACCAGAGCACTGCTAAGTAAGTACTAGAAGTTGTATGCAACAACCAGACAGTTTGAGGAATTGGGAATCTTCCACAGGAACTGTAGTAAACCCTAAGCTTTCTTTCATGGAGATGCTCACACAGACCAATGTTACAGGTCTGTGTTGATCCACTTTCCTGTGCTATAAATATTCCCAAAGCAAGTGCTCTTCAGGAGATGCTGCAGTGAAATTACTGTAAGGGTGTCCATGGTACGTAATAATTCAGTGCTCACTGTGATTACTTCTCTGTGCAGGTGTGGATCTCAAATGAGCACTATCCCTGACTTTCCCTGGCTCTTCCACTGCTCCAGCCTGCACTAGCACTGCTTGTACTTACCTGGTGGCTGGGCAAGTCAGGACACAATAAAGCAAAGGAAGCTCACAGGAACCAGTGAGGATTTATTTTCCCTTAATATGAACAACATGGTTTATTGTTTTTGCTGTTGTTGATCACAATTCATTTGTTGGTTTAGTCGTGGATAGGTTGGGGTTCTTTCCCTTCTCTTTGAAGCATGAGAGATTGGCTGCAGCTGAAGGTGGGATGTTAGGTGACTGACACACACAAGCTAATGTTTCTGCTGCTCTTAAGCAAACTTCCCAGCATCTGTCTGTCTTTTGCATGGATTTGTGGGAGTTTGTACTGACAGCCTTAGAATTTTCCCCATAATGCCAGGTGGCTTGTATTTTTTGGGGGTGTGGGATAAACTTTTGAGGATTCTCCTTGATTTGAGTCCATGCTTTGCTGTTTGATGTTTGCAGGAGATTGTCTTCTCTAGTCTGTTGTTCCTTTCACTCACTGATTTTACAAATCCAGAAAAAAAAACATTCAACCCAAACCACTTTTAAGCAAATATTTTGTGGACTCAGATTCTTGCCAATCCTGGCTATTAGCACAGACCACTTCAAGTTTCTTTTATCTAAATCTCTCCTTTCCAAGGTCAACTGCCTTTCCTTTGTGATTTGTTCTTCATTGCTGCATTAAAGACCTTCACAGTTTCAACTACAAGTGTAAAACAGAACCAGTGGCTCGTGCTGTGCCAATCTCCCTGAGCAGAAAAGAAAATCTTGTCTGTATTGAGCATCAAACTGAATTAACTTGGTGAAGCACGGTGTTGTATCTTTGTCTTGTGTAGCAGCTGGAGGGCTGGCTCCTAGTAAAACATTGCTGAGTTTAAGCTAGTTCCTCCCGTGATTTCTGGCTGGTAAAGACTGGCTAAAATATTATGATATAGAAACAGAATATATTTCTGAGACTTCCATTTCAAGCATAGTTTGGCATTATAAATGGCTTTAGTTTAAGGTACAGCTACTGCAAGATGTGGTGTAGCTTTGACTTTCTGCAGTTCCTTATCTTTTGGGTGCAAGACTGTGTATGTTAGTTTTCTTTTGAACAGCTCCTTAGGTATTAAAGCCATATGATTTCCCTCATTTGTTGTCAGCAAAGGTTAAGAATGTGGCTTGAATAGTCAGCCAGTTAAGATAAAAACTTGTGAATTTGGAACAGAGCACTGAAATGGGCCTAATGGTCAGCTCATTTCTCCACTGTGGATATTCCATAGTGGCTGAAGATTTACAATAATAAATATATTTTTAAACTTTGGGAAAAGGTCTGATAGGGAATAAAAATAAGGTTACATAGCTAATAAAACATAGATTAATCAGAGCAAAATACTTCTGTTAAGTACAGGAACTACAGGAATACCTCTGTTGTCCTTGATTTGCCTGCTTCTGGAATGAAGTCTCAACTCCATGAGTTATTGCTACTGAGTGCTTATATTTTCCCTGAAGATCTTTTGGAAACACTCCTTGATTGCCAGAATCAAAAAACAAGGTGAAATTTCAAACTTTAGAAAAGTTTGATCAGCTCTAACAGGATAAAAATAGAAATGGAATAACATCTCCATACTAAAATGAAGAGTGCTATTGACATTGTTTTGTTTGGTGGGTTTTTTTCTTGGTTGGTCAGGGTTGTTTTTTTTTTTTTAATGCTGTATTTTTGGTTATTTGGGGAGTTTGGCCTTTTTTGCTCCCCAAGATGATGATCTGGCTGATTTTAAAAGTTATTCCATGCACATGGTGCTGTGAATGAGAGGAGAGGCTGGTGTATCACTGTAAAAAAAAAAAAACAACACCAAAAAACCCCAAACAAACAAAAACCCCCAAACAAAAAACAAAACAAATCCCCCACATCAACCAACCAAACTCTGAAACAACCCCCAAAAAACCACCAAGCCAAAACAGTTCTTATATCCAGCACTGCACCATGTTGCTCCTCCAAGGAACAGGTGGAAATATTGCACCTCATCATTGCTTATGCATTTGTCATAGGCATCTTCTGTGGAAACTCTTGCTGGAACCCCTGAAAGCCAAGTGTAAGATAAAAAGCAAGGAAATGCCATTTTCTGAGGGATGGGAGTTTAAATTTTGCCCCCTCAGTGAAGTCACTGACAGCTGCACTGTTAAAAACCCGGGGCAGACCTGCCAGCCCCAGCGCTTTAGTTTGAGGTGTTTCCAAACACACCATTCCTTGCCCCTTGCCTCCCAGGGAACAGATGGAAAGTGTTACCAGTAACACACATTTTCATAGGCTTTCTGGTTCTCTTTAGCAAAAGCCTTACAAAAGTCTTCAGACAAATTAGTGCCTGAAGGTGGAGGAAGTCTTTAGGAGGGCAGGAGAAGTGCTGACTCAGCCTGTTCTCCCAGCCATGTCCAAGGGGAGCTGCTTTCCGCCTTCAGCTTTCCACCACGGATGGTGACTCCTTCAGAATCAATTACATTGCTCTCAGATGTCTTCTTAAGTTTAATGAGTTCAGTTAAACCCTGAGAGTCACTGACCAGCAAGAGTTCAATGAATGGCAGAGGCAGCCAACAAAAGCCAAGGTATCACCCAAGGAAAGACCGTGTCAGATAAGCCGGAGCTCAGCTGGGATGTGCTCCCTGCAGTTTTCCTGCCTTTAGTCTCACGCCTCTGGCCCCTCACACTGCTGAGCCAGGCTGTCTCTCAAGTTTGGTGATCCTGTTTGGAGCAACTCCACTGGTGCTCTGGACTGTGATTTTGTCCTGAAAAACAGAAATATGTGGATATATAATGAGTTGGGACCGACAGCATCTCGGTCACAACCTGCTTTGGTTTCACCAAAAGCCCAGGGATGCTATAAGGGTGATCTGTTTGTTTGCTTATTCTTAGAAGTTTATTTCAAAGTGGGAAAACCTTAATCTTCAATTAATCACTGAGCAAATTCAGGTTTGGGGAAACAAAGCTGATTTGAAATCACAGGAGAACTAAAAGTAGAAAAAGCCTGAAATCTCTTAATTAAATCTTTGTATGTTCTAGAAAAATCAAATACAGCTGCACTAAGCTTTTCAAAATATGTTCAAAAATTGGTTTTCAAGTTTATATTGTTGTCTTGGTTTGAAAGATGTGTCTGCCAGGGAAGGCAGGAACTTCCCTTGGAATGGAAAATGTGCCCCCTTCCCTCTGAATTATTATAACTGTGAAATTAGGGGGCTGTCAGGCAGAGCTGTGGAAAAGGAGCAGCAATTCTTTGCAGTGTGTAACAAGGCAAACAAAAAACAAACAAANAAAGGAAATGCAGCAGAAACTCTGCAGCTGCAGCAGGAGCCGCGGGGTGTCCCGGCAGGAACGGGGTGTGGGGTTACAGTGTAGCGAAACCTTCCCCTCAAGGTTTCGGAACAGGGCCTGGGAGAGGCTCCCTCAGAGAGGGAGGGAACTCGGGGTCCCGGGTTTTCCCCTGAGGCAGCCGAGCAGGTGAGAGTCCCTTCCAGTGAGGTCAGGTGTTAATAATTATGAGCAGAGCCTCATTCATAAGGAAGAAGCAGGACAGGGCTGGGCTCCGGGAGTGGCTGAATTTTCCCCACAGTAACAGCTCGACCGTTGTCCTTAGATGCCGACAGCCAGAGGAGCCACGCCCAGCCCCTCACCGCCCGGCCAAAATCTTGGCTATCCTTGCCTGTCCCAAAGAGAAAACCCCTCAGGTAAGAGAGGACCAGCTGCACTTTGGCCATTTCCTATGTCTCTCTTAAGTACCGGTCGTTATTGTCTCTTAGCAACAGATGGGACAAATTCCATGAGAGAAAGAAAAGGAAAAATCCTAACCTCCAACAATTGTCTCTGCCAAATTTCCACTCAGAATGAATTTTTATCCTGATTTTAATATATAAAGACATTAAGCAAATGTATTGATTTAAGCAGTTGTGTCATGAGGACTGTGCATGTGCTGAAAATCAAGTATGTTCTTAAATCTGCTATGATAAGGAGGGAAATGCTTCATGCCAAAAGTAAATTTTTTATTGTTTTTTGATACATAAATATCCTGAACTTCCTTAATTTCATGTTGGAGGGATCTGTTTCTCTGAGAATATAGACTGTGATGGAATTTAATCTCTGTGCCCAGTGGAACAGTGCTACTAATAGTGAAATAACTGAGGAGGATGATCTGGTGCTCTCTGATTTGTAGCCACATGACTGCAGCTAAAGGGAACTGTGGCTGGAGGTGTGTCCTACCTCTCAGGCTATGATTTCACGTGGTACTTGGAAGGTGCTTAAATTTCTTCATATAAATGTTGAATATTGGATGGATGACTTCAGAAAGATGATCTTTGCCTTGAAAGTTCAACACCTACTTGAGCACCAGGCTGATTTTAGGGCGTAGACCCTGGAGATGGGATAGAGCCCAGTTAAAAAGATTGGAAGTGGCTTTTATGTGGGAAATAGTGGCCCATAGGAACAGGAGGAACAAGGTCTTAGAAGAGTGCTTTTTTGGTAGGATGTGCCTGAGGGCAGATTTTAAAGGTGAATGTTTGAGTTAGTAGTGAGCACATCTGTGAGCTGGGAAGTTTGGGTGCTCAGACTGCAGAACCTGCAGCTTCTCATCTCAGGATTTGGGGCACAGAGCCACAGAAGCTGGTGCTTCTGGGGACGCCTTGGGTCAACCACTGGCGTACCAGAGTTTTCTGGTTCCCTGCCTACAGCCATTACTATAATAACTGGATGGGAATTCCTTTATTTAGCCAGGCTGGTGGAACACAGCATCCAGGGAAGCAATCTGTCTGGCTTTCCTGGTCATCTCTGTGACTTCTGAAACCATTTGTGAATAAATCAGTACAATATTCCATGGTTTACAAAAGCTTGAGCTAAGTAGAGGGTTTACAAAAAGAAAAGGAAATAATCTCTCCTTCCCCTTTCCTGATGGATTTTGGTTATGCTGAAGGAAAGATACTTTGGTGTTGTAGATGCCTGTGCCTGTTTAGGTGACTCTGATATTCCCATTTCCATATGGAAGGTGGTATCAGAACCCATTTTTGCTTTTATCATTCTGTAATTTTCAAAGCTTACCAAGTTTTGCAAACGTGAAAGAGGCAAACACAAGGCACAAAAGAAATTTTGTACATTTCAGCACTGTCAGACTGTCCAAAACCTCAGAGCTGTTTGAAATAAAGTAAAAAGTCCCTGAAGAACAGAGCTGAAAAAGTGGGAAATGATAAGAATGGAGTTTGCTTTAGCTGAGAAAAGGAAAAAACATAGGGAAATAAAATTGAAGCATATATGCTTTAAGAAACTGGAATTTATTTCTGGTTTTTTAGAAGCACTTTCAACATTTTATTCTAATATTTTTCTTTGGTCTCCCCTATGTGCACTTGAATCTTAGGAAGTCAAGAAGAAAGGGACTGACCCTGACCTGCACAGCAGAGCTGTGTTGTAATATTGATACCACACAGTGCAAATGTAGTTTACTGGACCTGGTAATCTGCATCTGTCTAGTCCAGCTGCCCTGATGGTCTTTCAGACAAGACTGGATGTGTTTTTCAAAGCTCTTCTGTGGCTCGGCTGTCTGGCATGGCTTTGGTGCAGGAATGGTGGGGTGAGCTCCTCTTGTTCAGGATATCAGATTGACCCCTCCTAACCTCAAAACCTTTTTAGCTCTACCAGCCACTGAAAAGTCTCCAGATAATGCTGACTCTGAGTGGTACCATCTGGACTTGATTTGAATCAAAAGTCGGGATGGAAAATCCTTGGTAACTCTCAGACCCAAAGGCCGAGGCTGGAAAAACAGAAGCCACCACGCTTGCAAGAGGGCAACTATTCCTGGTCTGTGAGCGCCGATGTCTCTCCCTCACTGGTGAGAAACCACCCACAGATTCAGAAGTGTTTCGTGTTGGGTTTTTTTTCCAGGGTAACCAGAAAGGCATGTGTGATTTATCCTTATGAGACCAGTTGGCAGAAACAGAATTATATGTGTTTAGCACACAATGTATTTTGAAATTAAGCTGAATGTATTTTTAAAAACTCTGCTTGTTTTGGTTTTTTTTTTTTTTTTTTTTTTTTTGTTAAAATTAACAATAAGAGCATGTACTAATTTTCTTTAACTATTGACTTGCTGAGCACTTCTCTTTGAGCGTACAGGTAGCTGGAGTTTATAGTTTAGCTCTGTTAGTTAAGATAAAATAAAAGGGTTTGATTAGAACCTGAACAACAATATTGCAGAACTGAATAAATTAATTATTGCAAAGAGGAGATTTTTCCTGAAGAGCTGGTTTCCTCAGTGGCTAAGAAAGGAAGCGTTAGACAATGTTTGCAGCGAGTCAGGTCCTGTGTGCTCGCTGCTAACGTTGACAGGTTTCTCTGCACTGTGTATAGATGGTCATGTGTAGAGATGGGTGAACCTCAACAGGTTTTGGAGGTTCAGTTCTAATTATTATAAGCACCTGAATGGTTGGATGCTTATCTGGAGCACAGCTAAACCTCAAAGCCAGCAGGGAGGCTCCAGGCAGAGCCTCCTGGGTGCCCTCAGCCTTGTACCAACACGTGGTGCTCTCCAGACCTCCTGGGAGCATTGGAATGTCTTTGATAAGGCTCTGTGGGACACGGGAGGAGCAGGGTGTCTTTGATGGGGATGTTCCTGGTGGGGTTGGTTGACAGAGACCGTTCAAGGAGGTCTCAGAGCTGTGGTGTGAGCTGGAGCAGGTGACGGGTCCAAAGGGACAGAAAGGGATCTCTGTAACTATTTGTTACAGGAACTGTTGCAGGTAAGGGTAGTTATTAAGGAAGAGAAAGACCTTGCTGGACTTTCCTCTCCCACCCTTAGCAATGGCCTGGATTTGGGCTTTGCTGGGCTATTTTGCCATAATGTTGTGCTGCTGTAACACCAATGGCTCAGTTCAGTCTGCCCGAGCCTCTGGCTTCAGGCACGTGGAGATATGACCCAATTTGTGTTGAGGTCAGTGTGGGTAGTAAAGGTGCTGGGGGTCAGGCATGGCTGGTCTCTGCAAAGCTGTCTCTGCTGAGCAGCTTGTTGTGTTTCTGCCCCTCAGCATCAGCAGATCATTTTGAAAGACACTGTGGGCGCTCTTTGTGATACCAGCCTGACCACACTGCACCTTGTTGCAGCTTCCAAAGGAGAGCACACATTGCTGGTTTTTAGAAACAAAGCTGGACTTGTGCAGCCAAATTTGGGATGCCTCTGATGTTTTCCTTTGATGCTTGTTGTTTGTGCTCATTGTGACTCATTTTCCAGCAGGAGTCAGAAGCTTTGTCTGAAAATGAGGTTCCCATAGTGTACTCGGTGACATCCAGCCCCACTTCCCAAACGTGCAGTTAGGATGGATCATAGGGAGAGAACAGGACCATTAATCAGAGTCTTGGGATGGAAGCAGAACGGGGGGGACAATCCATATCTGACACAGGGATGCTGCTGCCAAGCTGGGAAATAAAGGTACATTTCACAAGACTATCCTTCTTGTTGGCATTCCAAGTATTATGGAAAAATATCAATGTAGTAAGCATCAGTTCTGGCATCCCTTTGTCCAGCACACAAATAATCTTGGCTGTTCCCTAAGGAAAAGGCAGAGAAAGCCAAATATTTTTATCTTGTTTGCTTTTATCTCATATTAGAAAAAATCTTCAGCATCTTTTGTGTGATGTAGGTTAAAATAACACCACCAGAGCCAGGAGGTTTTCTGTTAATGTGAGAGTTATTTCTGGAGTATTATGTTATCTAAATATAATCAAAATGTGCCTGATCATTTTTATCTGAGCCCATTGTTTCTGTGCACTGCTCTGCAGAATAAATGCTACCCAAGAGTTTAAATAAGAGTTCTTTTCCAAGAGGAAGACTTCAGAAAACTGTCCTGGTCATTCCATTCACTTTTATATCTAATTCTTCCCAGCCTTTTCTTAATCTGCTATAATTTTAGCTGTACCTGAAATTCCAATGTAGTTCTATGGTATCCAGCTGACACTTGATCCCTGGTATGGCCAAGACTATTTCTGCTTCACTTCTAGTGATGTTAGGGAGGTCAAGTGTGAGTCTATACCCAGCCATACCCACAAAATCTGAAGTAAGCCCATAGACTGGGTTGTTTTAGGCCAGGTGCACATTGAACGGAGCAGATTCTGGGACTGTCCAGCTGCAGAATTTTAGCTGTAGGGTTCCTGGGGATTGCCCTGTAATGTTGGTGGGTGTATTGGCAGGATTGGGTGACTTCTATCTCCTGAAGCAGCTTTGGTGTGGAGCAGGCTTTCCTGTGCTTTAGGATGCTGGGAAGATAAAGCAGCTGGGGTCTGTTGCACATTCTTGGTTGCTTGGCGTGTGGAGCCCTGTGAGGCACGTGCCACTGCAGACTGCTCAGGAAGGGAGACGCTCAGGCGCTTGCGTGACCCAGCGCGGTGCCACGCAGGGTGACAGGGGCACAGGAGGTGACTCAGCACCCTGGGGATCCGTGACCCAGGCCACGGTTCGGCACCGCGGGAAGGGCACGTTTTGGGATGCCATCGGCAGAAGCACCTCATTAGGCAGACCACCACAGAATGATGACAGCAGAGGCAGTATTTTCAATTCCCGGGAGGAAACACAGCTTCCACACAAAACCTCCTGGCACTTGTTTATGGAAAAGTAGTATCTTGACCAAGATTTTTCCACAGCACAGTTTTCTGGGCAGTTTTCTCGTCTTCCAAGCCTAAAATGCCCTCTTGAGTGGCATCCCAGTGACTCTTTGCCCCTGGAATAAGAGCCATCTAGGAAGATTGTGCTTCCTGCTCTGGATTTGCGGTAGCAGCGCTGTGAATGAGGATCACGAATCCAAGAGCAGCTGTTGCTTAACGCCGCAGAACAAGACAAGTGTTGGGTTTGGTCCAGGCCTGATGTAAGTGAGGCTTGCAGGGCTTTCAGTACTGTTGAATTTGGCCTATTCTTCTTACTCAGGAACGGATTGTGCTTCTTGCTTGGCCGTCCCGGTCCTTCATCCTGAGCCAAAGGAGTCTAAGACTATTTGTGGAATCTGAAAATGAAATCCTGTCCCTTTTTGACTCAATGGGCATTTTGGTGTTGACTTCCACAGGGCGGGAATTTCACCCTGAGTATCCCAGATGTCAGGAATATTTTCTGGTTTTGTGATTCTCTGTGGAAGATGTTAGATGCTGTTTTCCTTCGTTCTGCTTGGGCATAAGGGACCTGCCTGGATTATTTTAGTTGGCAAATACATTTTTCCAGCGTCTGTGGCAGAAATAGCTCTGTGCATGAAGTGCCAGGCTAAGTAGCTCCTGTTAAGTAGCCCCTCTGCAGTTCTGCAGTTAACACCAGCTGCTACTGCCAGACCCCTTCCGTGGGCTGTGAAATGTCCAACTTTGTGGTGGCTGCTGCTGTTCTACTGCCTGTTTTAAAAAAAGAATAATAAATCTTGGAGATACAGCCTTTGTTTTTGGGGTGAAATAGGAATTGTGAAATCCTGGCACCAGCACAGGTCAAGGCAAAGCTTCAGTGGGTTGAAGCACGATAATAAGAATTTTATCTGAGATGTTTAATGGGACTAAAAAGTCCATGTCCCAGTCCTGATGTGGGCTAACACTTGACATTCCCTTTGCTGGTGTTGAACCAGGAAGCATCAGGAGCGTGGGGGTTTCCAGCAGGAAGCTGCAAAAGGGCTTCAGATCTTTGAAATGTTTCCATGCTGAATTCAGGGAAGGAAGGAGGGATGCAGTCTTAGCAATAAGTAAACTGGTTTTAAGTATTATGCTGGGTTTTGGGAGAGCTGGATTCATTCCTGGTATGACTTAGGGCAGTCACTGCAGACCAGAGCTTTTGTAAAGCACACGTGACTCTCTATATCTCAGAAGTGATTTCGAGTCCCAGCTCTCATGAAAATCTGAAGGATTTTGAAACCTAAACCTGAAAACCCATGAAGTCTTATCTCCTTCTTACAGCACTTAAATAACTTCATGTGTTTAATTTATCTACAGACCTGCCTTCTTATCCCTTCATTCCACACCTCTGAACAGGATACAATCTTTGCATCTCTCATCTCATGCTTGCCAGGTCCACACGAGAAAATAAAGCTGGCCAAGAACTCTCATCTGAAGGTAAGTGGTCCATGAACAGCTCGTGTCTGTGTAACTTCCCTACCCAGAACCCCAAACCAGGTCCATAACACTTATGGAAATGGGGTCAGTGGCCCAGAGGGGTGTCCTGATGTGTCAGCCTTTTGGAATTCCTGCTTGGGCATCAGGGTGGCCTCTTGAGTCAAGAGTTCTGAGAGTCTCTGTGCTGCAGTTCTTACATCCTAGTATACCCACGTTCACCTGGAATCAAAGAATAATTATGATTTTCAATGTTTGGGTTCCTTTATTTTTAGGTCACGGTGCTCATTCCACAAGGTTTTGTGTGCCCAGTTCCCAGATGAATTAAAAGTTTATTTTCCATTTGGTAGTGTTTTCTAGCAATTAATCTTATTTTTTAAACATCAGCACCTGTCCCCTGACAGCTTCCTTGCACCCTCCCCTATTTCTGACACAAGTAATTAATTTATTGAGGTATTATTTTATTTCATAGCTGAACTTACTTTTGAAAATCTGTTGCAGAGGACCTAAATAAATCAGTAGTTCCCTCAGCAACACCATTAATGTGGGTAATAAAACAAATTTTATAAATTTGTCGCAGACTTTGAAAGTGGTGCCAAAACCTTTTAAATCCGCACACCACATCCACTTTTCTTCCACACACCTCTCTTGCCACGCTGGTCACATGTTTGGTGTCTGTGGCAGGGTGGCTCCAACACTGAGACAGATTTTAATGCTTCATAATCTGGTAAATATCCAAAGCCCTAGATCTGTTGCCCAGATGACAGCATCCTGTAAAGCCTACCAAGTTCAGTTCTTTAAAACAAATCGTAGTCTTTAATTGAAGGACTGAAATGAATTAAGTATACATAAAAAAACCCTCCCAGAAAACAACGCAACAAACAAGCCATTTTCTTGTTTTTAACAAAAAGATTGTAAAATTGTAGGTCTCATTCATACTCAAGTACTGTACTCTTCTTTTGCTACAGTTAACAGCCACCCTCACAATCCAGGTTCATTTATTCCACCTGAAAGTATTTTTTTCAGAAATAGCTGTTTCCTGCGAGGAGGGAAGATCCCTTTGCCAAGAGCGTTGTCCACACTGCAGAATACCAACATAGTGGTGCTGCTTAAAATTAGGAGGCCATAACCCTAAATAAACCAGTTAGTATTATGGAAAGTGTATGTTCTATGGAGGGCCCTTGTGGAAAAGAATTGATCGGGAAATACCTTTGCAATCAAAGTAAAAATGCAAATTGTGGATCTGGATAGGGCACATTCAAGAAAGACAAGGAGATTCTGGAGAGGATCCTCCATAGGGTCAAAAAGATGCTAAGGGGTCTGGAGAGTATCTCTTTTGAAGAGACACTAGGTCTGTTTAGTCTGGAGAAGAGAGGACTGGGAGGGGATCCCATGAATCCACATAAATATCCTAAAGAGGTGCCAAGGAAGGTGCCAGACTCTTTTCAGCGGTGCCCAGTGACAGGATGAGGTGCAGTGGCCATGAACTGAGACACAGGAGGTTCCACCTTAACATGAGGAAGAACTTCTTTACACTGATGGTGGCAGAGCCCTGGAACAGCTGCCCAGAGAGGCTGTGGGGTCTCCCTCTCTGGAGACATCCCAAACCCACCTGGACACATTCCTGTGTCACCTGCTCCAGGTGCCCCTGCCTTGGAAGGGGTGCTGGACTGGGTGATATCCACAGGTACCTTCAAACTTGAACTATTCTGTGATATGCTGAGTATTTCAGGGCAGTAATACCAGCTCTGTGTGGCTGCTCTTCCTTGCTAAGCTGAACCCTTTTCCTTTGGCCATCCGAACTCTCCCTGTGCCTCATTTCCAGCCTCTCCTGCAGTCAGTGATTGAGGCTGTTCTGTTGCTGTCAGGGTCCTTCACAGAGCCCTGAGGGCCACGAGGAGGCTGAAGCTGTACCTTCCTCCTCCAGCCTTGGTGCCCACTTTGGAAGTGCTTCCATGCATGTCTTTGCAGAGCTTTGTGTGCTGTTGCAGAGCACTTTAAAAGCAGAGTTTCCATCAGTTTCATGGATGGCAGGAGCAGGCCAGTAAAATCTATGGCCAAATCTCAGGGACAGCCAGTCAAAGCATTTAATAAGAGGCAACTTGAGCTGTAGCTATGGAGAGGATTGGGACAGCTTGCAGAGCTCCCCTGAAGGCCATTAAGCATCTGAATGGCTCTAGTGTTATCTCTTTCCAGTGCTCCATGCCTGTTCAGGTTTTTATGTCTTTCCACTGAACAGCCAGCTGATCAACAGGATTTTGGTTTAATTTCCCAATAGGGTTTTTGTTTTTCTTGAAAAAATGACTGAGACTCGAAGGATTTTCCAGCTGGAATACAAGACTTGTCAGTTGGAAATTCTGAGTACATCTAAGTAGACACCTGTATAATACTTTGGATGTATTATGTGGCTGGAAAGGAGTGTGAGGGTGCAAGGAAAATGGAGGGGGTAGGAGAAGAACTTAAGGAGTCTGTTATGTCCATAGCTGGTTTTCATTTTTCCTTTTCCTCCCTTAAAGTAAGTTTTGTTTTGCAAAAATGGTCAAAGGTAAGTAATATTAACAATAAATTGGAATGTTCAATGACAACGGAATTTATGCTGGACCATAGGATGTGCTGATGCTGTGCAGAAACTGGTGCTGTCACTATGGCAGAGGGAGATTTTGGGAGAAGCCTCTGGGACTTGATTATTCCTTTGCCTCAGTGGACATCCCCATCGTAAGGCATTGCCATAACTGACAGCCTGCATCAGCTCAGCTCTTTCGGGTTCTGGGAAGTGAAAAAGTTGAGTTCTTTTCTTCAAGTCTGAGGAAAAAAATAGCCCAAGAGTTTTGTAATAATTATCACAGCAGAATCCAAAGTATGTAAAACTTGTCCAAATACTCAGTGGTCCTGACCACTAAACTGCTTTATTAAGTTGCCCAGACATATTTAGGTGAACCTGGAGCTTTCTTTTAGTGGTCATGCAGGTAAACAATGCAGAAATTCAGCTTTACCAGTTTTATTTCTGTGATCAAGGGCTTGTTATTAGTTTCAGTATTTGGTTGAACCTGAAAAGTGAGGAGAAATTGGGGACTCAAAGGCACAGAGGACTGAACCTGAAGGAAATATTTGTGCAGTCTGCTGTGACCTGAAATCCCTAAGCTTTGCACAGCTGTAGAAAGAAATCCATTCTGGAGTTCTATTATATTCAGACATGACTATAAAACACAACCTCTCAAGCGCATGTCCCAGGAATAAAGAATTAGACATTTAGGGAATGTGTTCAAATACTATTTATACCTTAATTCATCAAGCAAAAGAACTAAACTAAAAATCTGGGCTGAGATTTTTTTCCAGTTTGTACTCAGGTAATAAGTTTCTGATGTTTTATAAGTGGAGGGCACAGAGGCAATTTCCCTGCATGGTGCTGGAGGAAAGGGCTGTATCTTGCCCTGTGCCTGGTACCCTGGGTCTTTTGTTGCAGCTGGGGCCTCTGACTGAAACTTGTCCTCTTCCATACCCAGGACAAAGCTAAAAATAATTGTACTTGGATAATGGATTATGAAATAATTATAAAACATTTTAAATTATAGCAAAATCAGCATGGGTCTAGAGATTAGCTGCAATGCCAAGACCTCAACCAGCTGGAATAATCTAGAACAAAGCCCTGCTTTAACTTGTTATTTCCATGGTTTAAAAATACACCTTCTCACTGCTGAGTCTTTGGTGTTGGTGGTCGCGTTGCATCCTGTTGTTAGCACCTGGAGCCATGCTGGGAAAATCCAGTTCTTGGCATGTAGAAGCTAATGCTTCGCATCGACCTGTCGTTGCCAAATTACATGGAAAGCATTCTCTTGCCAGGTCACTAGAAATTAGATTAATTGTAGCACAGAAACCACGGGGAGGGAGAAAAAAAGCAGTGTTGTGCCTCTGAATATCACTGTACACCTTGGTTGTACAACAGCAGAGTCAGGATGAAGCAGACTCACCGGGCAAGCTGCACAGCAGTGTTTCCACTGCATCCACAGCTCCTTGGTGGTGGGATTCAGGGTGGAAGTGATGAATGTGCTGGTTCCAGTAACCACAGGGGCCACGGGAGCAGGACGGTGAAAAGGGGTATGATTGACATACGCAGATTTAATCAAGTGTCTGACAGCACCACTTTGAATTCTGTTTCCTTCTTCTGAACAATTTTTGCTTAGAGCAGAGGCCACAAAGGCTTCAGCCTCATAGAGGAGGTCAAAAATATAACCAGGCCAAGGTCTTTGTGGAAGTGCAGAGCTGTGTTGTGCCAGGCCCTTGCTGGAGGCACAGCTGTGGAAATGTCCTTGTACCTTTGTTTTCCGTGGTGCCATGTTGCCCCAGCTCTGCTGGGCACTGGCATTTTCCAGAAGGTCTGACCTCCTCCATGTGGCCTTTCCAAAAACCCCGAGTCTCAGCTGCCCAACAGAGCCAGGGCATTCAGCCTGGCTGCCTTTGCTCCTCACCACTGGAGCACAGAAACAAGGGCATAGAACAGTCAGCTTTTTTTCTCCTCTCTGCTTTATGGAAAATCTAAACTCCCCTTCTGGGCCACAGCCTCCAGGCAGTTCTTAGCAGAGGTAGTTCATGAGACTGAACAGACAAATTTCTCTGTTGTAGAATATTTTCTCAAGCAGAGGAGAAGCCACACTTGTATATATCACCAGCATTGACCATTTCTTGTGTGTTGAATGGGAAGATTTTCAGGTGTGTTCAGCTTCACTGCCCTGAGCTTTCCCATTGATTTCCCAGGAGTAAGTTAGGTCTGTGTCTGTGGGCTCTTCACCAAGACAGGCTGGAGAGGTGACACGCGTGTCCCTCACTGAGTTTGCAGAGCTGGGAGGCAGAGGCTGTTCTCCACCCTGGCATTCACCTGCCCAGAGACATGGAAAAGTCTTGAAGATACAGGGCAGCTCCCGTGACTTGGTTTGCTGACTCTGAAATGTTGCAAAGCAGTACTTTACTGCTGGATAGTGTTTTGGGATAGAAAATGCACGTGGCATGTGTTCCCATTTTATAGCTATGCAAGGTCAAATGTAAGCATCTGACATAGAGGGAATAATGAGCAAGGAATGGCAAATAACCAGTAGCTTTTTTATAGACACAGACCTTAGCTCGGTCACACTGGGCATGGAAACAGGTGCTTCGTGTGTATTCCCACAAATAAAACATCCCAAGGAGCAATGCCAGCTCACAGCAAACAAAACAAGGGGATTAGGACTACTGAGGGAAAGAAGTGCCTGGAACATAAATGAATATTCATAAATACTTGCATCTCTCCTGTGTGATGTCTGGCCATATTCCCATATGTTGTCCTTCCCCTGCATTAGGACATTAGTTTGTGTAAGAACTTGAACATTTAGCTAATCCAAGTCTTACCTTAAATAGGTAGAAATAAAAACCTGTCTTTAGTCAAATTTAGCAAAGAACAATTTTGGAGCAGTCTTCTATTGTTGTAGCCAATGAGTGGGACTGTTCTGAGGGCACAAAGGAGCAAAGCTTTGCATGGAAGCTCTGGTTCCAGGCCCGCAAGAGCAGGCCAGCCACTACCTGGTTTATACAGGAGGAAGCTAATGGAACAATGTAGTTCAAATAGGATTTATTTACTTGTTTGTTTGTTTGTTTATTTATTTATTTATTTGACATGCATTCAGTGTGGACTGCTTGAGAGCACAGGCTTTATATCACCTGTGTCTGTCTCCACAAGAAATCAAACTCCACAACTCCACTTTGGCCACAAGCAGTGTCTGTGGAGCAGTCTCTCTAAGGCATTCCTTGTGCAGCTATGGAAAGTCCTTCAAGGTTAGCAATTTTCAGATGCAGAATTACTTAAATGCTGTAGGATACCTTTAAAAAAATGAGTGGTTGCCCAAAAGCAGCCAGCATATGACTATAGCTGAGATAGGAAGAGAGAAGGATCTTTCAAAGAGGACAATTATAGCCTTCCCTATTTTCTGAAGAAAATATTTCCTGTTCTGTAAAAAGACAGACTGACTATTACAGAAAAAATACCTCAACAACAGCTTGGGTCTGCTGGTAAATTCATGCTATCTCTGTTTGTGATGTAGTGGAGAATGTTGTTCAGCAGTTTGTATCAGCAGATGTTTGTCCTTTTGTGCCATCAGCCTCTGCTTCAGGAACCTATTGAAGCACGTGCCTGATTTCCAGTACATGAAAAGTCCCATTGATTTTGGCCTGCAGTATAAAACCTGCACCTATCATAATTACTAAGATGCATTCCTGAGTCCTAGACATCCACTCATCCAATGTGCCCAACTCTATCACATTTGCAGCTTCCTTCTTGGAAAAAATCACAAGAGCTGATTTGCTGCCAGTAATTACAACTCTAGTTTGTTATTCAAACCTTTCCTTGGGTCTAGTCATTTAAAGATCTACCTGATCACTTCTTGCATCCTGTTAAAAGCAGTCTACAAAATGCCAGCTGTGTGGATAAAATCACAGGCCTTTTCCACTTCCTGTAGTTTTTCCTTTAAGTCTTCAGTCTGAGCAAGGCACTAAAGCTTAATTTGGTCTTTGGGTTTTTTTAGGGATTTTTTATGAGAATAGAAGCTGAAGCCTCCTGCATAACAGATGATGCTTCTGTATTGTTGGAAGATGTGAATAATTAAAGAATGCATCATGTCATAGCTGCTGCAGCTGTAGAAAAGGGATATATTTGTGGCTGAATCCTTTTAGCTGCAATACAGCAAATGCGTGTGCGGTAGACTTTGGCAAATAAGTTGAAAACTTCATAATTAACTGGCTGTCAAAAATTTGGAAGCAAAACACAGGAGGTGGTTAGGAAATCAAAGTATGATGTGTTTTTAATCACAAAACACAAGGAAATTTAAAAATTTATGAGTAATAAATCTATATTGTTGGTACCAAATGGCTCCCTTTGCAATCCCTTAATGTAACACCTGCACTTCCTCTTAGTGAGTAACGACCCATTTTTGGACTGCCCTAGGAGCAGTGCAAGAGGAGGTTTGCAGGCTCAGGAGAACAAAGCCAGGTTCCCAGACTGAGCTCTGACTGCTCTTTAGGATTCCATTTACAGTCTGTTTGGTTTGTAATTCAAATCGCTTCAGACCAGAGTTAATGTTTAGACCACAGCCACCTGAAATTTGCTTCAGGGCTGAAGCCCAGCCAGATTGCAAATGGAGGAAACACTTGAGGTTTGCTAAATACAGTTAATAGGGGATTAGAGGCTGTGTTTTTTATGGGAGCACAGGGAGGTCTGTAATAGGAAAAATATTAAAATGCAAATATACAACTTCAGCCACGCTGAGCAGGATGCAGCTAATTGCACTCCAGCCATCAAGTAGCTGTGCTTCCTTTCATTAAGCAAAGGGAAAATGAGAGGAAGAAGATATCAGGGCTAATACAGGTTTTAATGAGGGATGATATTTTACATCCAGCTGATGGGAAATGACCCAATGACTGGGTGACTGCACTGGGAGTTCTAAGAGTCCTGAGATGATACCTGTCTGTCTGCTGCTGACTTGCTATATGCACCAAGACATGAGCATTTTTGTTTTCCATTTCCTTTTTTAACGTTTAGCTCCTTGCAGCTCCTCCACAAAATGTGTGTGTGTTCAATGTCTCGTGACATTCAGCTGAGGTGTGGGTGGACCAATCATATGAGAATTTACCACTGCCCTGTAAATCGTGGAGTGACTGGAAGGAACCTTGGAGGTTGTTGAGCTGGATGAAACAGATCAAGAGTAGCTAAGCCATGCCCACCAGACGTTTGTCTTAATGTTTTCTTTTAAACTGCGGCAAAGGAAATTCCACATTTCTGGGTTGCCTGTAAAGTGGTATTTATCTAAATTTTGTCTGCATAATTTCAGTGAAGGAGATTCCACACTCCTAAGTTGCTTGTTCCAGTATTTTACCACCATAGCTGAAATGTTTTTCTAATATCTGACCTGAGTTGTCTTTGCTAGAGCTTATGCTGATTCCTCCTCTTTCCACTGGCTATGAAGAACAGTTAATCATTCCTCTCTTCTTAGAAGTCCCTACACATTGGAAGACATTTTGTCACATGCATTCCTGAGTTTCCTCTCCTCCAGACTAAACAACACCCAAGTCTTTATCCTCCCCTTAGATGGCAGGTTCAGAACTGCAGCTGGCTATTAGAGCGACTTCTGTGTTGCCAAAAATGTGTGTAGCCCTGAGATGTTTTTCCACAGCCAAGAGGATTTACCCTTGTGAAACTCTTAGTCCTGCGATTAAGAGGTTCAAAAGCTGCTGTGAACATAGGAGACATGTCTCAGTTTCTTCAGTTAGAAAAGGAATAGCAGAGAACTCTGGGCAATTCCACGGGTTGTAGGGCTTGTATGGGAGGGAGAATTCATTTGTGTGCTTATGCAAACAGTTCTTAATGTGAAAAATTAGATTTTAAAGTATGAGGTTTAACTCAATAAATAAATTAAAGTCCTTTCTTAAAAGGAGGAGCATGGATAGGGAAGAACTGGCCAGCTGGGTTGGGGAGGGAAGCCAAGGGCTGGCAAGGATTGGAAGGAACACCGTTGGGATGGAGCTGTGGGATCCACCCTGGAAACGTGCACTTGCTCTCAAAAGCCCTTGTCTGTCACAACTCCCAGCAACCAGGACTGGAGAAGTTAGAAAGGCTTCCTTGGCTGTTTTTACTCCCTGCCTCTCTCCTCTTTGCCTTGCCACTCAATTTAGTATTTTCTGGTCCTGTATACAGTTTGAGAAAAACAGACACTGAAAAAAAATCAAAACTTCCAAAATTCCAGACTCCACATTTTTATTCTTAGGGTAAAGAAGGACTGACAATCTTAGATATTCTCGTGTCTGATGTTTATTAGAAGAAAGAAGGGTTTTAATTGAAAAAAAAAAAAGGTGCTGAAAAACCCCTCAAATTTCAAAGGACTCCTGCAGAACCTAGAGCAGCCTGCCAGAGATGGAGAGCAGGTTGTCCTGCAGGGAAAGACTGTCACCATGATGTGTCCATCCTTGTTTATGCAAAAGCTGGAAGGAGGGGAGGCTTTTCTACACCTGCAGCTGACTCGGAGCATCTCCTGCTATGTACATCAGCTCCTGTGGCCAACAAATTTAATGGGGCAATGGCTTGGCTGAGTTTTTATTCTTTCTGTAAACCCAAGACAGGAAATATGTAAAGCAAGATGCACATGTGCATCTTCTTTGATATCCACAGGGAGCACTCTTGCCTTCTGCCTGGTGCAAGAGGTGTTGGCATGAGAGAGATGATATTGCAAAGCCTTCAGCTGTCTCCTCCATCAGCTTTTGAAGAAATCTGGATGGTAGACATGATTTTGTCTGCAATTTTAGCATGATCCCAGTTATTTACACTGCCTTCCATGGCAGAGGTGGGCAGTGTGATAACTTATTTTTAAACACCGGCTCTGAAGCATCTTTTGAGTAGCCCGCCTTTTCCATGTGAGAAAACCAAAATCAATCTGTGGAAAAAGAGAGGATTCAGCCCCTCTCCACTGCTCTACACACTATTTAAAAATCTGCATCCTCTCTAGAGGATAGCAATAAATCAGAGCCAAAGCCTTACTCATCTTAGTAGTGAGCAAGGAGCTCCTGCAGTGATTAAAGCCAACCTGTCAGTGCTGTTACTCTGAGCTCACATCACTCCGGGTGATTCATGCACCTTGAGCAGCGCTGAGAACTGGATTTGTGCTGAGTTTGGAGCTCTCCTTCCAGCAGGGGTAACAAGCCAGCTTTTAGGAGTGTTGAATGATTAAGTATCAGAACTGATCACTGCTTGTACGCCTTATATCACAGACCTCTGTCCTCTGCTTTACTTTGCAGTGGAGAATTGGCCAGAATTGTACATTGAAACATCTACCTGTGGAAGTGTCAGCTTTGTCTCCAGTATCCCTATCCATGTGACCTGTTATGATGATCTTTGTCCTTCTAAAGGCTTCTGAGTAGCTGAACCTAACCTGCTAGGTTTAGCTGAAAAAAAGATATCTTCCCTGCCATGTGTAAAATAGATGGTAGATCCCTCATATCTGTTTAAGGAGAAGCTCTCATCTGCAGTACTAACACTGGAGTTGATTGTGTTGCACCACAGTAAAGAATCAGAGCCAGGAGAATTCCTAAAATCTCACTTGTGAAGTGAGTTAGGATTCAAACAGCTTGTGCTCTGATGATTATCATGCCCTTCTCCACTGCTTGCCATCAGGATTTAAATCAAATATTCCAGGCACACAGTAATCATTACTGTTGTTGATGATGGCAGTGAATTCAAGGTTCCTCTGGGAATCGTGGTTGTCCACTTCGACCTGTGGTGTAAAACAAGCCAAAGAATTTGACCTTGCTATTTTTATATTATTTCCTACTAAGTACAGGAACTATCAAAGACATTAATCTGGGACTGAGCCATGAGCGCATCTTTTAAAAAGGCATCCAATCTTGATTTCAGATTCCAAGTGATGATAGAATTACAACACCCAGGAGAAGTTACTCTCACTTGTTAAAAAAAAATGTTTCCTACTTGAGCAGGATGAGCTTCAGCTTCCAGTCAAGAGTTCTGCATGTCCTGCATGCTACATTGCACATCCCGCTAGGAGCACTAGGATCCCACTCTGATCTGGATTTTACAGAATGTGAAAGAAAATTATTGGCATTTGTTTTAGGAAAAATCTAAGTGAACTCTAAATGTTTCAGAAAAAAATGACTGTTGATACTGGATTTGGGTTTTTTCCAAATTGTCTTTCAAAATACGTTTTTTTTTAGCCATCTGATAAAAACCCATCATGAAATATCAAAGGGAAGAAAATACAGACTTTTATTTGAGAAAGCTGTACTGAGAAATTACGAATTCTGAAGCAAAAAGCATCCAATATTCTTGGCTGTGCTGAAATCATTCCAGTATTAAGCACATTCTAACTGCCTGCTTATCTGTCACAACTTTAAATTCCAAAGTCCTGGTACAAAAGGATTCCCTTTTAAAGCTAATGCTTATATATGTACTTTGTATAAAAAGATAGGAGAGAATTTCTTTGTGAACTGTGAACACTGGTGATTTGCACAGCTTTAAATGATGTAGAAAAGGCTCAATAATTTAAAAACCACAAGAACTGATGAACAAGTTTCAGTTTCCCTCAGCAGTGATTTTATTTAGCATTTCTGTACTTAGAGCATCCTTGTCATACTTCTCTGTCTATAAACAGTGTCCGGATATTTATTTCTGAAAGTACCCTCTAATAACTGAAAAGTGTAATTAGTGTGATGAAGTAAAGCCCAATATTCTTATGGTAAGAAAACAGTGGACTAGAAAGTGGGTGTTGGTAAAATACAGATGCAAAACCCAGACATTTTCCTGTTTTGTTCTGCTGTTGGATTTTCAGAAATTATTTTTCTAGCCATTTCCTTGCACATTATTCTTAAAAAAGATTTTATGGGATTATGGACTATTTATTTTGGGCCACATAAAAGGTGCTAAGATGTTTCCTCTGGAATTTAAAGATTTTTTTTTTCCTGAGGGGAGGTATGTTATTCTGCACCACGAGGGAAGTCTGATGGGGAAAAGCTTACAAATAATTAATTCGAGGAAAGCTAAAATATTGTGTACTCTTTGATTGTCTCCTGGGAGAAGGTAGGCAAAAATAAATCAAAACATTCCATTCTGTGGATTATGACTTTTATGGATTTCCCATTGGTAATGTTTCACTCACTATGGTTAAAGACCTTAGGTAATGAAGTATGTTAATATATATGTAAGAAAGGTTTAGGCCAGCACGGTTTGCTTGATCCTGGACCAGTAAACACAAGGTTTTCTGTTTAAGTCATCAGTGCCAGCCACCCCTTTTAGACTGTCTATTGAACTTCCACTGCAGCAGCCTCACTGAAACTGTACCTGCCAGCTTGTGACTAAAGAAAGCAGAGATCACACACTGCAGCATTAAACCACAAAAAGGAGAAACCTCATGGCTGCTCCTGCTGCTCTTTACTTCTCCCACCTTACCAAAAGGGAGGAAGTGGAAGGGGGGAGAGGAAAGAAGCCCTGTGGGGCGTGCACCACCTTATGTGATGGGCTACTTTTCTTCTTTTGGTGAGGGAATGAGGGGAAAACCCCCAGAGACAGTCTGCCTTCTAAATAGCTGCTTCTTCCTGGCAGGTGGATAACCCACCATCCAGAATCCCTCCAGTGTCAGCTGAATTTCTCATGTTCATATTCCAAAGAAAACTACTGCAGTTGTCTTCAGCTGTTGCCTCTGTTGGTGGTCCTTGTAGAGAAGCCAAGGGCTGGGGTGAGTAAAGCCTTGTAGTTGAGAAATAGGTTGGAATTTTTGGACTCTTGTCCTGTCTGTGCCATTAAATCCTGATGTGCATTGTACACATCAAATAGAAATGTAAATACAGTTGTGTCAATAAAAGCACATGGAAATAATGTAGGTGTGCTATGAAAAGAAGAGTGCAAAGAGCTCAGAGCATCTTCCTCCTGAGCTAACACACATTTCATTTGGGGTTCATCAGGGGAAACTGGAGGAAGGCACAAATCAGTCCCTGTTATGAAACCTTGAGGATGCCATGGCCACGCTTCCTGAAGGGGGAAGGTGACAAATAATGCTGAGGATCCAAATCCAAGCACTCTTCTTTACAGGGGTTGTTAATGTCTTTGCCAGCTGCTAGGGCTGATGTTGGCAGTGTGTTAACTCAGCACAGTAATGTATGGGGGGATTTCTTACCCTCTCAGGTCAAGGTTCCTTGAGTCTTTCCTTTTCCTTTATCTCTCCCTCAACGATATTTGTGTGATGAAAGCATTTTTCTGGGAATCATCAGCAGCCACACTTCCTTGTAGTCTTCCAAGGCTTGCTCATCTGTACTGTTTTGTAAGCTTTATGCAAAGTTTCAAATATTTTGAGGTATCCCTGGGTTGTCAATGTAAATCCTTTTGGAAAAGGATTTCACAACAAACGGGGAAGCATTTTCCCTTCACCTCTTTCTGATGGGTCCCTTAAGGCAAAATTCCTTTTGGGAAAATAGGCCCAGGTATTTCTTTCTAAGTTTGTTCATTTTGCCAATTGCTGATGTTTGAGGAGTGTAGGTCCCTAATGAAATGCAGGGAAGATCCCCGAGGAGGGCACTGCAATTCCATTTTGGATTTATCTGGTGGCAAACACGGTGGAAAGGGCTCCAGGGCATTACTGGAGCTTACAATATTAGAATCTTTACTTAACATGAAGATTTTCAAAGACAATGCTTTTTTCCAAAACAAAAATACTATTTTCCCTAGAACACTTTACAGGATTTTTTCTTGCTCCAGTGTTAATTCTACACCATGGTGATGTTAGATCACTTTGTATTTATTTTAGGAGACTCTTAATCTTTTCCCAGTTCCAAGAGCCATATATTACTATTTCACACGCTCCTCTTTGAACCTACAGCACAGAAAATTAAAGTGTAAATATGCATGCGAACCACCCAAAAGTCATAATAAGATTATATGAATGCCTGCAACCACACAGCAGGAACAATGGGGTTGCACAATTCATCTGCTCCGGCGCTGCTGAATTTTAATGAGGGATAGTCAGTACATGCTGATACTCCTAGAGCTACCCTGGAGCCAGAATGGTGATTTAAGATGCCAGTGACACAGCGTGTAGGTGAGCCTTAGGTGTAGCGTGCCTCGGAGAGTAAAGCATGATGTACCAGGCTAAAAACATCTGATTAAATTAGAGTGAGGAATGGGACTGTGAGGGGAGAGGATGGTGGAAAATTGCCAGTCACCTCTGCTGCTTTCATCGGCTGTCGAGCTCCTGTTGCAGAAAAGACAACAGCAAACCCTGATAGGAATAATAGGAATAACCCAAATAAAGAACATATGCTGTCACGAATCACAAATCTCGTGCTGCAGGGTTTAAAGCTATCCCTTAAATATCAGGGATTAAGAGGAGAATTTAGCATGTTCCCTCTCTCCCATGCCAGAGTTTGTTTTCACCTTCTCTCTAATACCCCAGCTAGCCTTGGTGCACCTGGGAGCCACTTGGGAAAGCCTTAGCAGGAGGTGTACCTCTCCAAATATGCGCTTTTCAGATAGGAAGATCTCCCTGTTGTGTGCAGCTAATCTAAGAATAAGCATTGCTCAGGGCGATTCTCTTTTCAGGCGGGCTGGCTGTGTTCCTGCTGCACGCCACGGGGGCTGCAGCTCCCCCGGGCCCCTGGAGCTCTTACACATGTTTGGAAGAATGCACATGTGCTCCTCAGTGAAAAACATTTCAAACCATGGGAAAGGTGTGCTGGGGCCTGGGAGGGTGTGTTTGTGTAGTGTGGTGTCAAGGAGAAGTAGGATACAACTTGGGAGGACAGTGCCCTGGGATGTGGGGGACAGCCGGGGTCAAACCTGCCCTGCTTGTGCTTAGGGAGAGATCCTGAGCAATTGCAGGAGCCACGGCTGAGATTCACCTCCTGGGGAACCTGTGGATTCATTACAAATGAGAGTTTCAGCGTTGTGTAACACAGATAATTGTGTGTTGTACTTTTGCCTATTATTGGAAACTCTTACTGTGAGTTTATGTTTGGGCTTACAGACTGTTTCGTAGTGCAGGAGGAGAAATTCTTTTTACCAGTAGCCAAATCTTTCCTTCTTCCATCTCACCAAGCTCCTTGTGAGCAGATCCAAGGCAGAGATGTGGCCACAGTACATGCTCCCCTTATTTTGTCAATTACAGTTTCAATTTAGTTTCTCACTAGATTATAATTACTGTATAATATTTCCCTTGGAATAATAGCTCAGGTTTATTTGGGGATTTTATTTTGCTGATACCAGGTTATGACATCTCACTAAAGCTGTCTGTTCTTTCTTAATTGCATCTTTTCTAGAAAACAAAAATTCAATTTTTTGAGGCAAGCTGATTGTTTTTTTAATATCAGGTCCTGTGTACTACAGCTTCTTGGATCTCATCACATCGTTCTTGTAATATCATGCCAGGATATATTTTTTACCCACTTAATGTGTGTAGCCATACTCACCTGTCCCTTCCCAACTGTTTTAACTGAAAGAATAAAAGTGTGTAGGAATTGCCCTTGTCAGTTGTTCTAAGCCAAGTAAAGCACAGAAAATTGGAGATGAAGGGTCCTGCCCTAAAGCTCTGCCCAGGAGTTAGAGAAGATCGAATATCCCTGGTCTGCCTTGTCCTGTTGTGTTTCGCAGCCCTGACCAGGGCTCGCTGTGCTCCATTAACCAAAAACAGCTCAAAAAGGATATTTCTCATCCCTGTGGTGCTGCCCACTGTGTGATTTACAGAATGTGTTACGTTTTGATGAGATGTCCTCTGTCAATGATGCCAGCTCGGTCTGCACACTGTGTGAACATTTTTGAGATGTGAAGCACTTGAGTAAATGTCTCTAGGGTTTTTGGTGAATTAGACAGGACAAACAATTCCTTAGTTCATCTAGCCCAAATTTGCCGTTCTTTTTTTTTTTTTTTCTGGTAAGAAAATGTCAGCCCTTTTCTAAATAGTAAAGACAGATCTAAATCTAAAGCACAGCTGACTTACAGTTTTAAAACTACTTGATCCTTTCTTGAAGGCTGTTGGGTTATTTTCTGAGGTTGTGTGAAGCAGATTTCTTTTAATTGATCCTGAAAGGGAAAACTTTTGAGTTGGTATTTTGTGCATAAACCCAACAAAAGGAAAGCTCTGCTAACCACAGTCAGTGTGTGCATCCAGCTTTCTTGGGGTTAGAAGCTGCATTTCTGAAACACATCTTACTATTGGGAAAGGAAGGAAGGAAAAATCCTGGTATAAGTACAGCCACGCCCCTGAATTGATTATCCTTGTAGGATTTGCTCATCCTATTTTGGCTGTGTTATAAAACTCAGTGGGAGCCATTCCAGCTCGAGCACATCACTCCCGCGTCAAGCAGCCCATGATGTCACGAGGAATTCCTTGTCGTAAGAGACGTCCCCCGAGGAGAGTGTTTGCTCTGCTGGAGAAGGGCCATCCACCCACACACTCCATCTCCACCCAGCTACTCCATCCAAATAACCAAACCGAGGGAGTGCTTTGACTAATGGAGTGAGTAGGAGTGATGCCATGACAATACAATGGTGTGTCTGCTGTAGACTGTTCTTGATTTGCATTTGATTGTTTGCAGTCCTACCCATCTGTAGCTAAAGGCAAGAAGTGATAACCTGTCATGTTATATAAAAACACATTTGGAAAAAGTGGAGTAATGCAAGATAAATAACGTGTGCTCCCTGGGTCTCTTCTTCCCAAGCAGTCCCAACCTCATCCCACAAGTTGCTGGTTTCTCTATTACTGAAGGGTTTCTTTCCAGATAGTTTCCATCTGGGGAAAAAAGAAAAGAGGAAAAAAAAAGAAAATCAAGGCAATTTGAGTGAATAAAAGCACAGCTTATTACAATTTGAAATGTTAGTAAATAAGTGGAGTTTGAACACATTTCAGGCCCTTCAGGAAAGTAAAAGGGCAGTGGTATCAGTCACTCAGCAGCTGGACACAAAGACTCTGCTCAGCTGAGACAGTAATGGACCACCTCTGTTTTCTCCTGTGTTTCTGCGGTGCTCTGACACTGAAAATTTGAGCTGGAAACCGCAGGGAATAGTGTCATGTGACTTAAGATCCCCTCTCTTGTTCAACTCATCTTTTGTTCTTCTATGGCTGATCGTCAATCGTTTAAATTATGCAATAGACTTAACCTACAGAAATAGCTTATAGTGAAATCTTGCTGGCTCTGTTCAAGCATGTTTGTTAGGATGTTATAGGAGGTTTTCTCATCATGTGTACAACCTGGGCTCAGAGGGAGAGAGCTTTCCATACTGTAAATGCAGAGATGCAGAAATACAGGCTGGAGAAGCCCTTGACAAATGCAGGATGAAATACTCCCACACCTTAAAATGACCTGTAAGAGTCATGTGCTTTTAGGTGAGGTAAGTGGAAAGAGGGTCAGTCAACATGGAAAGGGTAGAAAGTCTTGACTTCAGTCTGGGAACTGGGAGCCAAACCTCACTTACAAGTAAATAGTTGCAGATCCAGCTTACTACCAAGCTGTCCCTCTGTTTTGGACTGAGCCCACTTCACTGACAAGACTAAAAGTATGAATTCTTCTTCCCTGTGAATAAAGATCATGGTTTATTGTGCCAGCCAAAGGACCTCATTCTCCTCAGGGATGCCCTGAGTGGGCCTTTTGGGTTGAGAGATTTTCTCTAGTGAACCTCTTCCAGCATGGTTTCCTTTAGTCATCCTTCCCACTCTGCATGAGCTGCCTCCGTGCTGTCCCAGCAGAGCAGTGGTGAAGGTGGAGACACCAAAGCTGCTCTGCTCAAAGTGCCGTTTCTTCAGACGCACTCGTGTCCTCCCCAGGGTATTCCATGGCGGCTGGCTGCGCTGTGAAAGCTGCCTTTGGTGTCAGACCTGTAACATACTGATTAATAGGCTGCATGGCTATATGAATTGCTGCTGGCAGAGGTGAATCAGCTCAGCCCATCATTTGAACGTGTTCCAGTCTTATTGGTACATGGTATCACCGTGTTAATGCTGCCTGCAATCCAAGCAGATCCATGTGCTTGTGTCCATGTTCGTAACATAGAATCACATAAAGGCTTGGGTTGGAAGGGACCATAAGGATCATCTTGTTCCAACCTCTGATAAGGACACCTTCCTCTAGACCAGGTTGCTCAGAGCCCCATCCAGCCTGGCCTTAAACACTCCAGGGATGGGGCATCCACAGCTTCTCTGGGCAACCTGTGCCAGGGTCTCACCATCCTTAAGAGTAAAGAATTTTTTCCATGTTAAAGTTTAGGATGTCTTGAACTGCAGCTCTGGTGCCAGCTCAGGAAGCCTGTGAGGCAGCAGCTCATTCGGCTTTGTTGTGAAGTATCAGGTTCCTAATCCTTAAGTGTGAGAAGAGTGTGAAAATGCAATTTACTTGGAACTTCTACAGAGATACATAGGCCATTCTCACCTGACTTGGTAAACTACAGCCTGATGGCAGAACTCCCTGCGTGGCCATTCTGGCTCTAAAATCCTCACAGCGAGTTCTGTCTCTAGCTTGACCTCCTCCAAATGGCCTGAGCTAAACCAAAGCCTGCTCCTGATGCAGTAAGAATTTAATCAGATTTCCATCAAGATTGTTGTAACAGTCTAAATTTACACCTCTGCAGCTGAGTTCTGCAGATGCCCTTTGTGCATTTAGATAGTTTGAAAGCATAGCCATAGGTGTGGGATTGTCCTCTGCATGAGAAATGGGTGTTGGCTTCAAAATCCACTGCTCTTGGGGCCACGCCAAGGCAGTCCTAACGGAGAACCAGGTGTGCGGGTGTGGGTGAGCAAACCTAGGTGTGTGTGGAGAGACTTAAAGCTGAAAGTAGGGATGGGCAAAGAATGCAAATAACCGTGGAAAAAGAATTTTGCTTTGTTCAGAGTGAAACCTCACAAATTGGAGAATTTCTGCCAAATAATTCCTTGAAAATAAAAACATGACTGATTGGGAGGTGCTTTGATTTTTTTCTGTTCAAAATTGTGACAGTTTTTTAATACTGTAACATGGAATACAAAACTGTTTCCAAATTCTTAGGTATCCCCTCCGTCCATCCTTTCTTACACACCTCAGTGATAGGTATGTGACACCAAACCTGAATTTTCTGCTAAGCCTCCTCCTCTTTGATTGCAACTCATTTCTAGAGGGAGAAAAGTCTCCCTTGGCTCTTCTGCCCACAAGGGGACAGGGGAACAAGGGACCAGCTTCAGCCCTAGGGATGAGAGGGGGCTGCACGTGTCCTGTGTGCCCCAGCTAAGGCAGAGCAGGGAATAACCCACCAGAGCTGGCACATGGATGGCCTCTCCTACCTGTGGCTCAGGCCTCTTCCCAATAGAGGGAGGCAGAAGATAGACAGCAGGAGCTATTGCTTCAGTGGGAAAGATGATGTGTGTGGGTGTATAATGAGGGGACTTTACAAATAATTCCTTGGTGATTATTCATTTTACAAAGGGACGATCAGTTGCCCTAGAGATATCCCATGGAGTACTTAATTTGTAGAGAAGTTTGGAGAATGCAGGATTTTGATTCCAGTGTTTTTTTGTTTCCTGCCCAATGGCAAAAATAATTTTCCTAATCTGTCCTGGGGATTGTGCTGTGTCCAATTGCTGGTTGTGTGCACAGCCCATTTTGAAATACAACTTTTTGTTTGGAAACTGAAATTGTTCCAAGCAGTAATACCTTCCTTTCAGATTTTCATTTTTTAGAAGTGACCCACCCTCTATTGAATAATAAAGCTTGATAACCATAGTTTCTCAGATAACATGCAGTGAGCTGCCAATATTGCTTTGGGACTAAATCAGGAAACCACTGGCTGGTGTTTTGAAGGACTCAGTTATCCAAAGGGGATCATCTACGCTTGGAATCTTTTAAAATAAGAATATGTGTTAGAGACGACCTTTTTAGAAGATGTCCCAGGTTAATACTGAAATGAGCATACAGATTTAAAGAACAGATAAAACCACCTCCATTTCCAGGTGAAGAAGAACTGTGATTCAGTCCAGAGTAAATTAAACTCACACACTTGTGTGAAATCCGCAGTAAAGGAGGTTTATAGTGGAAACACTGACTGACCTTTAATAGGAGCAGCGAGGCCAGCACTGCTGTAACACCAATTGGAAATAAGAGGCTATACAGGCAAGGGCAAGGCCTTTTCCTTAATCTAGCTTCAACATTCAGAGAGAAAATCCCAGAGCAATTAACTGACTCTCATCTTTTTTTCCATTAATTGGCCACAGCACAGTACTCTGAAGCCGACAGAAATAACTGCTGTGATATTAGCACAAGTCTAAGCATTGCCAAAAGCCATTTTATTTTGAAGCTCTCTGAATTACAGTATAATTTCCTCTATTGCTTACCTAAGAGAGCAGGAAGCTGGCCATCCATCTGCTCAGCAAAAGGCTCCGAGCTTTATGTGACATAAACCTTTATTTCTCCTATCTGTGGGAAAATGAAGTCAGGGCACTTCCAGCTCGGATGAGGATATGGGATGCTAGAATAATCTTAGAAATATTACACTTATCTGGCTTTTAGACTCAGGGCCCTGGCTGCTACTGCAAGCTTCTCCTGGAGACTGAATAGCTGGATCATAAATATCCAGCTCCTGGATCTTCTTGGTCTACCCCACCTCTCCCCTTCCACGCAGGCGCTTGCTTTCCTTCCCCTCCAATGTGTGGACAATGCGAGGAGGCAGTGACAAACTCTGGGGGAAACAGTGTGATGCCATGTAGGTCTCACATGGCAGGATAATTTGAACCTTGCCTAGGAACCCACAGCTCAGATTTTTGTTGCATTCCTGGCTCTGGAGTGTATGATGCTGCAGGAAATACATCAACAGTCCCACTCCTGGACAAGCCCAAGCTCCTGAAGGCTCTTGTCTCTTGCTTAGTGGCTGCTGCTCCCTTGCAAATAACACTCCTGAGGATGGGGAGCTTCAGCTTTTTGGGATTGGTGTTCCTTGTGACAGTTGAAAGGCAATGCATGTTTCCACAGCAGAGTTTTCTCCTTTTCTGGAATCTGTTAGCCTGTTCCACACATCCACATGTTTAATACTGTTAGTGACCTGCACCTAAGCCTCTCAGGTGATTCTAATACCACTCATTCATTTTGTTTCCCCAAGAAAGTAAATCACTATGTAGCAGGTCCCATTCCCAGGACCAAACCCAGAAGTGAATATAAGTGAGTCTAAGCAAGTTGAGATGCAGAGACTCTTGGGATTAGTGCAATCCTCTGCTTTCCTTGAAGATTTTGCAATTATTTATCCAACATGAGTACTCCCTGAAATCCTAAGCTTTTTAAGTTACACCCCTTTGGATTCACTGGGACAAATTAAAAGGTGTTGTGTACATTATATTCATCTGTTGCATTCATTTCCACTTCCTGTGGCTATTTCTGTATACCAAAAGCTTCAAAGATATGGGATGGACTATCCTCTCCTCTAAAATGATTTATCCTTCTTTTTGGTTTTGTGCAACTATTTAAATTCCCATAGATGTCGGTCTAGTGCTTGGCTAGAAAGGATTTTAAGTCTACCATTGTCTAAAAGTCATAATGCTGGTGAAGGGGAAGCTTAACGTTGTGTCCATGGAGTTAATTTGATTCATTGTTGTTTTAGCAAAGAATCCTTGATGTAAGAGAGATGGTTTTTTCAAATAGATTAAGCACTGCATCTTAGCCATTTGTCCTCCCACATCATCTCTTTCCATCAAGAAAATTTAAGCCCTTGACAAGAGTAAAATATTATAAGGGTTTTGTAAAAGGCAAAAATTAGAGAAGTCTGGACTGCTTGTGTTGCAAAATACTTGAATGTTACATCAAATATTTGGATCTCAATTGTTCTCTTGATAGAAATGAATTGAGAATCCAATGGCATGAAATTTATGCCTAACAAGAAAAACAACTGCTTACATTTTCAAACTTGCTTCCTGATTTTGCATGTTTTCATTGTTGCTTGGCTATTCTGCTGGATGTTAGGATGTGATGCTCAGTAGCAGCTGCTCCCTGAGACTCAGAACCTTTCAGTTTGGATGCATAGGGTGCCACAACAAGATATTCTCTCTTCAGTATTTTTTGCAATATTTTTCAGGTATTTTCTCTGATAATTTAGATCTGGTTTCAACTCTTCTCTTCTCTTCTCTTCTCTTCTCTTCTCTTCTCTTCTCTTCTCTTGTATTTTTAAGATAAGGCTCCCTTTCTGAAGGACCAATTAATTATATAAATGGGATATATTACCATAGAACACATAGTAATTAGAGGTCAGTGTACGGAAGAGAAAAATCATCTTGGTTTCTGACTGGGTTTATATATGTACACACAAACATCTCTCTATAAAAAAGTCTCTGATTTAAATTTTCCAAAGTCATAAAATACATGTATATTTTTCAGATCAACACTTGTTGCACGAGCATCAGCAATTTCTGTAGCTCACGTAAGCTTTGACTAGTAAGATATAGGGGTAGATGGAAATGATTTTGATTCCAGTCTTTCCAGCTACCTTGCTTGAAGGAAATCCAGAGATACTGAGAAAAGAGATCTATTCTGGGCATTTCAACTTCCTGCCAGAATCAAGATATAGGATTTTAAAGTAAAAGCAAGACAAATGTAATTCTTCTGGCTATGCAGTTCTGTTCCACATTAAGGGCACAGATTTAAAATATTCTATTGCCTGAACTCTTAGTCTCTGCATTGCAGTTAAAATAAAAAATAGTAAAAATAATTGCATGGCCAGTAGTTTGCTCATTCACATCCTTTGCTGTGCCAGTCCCCGTGGCAGCAGAGTTGTCATTCAGGTACTCTCTGAGTGCTGAGTCTTTACACATCCAAGAAAAATCATATCTGGAAGGAATTCACACAGCTCCAAACTGATTTGATGTTTGAAATCTCTCAGCTGTGTTCAAGCAGGCTAAGTGCAGAAGAGAAATCTGAAATAGGATCCAGCATTCACCCTTAAAAAGTCCAAAACTTCTGGTTCAAGAAAACTCATACAAAGGGAATAATATTTTTGTGCTTTTCTACGCCTCTAATCCTAGATTGTGCATGAAAGTCATTGGTAGCCCAGGTCTCTGTATCTGCCTATGCAGCTGGAAAAGTAGATGAATTATCATGAATAAAATCAGGGATAATCCAAACTGAGTTCAAAACTGATCTGAGATTAAAGGAGAGTGGGCAACTCATTGTTAGCATTTTTGAGCACCTCTTAACTTTTTGACCTGGACATGATTGCACTGTTTCTTCAAAAAGCAGGAAGTACAATATAAACCTCACATGAAAACCTCTTCCTTTGCGATTTCTAACCTAATTTTGTTGACAAACCACATGTATACATTCTGACTTGGAAATGTCAAAATGTTTATTTTCAGTCAAAATGTTCCAACAGTTCAAACTAAAAAAAAAAAAAAAAAAAAAAAGCTCTGAACTTTTGATTCTATGGGGAAAAAACGCTGAATGTTTGATCTCAATCTGAAATGAAAAATCACGATTTCCTGGGGTGGACATCTTGATTTTTAATTTTGGCTTTTTAACGGCTCTATTTGATACTTTATGTTTTTGAGGGACAGTACTGTCCCCCAGTTGTGCACACTCAGATTTCTGCCAGCCTTTCAGTTTACACATCTGCTAAGTGTCGTGCAAATGGAGGTTAAACATGTCCTGTGGGGTGACCACTCAGCTTTGTGAACAGTCCCATAAATAACAGGCAGCTGAAAGGCTGGACTCAGCCTGACTGAGCATCTAACCAGAAACTGAGGTTTAAAAGATGCCAAAGAGTCTTAAAAACTTGCATGTGTTTAAGCTGATCTGATTTATACCTGTTTATAAAAGCTTTAACTTTGGTTATATTTATCCAGTTATTCTAGATTTACATTACCATAAATGAGACAAGGATTTGGCTGGTTTTTTTTTTTTCCCCCTTGTTTAAACAAAAACTATTCTATCTCCCTTCTGCTTGGGACAGGTCACAGTCTGACTTGATTAAACTGGTTGTGTTTGGACTGAGGGGAAGTCTGTGTTTCCCTGCCTGGGTACATGGGGTATTTTAAGCAGCCTATCCACAGAAGCAACCCTCTTGAGCAACAGGCTGAAGTTTGGGATAATTAGATGGTGCTGAGGATCCTTCCTTTGGGATCACTCTGGCAAGCTGAACGTCAGCGTGGGTGATCAGGGCTACGCTGTCATAACAGCAGCAGGGATGTGTTAATTACGGCCTTCGGGTCTAATCTCTCTGGAAGGACGTCTTGGCTTTGTAAAAGCCCTTTCTGCAAATGCCCTGGGTTTTACATCTTGAACTCATCGCTTGTGGCCAGCTTCAAAGTGAGGAGAGGGCACCGGGATTTAACACCGGCCTAGAGGGGAAAGGCATTTGCTTGTGGGGGAATGCTGCTCTAAACAGTTAGGAAGGAACAGGCAGAGTTCCAGCAGGGTTTGTGGGGGACAGACAAGGTGCACACTCAGCTTTGGGCTCTGATTGATGCCCTCAAGAGGTAGAGGCAATCGATGGCTGTCACGTTCATCTTAATTAATGAGCAGCAATGCCTTGCTCACAGTGTCTGCTCATGGGGACCTGTTAATTCACTTACTCCAAGGGTTTGCTTTAGCAGATGGAAAAGGATTGTTTTACCATATTTTCAATGGCAATTCAAGTCTATTTTTATCTGTCTTTTGGCTTGCATGAAAGGAGGCTCCCACCTGTTTTTTGCAGGTTGTTTTCAGCACTGCAAGCCAGATTAAAAGTTGGCCTATTTAGTGCTTTATGGAAAATGAGTTTGTTCTCTAGCACAGAGTAAGGAAGGTATCCAGGCACAGCGCTGGCGTTTGGCCCTCTGTCACTGAATGAACTCTGTCTCCAGAGAGCTGTTCGGGGTCAGCAGGATCCCCACTGCTGACAGTGCCATGGGCTCCATGGGCTGCTCCTGTCTCCTGGGTTTGACATGAAGTGCCTGAGAATGGGTGGGTTGGATTCTTTTTGCATGGCTCCGTTCAGAACTGACCAAAATGTCTGGGCCAGGAAGGAAGATTTAGCAGAAGACCTGGAGAGCTGTAACGACTTTTGGGAACATTAAACTTTTTAGGAGAACGGCCTTTAACAGAGTTATTTTTGATCTCACTAGAGTTTAGCAGTGTCTGATTTGAGAGTTTGCCATTCTTCAGTCCTTACGTTAGATTGGAAACATGAGCACTGAGGCAGTCCAGTGGAAAGCTGTGTTTTGCCTCAGTTTGTTTAAGTCAGTGAGGCCCGAGTTTGTATCTCCTCCCACAGCCTCAGGTAGGTGTCCACCTTCTCCAGCTGCTCCTCAATATGCCACTAGAGAAATTTAAGAACAATTAACCTTTAAAGACACTTGTGATGTTCTTGCCTGAATCAGGAGCTCTTATAGTCAGCTGAGAGGTTCACAGACTCTCTGAGATGTTTTTAGACCCTTTTTTCTCTCCCAACTCTTTCTCATGTGTTACATATGACCGTATTTACAAGCACCTGACTCAGAGCTCCTTTTATTCATGACCAGAACTCCACCAGAAGAGCTACATCAGAGCTCGGCAGTGGTGTTATTTATTCTGGCTTCTCTCAGGGTGACTTTCTGGGTGGGTTTTTTCGGTTTTGATTTTCTGCTATTCAATTGTTGGACTCTTTTCTCAATTTGTTCTTCTGGATCTACTGAAGAAATATGAGTGCCGTATATCATGGGGCTTAGGCCCTCTTGCACTAATTAACTTGTAACTTCATCTTCAGTTTTGCTAAATTTGGTGCTTATTTTACTGTAAACACCCATTTGTTCCACTGGGTAGCAGAGCTCTCTGAACATCTGGGAATCATCATGTGTCATGAATGACATGATGTATCCTCACTGTTAGAGCAGCACAATGCTAGATCTGATGGATGGAAGAAATGTGTCAGGGGGAAGATTAATACACACTTGGTTTGTGACTTGTGACTCACTGGGTAAACTTTGTTCTCTCTTTGATGGTACAGATCCAAGATCTGAGTTTTCCTCTCCCATTTTGGTCCTGGTTTATAACACAGGAGCTTGCACTAATGAGACTGCAGCTTTTGCCTTCACATCTGCCTGGACCAAGAGGTCTAAATAAATCCTCTATTTCTATGGCACAGCTGGCTCTCTCCTGGAGATGGTTTGCTACCCTTAGGCTGGACAACCAGTGAGAATTTGGTAATATTCTGTCCTTGCTGTGCCTTTGGAAGTGCACGTGGTACAATATCCTCTCTGAATATCTTCTGGATTAAAGATAAACCTGTCTTGACAAAACAAAACTATCAGTATTTGATTTCCCATTAAAATTTCGTACTGGAATCTCTTTAAAATACCTGTTTGTTTGTCAACCCTGCATTCCCATGCTGCAGCAACACTGTGAAAAGATCCCTTGGGAAGCAGCAGGATGATACCTTAAAGGGAAGGTTGGAACTTCACATCCTAACACATGTATGGATACAGGAGGTATTGTAAGAAGTGTATTTTTACAAGCATAACTGATACTGTAGGAAACAAAGCATAGAATTTCCATGTGAAGAAGCACTACAGGCTCACCAGGTCTAGGTAGGGTGGTTTTTGGTGTGGTCACTGGTTGCTTGTCAATGGTATGATAAAAAAGATTTATGGCACCTCCTGCAAGAGCTATTGCCATGTACTGCCTTGGGAGTAGAACAGCCTGGAAGAGCTGTGCTTGCATGGGCTGTCCTCTGCCCAGGACACCATAGGTCCAAGGAGAAGAGGGATTTTACTTTCTCTAGTTAGCAAAAGCAATCAAGCTCCAAGAACATTTTGTGGGGAAATAGAGAAGGCAGTCAGGGAGAGCCTACAAGGAGGTCTGGAAAAAAGGGGTTCAAAGAAAAGCCTGGAGTTCCAGCAGTCTGTCCCCAGACTGGCTTGAGCAAGGGCTCAAGTCTGGCCAGTGGCAGCGCCAGCAGCAATGAGATGAGTCAGTGCTGGGTCCCTCTACCTTTTATACAGAGCAGAAACTAGGGACTGAGACACAATACAAGGGCTGTGCAGGCCTCTCCAGGTGCAGAATTCATAAATTTCTAAATAGAAGCTCTGAGAACCCGAAAAGGTCACTCACTGTCTTCAGTTATACTCTTGTTAGAGTTTTCTATTTCTTCTTTTTTTTTCTCCTTTTGTATCTTTTACCTGCTTTAATTTTTTTAATAGCAGATTTCCATTTCTAGAAATTGCATTCACTCTACTTTCAGCATGCCGTATGACTGTTCATTATTAAGTATTTTGTAAGCAGGGGAAAAAAAAATGGAGAAATTATTAGAGGCTTCTCAGAGCTGGGGCTGCTGTGATGGACATTAGAAGGGAAGTGTGGTATTTTGTCTGTGAAGTTTGTCAGAATGAGGCCAGAGACAAGTGAGCAATAATGAGGCTCTTGAAACCAGTCTGCAGGTGCAGAGTGGTAAAATAAATAGACAGGTGCAGAGAGTGAGTTTTTAATCAGAGTCTTGGCAGGGATCTGGCTCAGAGGCTGCCCTGTTGGCTTCTGTGCAAAGGAGGAAATTCAGTGGCAAAGGACTCACATGCAAACTGCAGCTCATGCTTGTGCACCACAAAAGATTTGGGGGTTCCTATTTTCTTTTCAAAGCATTATTATCCTCTTGGAAAACTGAAGGCTTGCTCCTTGTAGCAGGAATAAATAAGCATGACTCCTTGTCCTTCTGAGGATAGCTGGCTCTGATCTAGAGATGAATGTTCATGTCAGCACTCTCTGTAAATACTGCAAGTTGAAAAAACACATTTTCAGAGAAATTTGCTTTAGCAAGAGTTGTGATTTATTTTGGGTTCCTTACCAGGAAGTGTTTGAGCAGGTGAATCATAGAATCATAGAATCACAGAATGGTTTGAGTTGGAAGGGACCTTAAAGACCATCCAGTTCCAATGCCCTTGCCATGGACAGGGACTCCTTCCATAGACCAGGCTGCTGCAAGTCCTGTCCAACTTGGCCTTGAACACTTCCTGGGTTTTACAGGAATGGGGCAGCCACAGCTTCTCTGGGCAACCTGTGCCAGGGCCTCACCACCCTCGCAGTAAAGAATTTCTTCATAATATCCTATCTACACCTGCCCTCTTTCAGTGTGAAGCTGTTCTTCCTTGTCCTGTCACTCCAGGCCCTTGTAAAAAGTTTCTCTCTATCTTTCTTGTAAACTCCTTTCAGGTACTGGAAGGCTGCAGTTAGGTCAGTAACCTTTATGTTTCATTCAAGGATTATGCAAACTCCTAGCCAGCCTTGGAAATAGTTGGAAAAAAAATGCAATTTCAACATCACCAAATTCAGTGGTTTTTTGTAACAAGTGTATACCAAATGAGGACAAATAGTTAAATATTGGTATCTTCTGTGCTCTGGGAAAAGTGAAGGGGAAATAATTAGACAGCAAGAAAAGATTGTGTCATGTCATAGGAGGTACAGGGAAACAGCATACAACTAATCCAGAACTGCATTTTCTTCAAGGCATCTTTGTGTCTGAGGATGCACCTCTGATTCCTGAAGTGAAGCAACCAGTACTTCTTCCTGACCTCCCCAGCAGAGCTGTCCCACCATGTCCAGTATTTCCTCTCAGGAATGTTAACCCTCTCTCTGCCCTCCCTCCTTTCACTCTGGGTAAAATTCCAGTGTCAAACAAAGAAAAATTTTCTTTGAACCCAGGGCAATGAGGAAATGAAGATTAGCTCAAACCATAAGCTTCCTTGACAAAAATCAGACCATACTGGGAAAAGCTACGCCTATAGCTTGTGTGATGGGCCAAAACTAACCATCCCAGCTCCTGGCTGAATTTCACTGACCACAGTCCAGACATAGGGGCTGTTGGTGAACTTTCAGAAAAAAAAAAGTTCGCTTTTAGCTATTACCAATCACAGAAATGTAATTAGCGACTGCTCATTTTAAGCCAACTGCAAGTCACCAGGTGGCAGTTTGCAAAGAGAACCCTGGTGAATTGCCCTATTCCTTTATTCAGCCCAATCTCCTCAGCACTTCACAGTCTGCTGCCTGGAGCCTCTGCTGCCACAGCAAGTTGTGCTTGTTGACCCGAAGGCCCAGAGGGAGGGCCTGCCAAGGACAATGTGCAGAAAGTTGTCATCCATGTACCACTGTCACAAGGCTCCTGTCTGGATCCTCTCCGTTCCCATCAGTTTTTTCCATGATTCCACAAGTTCTCTCTAGTGAAACTTCATAGCTCAGCTGTTCACAACTCCCTAAATATTGAGTCACTCCACTGCTTGGTGACCTGACAACTGTAGGGCTTTTAAACCAGGCATCTTCCCTCCATCCCTCACTTGTGGGCATCTTCAGCATCTTCCAAAGATGGAGGTTATGATGCTCTGTGTGTCCAATAATATTCACTCATCCAAGGGGTGATGCTGTTTCTTGCCATGGGGATTGTCTAGGGTAGAACCCGCCCAGCTTGCTGTGCACCTGGTCCCAAAGCTTTCCCAGTGGCTACGAGACTGCCGTAGCTGGCAACCTGTCAGGTACTGGGGTGTGAACTGTCTCTGGGCTCCGTTCAGCTTTGAGGAGGGCATGCTGCAAGCTGGGGCAGACCCAGCAGAGGTATCTGATCGACAGAGCTCATCTGGAGCTCTCCACCCATCCATGTGGGCACGGAGCTCACCGCATGCCGCGCACGGGGGATTCTTGGAGCTGCCGCGGGTCGGCCTCAGCGGCGGGGAGTTCAGACCCCCTACATCTTTAAGCCCAAAGGGCACTGCAGGAATCTTCTGTGTGGTCCTGCCTCTACGACATTATTGGTAGGGGCTGTTCTTGTCCTCCTGGCTTGCTTACAGGAAGAGCTGTGTGGTCTTCGAAGTGCTCTTTGAAGTTCATGCAGAGTTACGAGGACACAGTTAAGATGAGCTCAGAAAAGCTGATTTCAGGTGAAACCAGAACATTCGGGAGTACAGCTGGTCTTGGTGCTTGCTGCACATATTGTGCACAAAATAGGGGATAGATTACAGCCATGCTGGAGAAGTGATGCATGAAAACATTTAAGTTGAGGTTAAATTTCTGTTAGGGAGCACCTCTTAGAGGTAGAGCAGTAAAAGCTTGGAGTACCTACACCTGAACTGTACCAGGTTTGTGTGTGCTTGTTCTGCTTTTGGGTAAAGCAGAGGAGCGTGAATATTCAGCAAATTCAGAGTCTTTGACTCATTTTCATTTCTCCACATTCAGCAAGCAGGGCTGTAATACACATTTTGAGATCCCTGTACTGCTCTGGAGTTCATGGCATCTCCTGGGAAAGTCACTCATCTTCTTCAAGTCTCAGTGATTTACATTAGATGAGGATGTCTGCACCACACTAGGCCAAGAATTCAAAGGTGCTTACAAAGGTTATGGGAGCTATAGACATGCTATGTACTTTTTGTTGTCTTATTTTTCTGTTGCTGTGAATGCAATCATCAGTTATATCGGTACCCAATTTAAGTAGCTAGTAAATGATAATCACTCTTCAAAAGAAAACTTCCAGTAGGACCAACTAGTGGTGGGTTCTAAACCTGGCTCTCAAGGGCAGGCTGGACAGGGCTTGGAACAACCTGGTTTAGCGGAAGGTGTCCCTGACCATGGCAAGGGGGTTGGAACTGAACTGAGAGGTCCTTAAGGTCCTCTACAATCCAAACTGTTCAGTGGTTCTTATGAATTATCTCTGCTGCTCCATCCTGGTGCTGTTATCATTCCTTATAACCCAATTACATTAAAGCAGTTCTTTGGAAAACTTAGGGGAGGTGAAATTGGCATGTCTGAAGAAAAGGGGAAGCTATTTGATAGCAGGGTTTGATGACATTAGCAGAAAGAAAGATACTGTATTCCAAGAATAATGTTGTAAGGATGCTGGTCCTGCAGGTTGGGCAGAGAAACACTTGAAGGGATGATGATAAATTGGGTTTTGGCAACTTTCTGCAGACAAGCAAAAGGAAAGAGAAAAGTTAACAATGGCTCCTGAACTTTGCTGGTGTGCAACTTGGTTATGAACAAGGGGAAAATTGCTCCTATAGCTATTCCATGAAGGTTTGGGAGGGCTGGTTGAAAATACACAACTGAAATTGCTGATCAGTGTTTTTGAGTGTAATGAGGAGAGTCTGTGGAATATGGCCCTTCCTGTGAATGTGACTGTGCAACATTTCCCCCGTTGCTGCTCTTGTCTAGTTTGCCTGCTTACCCTCTCTCTGAAGGCTGCCTCTTCTGCCACACCATACAGAGCATGAGCGTGCAAAGTCCTTGCTTTTCATCGTAAGTGCAAAGTGAAAGCTTCTAGTATAGATTGCAGTGTGAGGCAGCTCCATGAAATGACAGCAAGTATTAATAAAGCTTGCTTAATTGATATTAGCATAAATGTAAAGCCAAGTAAGATTATCAGTATCAGTTCTGGAACAGTTCCATTGCATGCTCTTCACATCTCTGTTTATCTGTTTCAGGTGATCTCAGGAGACTGCTCAGGGGGAATTCAGGGACGAGAAATTTAATGGCTGCAGTTTTATAGTCTTTATCAGACCATCAAGGCTGTAATCGAAAGATAAGAGTTATCATCTGTCATCTCAAGTTTCAAGAGAAAATCATTGCAAGAGAGCCTCTGGTAAGTCTATGAATTAATTCAGATTTGGGGAATGTTATGTAATTTGTGTTAACACCAGCAAGCTCTAGTCACGGATCAGGAATTTTCTGTGGTAAATACTGTAAGAAAACAAAAATAAAATTTGGGATTTTTTCCCAAAAACACACTAACCAACCAATCTAAAAAGGTGGAGTGTTATCTAGGCTATTTCTCATGGATTTGTGATTACTGTAAGCTCATATGATGTGCAGAGTCAATCTCATCTTTACGGCGCTCTGAAAATTGGGATAGGTTTTCCTGTGGAACAGAAGTCCACAGGATAGGATATCCCAATTGGGATAGATTTTCCTGGGTTTTCCTGTGGAACAGAAGTCTTGAAGAATGTACCTGTCAGCATGTATCTAGGTGGTCTGATTAAGAGGGGAATGGTCATGGGGAATAGACATGGTCACTAGGAATGTTGGTCTTCACCCCCTTTCCTGAAAGCCAGTGCTGTTGCAGGACAAATATTCATTGTGCAATGAGTAATCTCTAGATTTAATTCCTTCTCACCCATATACCTAATTTAGTGAGAAGAGGTTGGAAAGATATTAGGAAGAGGAGTACTGCTGGGTTTCCATGGGCTTCTCAAACCATTAATGTTTCACTGGAGCACTTTTGGAAATCCAGTCCTTCCTCAGCTGCAGAGTTCAGAGCTGAGCTGCTGTGCTCTATCCCTGGTTGTCTAAAACAGCTAATTCAGGTTGTGGCCAGCAACAGCAGAGCAGGGAAGGCTGTTCAAGGGATCAGTCCTGCTCCAGGGTTCTCTGTGCCTGTGTATCCATCCCTGCATGAGCCATCCGACATGGAAGGCTCCAGTCGGAACTGGCCACGTGCACAGCGAGGTTGCTGTGGGAGTGTCCCTGTGCTCTCAGCTGGGTATCACACATCTGCTCCAGGTCCTCAGCTCTCCTCCTCTTTCACCCAGTTTGGGACTTCAGAAGCACAGATCAGATTGAAGCCAAGGACTGTCTTTGTTCTGGGAGGCTGCCCCAGCTGGAACCTGTTGCTGGCTGACACAGCCAGCTCTTATATTGACACTGTTACATCCTTTGGCGTATTACACTGCATTTACATCTTTTAATTCACCCCAGCAGACACATGGCTTATTTTAAGCACCATGTGTAAGAGCTTTCATTAAAACCATTACAGGACACCAGATGGGGATGCAGAATTGACAGCAACAGGGCTGCTTGCTACCATATTGGATTTAGGAAATATTCCGGAGTGCTTAGCCCTTCTCACTGCTCTGCTTTCCTGCTTTGTAGTGACAACTTCTGGGTTGGAGTTACATCTCTATGAACCAGTTGTTTGGGGTTTTTTTGGTTTTTTTTTTTGCCAAGCAGTTTGAAATGTGTCAGAATTTGCTCATCTGAGTTGTTCAGGTTACATAATATCTGAATTACACATTACGGCAAATAGGATTTTGGTGGGAGTTTTTGATGATACAGAAATGTCAAATGAAGTGGAACAGAAAGGCTGATTTTTAAGTTTTGCCTTTAAGTAAGAAAAAAAGAAAGGAATTGATGAGAATTTTCAGTAAATTAAGAGACAAGACTCATTAAAGAAACAGCATCTCTGAGGTGTTCTCATGAATACCAACATCTTAAGGACAATGGAGTCTAGAGAAAGTGCCAATAGTCTTAAATAGATAAACTATAAAGGGACATGTTTCAAAAGGAAGTAGATTAGTGGATCTGGTAAATCTTAGCCTATTTGATTTAAATGTTTAACTGAGATGGATTAAAAAATATCTGATCAGCAGAGCTTGGACTGGAAGTCTTGTGAACTAGATTCTCATGTTAGCTGTTCCTCCTGCCACAGCAGTTACTGAAAGAGTGCCAAAATATTTGTGACAGTAGTTGTGGGGTTTTTCTTTTAATTTATAAGTCTGACAAAGTGAATCTTTTTCAGATGTGAGTCTTTCCTGCAGGTAAAAACACAATGCTTTGCTTCAATATCATCAGAATATATGTAAGGTGATGTTTTGAAATTACTTTTATATGGAAAATGACTTAAACTTTAAGAGGTTTTCAGAAGAGTTAAGTAATCACGAAGAAAACTAAGGAACATTTGAGACTATGAATATTAATTTATTTTAACATTTTCTCTAATTGAAAAAAATACTGTGTTTTGGTTCAACAACCAAAGTTCCCAAATCTGTTCTAGCCCAAAGATAGCATAGCTATAGCTTCCTATAGTTATAAATATTTGCTTCTCATTTTCTTATAATGTCATTATAAAATGCTTCATTGCATCTTATTTTATTTCATCTGTCTAATTGTTGGATAATACAACCACTTGCTGGAAATTCTATTTGAGAAGATAAAAATTAAGTATTTCTATTTAATGTCCCTGTCACAGACAAAATTTGTGTGGAACTGGAACTCTGTGACATTTTTTTAGCTGAAATTCTCTTCTTGGAACAGAGATGAAATATTGACATTCCTAAAATGAGAACATATTTTGTTGTTGGTGTGACTAAAAAACAACTTTTAATTCTGTGAACATTTAACTGTATTTAGCAATGGATATTTAGGGACATGCTGTGTCTTAAGGCAGCTTGAAAATCTGATCAACTTATTCTTTCCTGTTTGTGTGCTTCACTGGCTTGTTTGAGCCCAGCTGATTCACGTGATACCTACCACAGGATACAAAGCACTCTGGAGTCCAGACTGGTAGGAAGAGGAACATTTAAATTTAATAAATCCATGGACTTTTAGATTTCAGCTTAAAAAGAAAATCTGTAGCACATTTCCGAATTAGAATTCTGAAGTATGCGACTTTAGCTAAAGACAAATCTGCAGCTCCAGTGCTCACCTATTTAGCCCAGCAGGCAGTTTTGAGTGTTTTTCTAGCTCTAGATGCTCTGTCCTTGCTACATTATCTGAAATTCCTGTCTTCAGCCTAGCGCTGGCAGTGCGAGCGGGGAGTCCCAGCTGCTCTCTCGGCAGGAGCACATCAGTGGAGCTGTGCATGCACCGGAGCGAGCGCTGTAAACACACAGCCTAGCACGCAAGCCTTCCCTCCCGGTGAACTTTGCCATTTGCTAATTTATCCCTGCTCTAAGTTTTCTCCTGTGTTTGCCTTCTTCTATAATTTCTTCCTGTAAAGCCTGTGTGGGCTGGCTTCTAGTTCCCGTGCAGTGCGATTTTCTAATCCAGCAGTTTCACCTCCGGCTTTGGACATAAATCAGCAGGGAAGTCTCACAGGTTCCTTGCGCCCTGTTCGGGGAAGGAAGGAGGAATAATGCAGATATTGAGCTAATGCTATCAAGCTGCCTAAAGCAGGAGAAGAGATTGATAAGAGAAAGCATTGTATTTATAGTTTCTGGCATATAGTGTAGCACAAGTCCTATTTAAATTCTTCAGAAATTAGGATCAGATGACTTAGGAACTTCTGGCGTATTTGAATCTTAAGTGGTTACAGACAGTTTTGCTCAGACTTTCCTTCAGTTGTTATATGTGCTACTTCTTCATTTAGAACTGGTTGGGAAAGTTTACAAATTCTTGGGAGAATGGAAAAAAGTCCTGCTCATGCTAAGGCCGAATGGCAACAGGGACACAGATCCTCCCTGAGGTGCTACCTGCATGGTAGCCTTTCTTGTGTGTGTGTCTGTGTAAATGCATGCAGAGGGATTTAATTTGCTGGTGTTCAGTGTGATGTTGCCTTTATTTTCCAAATATTAATTCTGACCTTGCTGCCGCCATGTATGACATGGGCATGGTAGGGATCTGCTCAGGTAAAGGGGCAACTTCAAATTAATGTGGTTATTGTCTTCAGCAATGGGTATAGTATGAAGCACCTGAATGGATACTTTATGAAGTGTAGAGAAAATGAAAAATGTAAAACATTAGCCTTTACTTGTAGAAAATGTAATGCATTGTTGTCATTGGAGCACCATGAAAAGCATGGTACAGAAGTGTCCTGGGATGGCTGTCAAGGGGTAAATCAATGCCTGGGCACAGAGTAGAGGACAGCAGGTGCCAGTTCTGAGGATGGGAACAGTGTTTTTCTGCTCAGTCCCAACTGTACTGCCATGAATGTGACACAGTGGTTGGGCTCACTTGCTCCCCCACAATGAGAACAGCTTTTTTTTTTTTTTTTTAAATTGCCTTCATCTGAGCTGAGAGCTCAGCCTGTCCTCCAATGGGCAGATTCCAGCTCAGATGGGTGTTCTGAGCATGAAAGTTGTTCCACTTCTGTACTGTGCCTATGCAGCAGCAGCTGAGGCCCAGCCTGCCTTCCCAGGGGCTCCCGGCAATTCCATGTGCTCTGCCAGCCCCTGTGCTACCAGAGGAGCTCCTGTGGAACACAAGGCTGCACAAAGCCCTGGTCAGCTGGACCTTCATGGGCACTGCCAAGGGTCTGTGGAGTCCAGCCCAGCCCCTGCCCTGCCCGCACTGTGGGACAGCCCGAGCTGTTCTCCTCCGAGCACCCACATGTGTGTGCAGGAGCAGCCTGGCTCAGCCCAGCTGGCTCAGCCCAGGCTGGCTCAGACCCGCCTTCTGCCGGGCCTTCCTGGCACAGCCGCTGTGCTCCAGCTGCAGTTGGCGTGGCAGCTTGTCCCGCCGCCTGCCAGCAGCGGGCAGTCCAAATGGCCGGGAGCCCTGCCGGAGCCTCGGCAGCTGGGGATCGCACACAGCTCTGCCAGCGCTTGGGCAGGGACCACCCGCCTCCAGGTAGGGCAGGGGAGCCTCCTGAGCCACCCACCCCGTGGCCTCACTGCTCCCCCACAGCTTCGAGCCCAGCTTTGGCAAAGGCTGCTCCTCTGCCTGTTCCTTGCGGTTATGGGCTGGGTCATCTGCAGAAGCAGCAGAGCTTTTCGGTCTCCCTGAGGTCTCTCGAGTCCTAAGGGACTAATAACTCATTGGGATGGTTGGAGCTTGACAGGGCCCTGGAGGTTAATTGCTGTAATTCTCTGGCAGTATCTTTCACCCTTGGGGGCAGGACAAGTAGGAGTTTCTCCCACAGCAGGAGTCAGAATTGTTCTACAGGAAACACCCAGGCCAAGAGGCCTCTCTCCAAGTTAGTTCTTTTACAGTAACAATCTTAGTAATTTTTTTAAGGAAATCTCTAACCTAAATAAGAAAGAGGTCTGGTAAATGGATCTCTCACTTGCAGGCTCTCATAGTTGAATCATTAGCATTGCCACTGATCAGAAGATCAGATGCAAATGCAAATAAACAAGTGAATTGATCTTTGCATTTAGAAATAACAAAGTTGGGGGAATCCCCCTCTATCCTTAATCATCAGCCCTAAAAGATTTTGAGTCTGATTCTCCTTGACAGTGAGTTGGTGTTATCTTGACACAAAGACAGGGAGAATGGAAAGTTGTTTTGGGAGAGTGTTTTATATCCATTTCGAGCTGTTATGACTGATGTTGAGTAACTACAAAGCCAGGGTGTCTTACTCTATTTTATGGAAATACTGATCTTGTTCTACTAGAAGTCAATTATTAGCATAAAAAATTTTACTCTCTTACTCAATTCCTTTTATTATAAGCGCAGCCTTTATGTTATGGCAAAATTAGCTATAAATACATTGTATTATATCTAAATGTTTCGTCTTACATGGTTTCTAAGATCTAATGTCCTGATGGAAACCAACTCTGTACTCAGCAAGGCTTCAGCGAGATCCAAAGTATCTTTTCTGTTATTATCTCACCAAAGGGTGCTTTCTCATGTGACTAAAAAAATGTTCTGTGCGAAATAGTCTGTAGGGAGAGGAAGCCTTTTCTCAGGCTCTAAAGTGCTGGCAGGTCCAAGTGCCCTGAAGATTGTCAGAACTGGGGGTGAAGTTCTTTATATCCATAATAAATCCATAATAAATACTATTGTTCAGATTGCCAGTTCAGGCTTAGGCTGGGAATATTCTGATTTGGGTTGCTCACTTTTGTCCATTCAGGTCTTCTTTTAATGTTGTCTTTTTAATATTTTTAATCCAATATATGCTACAGGTAACACTATCAAGGGACCCAAGCCATGTAGGAGTGAAGCACATAGGGACCTTCAGACCTTAAGCTGTCTTAGGTCTAAATCCTGTTCTTCTTCTTGGTGATTTATACTGTGACAGTCCATATCCTTCCTGACCTGGGGCATAATCCCTGTTGGAAGTTGTGGGCCACAGTGCCCACATCATACTCAGTTAATACATTAAAAAGTTCCTGAGTATTGTGTGGACATCTGAAGAAATCATCTGTGTTCAACACATTCCTTCAGTTTCCTTTAACAAGAGTATTAATCTAATTGATGTCGGAGTGCGGTGAAAGTTACTTGGCTTTCTCATCAGCATGTGTGCATAAATACATATATAATTTGCAGCAGAAATACAGTTCATTTATAATGTACATTAAAAGACATACAGCTAGTAGCTTTTTTGCATTTTTAAACTGTCACGCAAAAAATATCAATTTTTATATACCTGTAGAGAGTGTGTGTGTGTGTGTGTGTGTGTGTGTGTGCATTTTTCCTAGGAAGTTCTCCTTCCATGTTTATGGCGTTCAGTGGGATGGATGAAGCACCCATGGAATTTTGCCAGCTGTGCTGACGCAAGCTCCCGGCTCATCCTATAAACATTTACGCTTCTGAGTAACTTCAGTCACGTACAAACCCTGGGCCAAAGGAGTCCTCATGGGTCACTGATTCCAGCCCTGTGGTGGGACAGGCAAGGCTCAAAACTCCTCTCATAAAATGGCCAAGCATTCATGTAAAGCTTTCTGACTTTTCACCTGCCATCCTTCCTGCTGGAAAATTACTCCATTGCCTTCTTCAGCTGATAGTTAAACAGTCTTCCCTCATTTTCATCCTCAGGTTAGTCATGGACAATTTCATTCTTATGTCAATATTGTAAGTGCCTCTTCTTCCTCCCTGCTGTTTACCCAAGGAGAGCAGTAGTGCAGCTGAAGTTATTTATGTGCATTTGCAGCTTTGGGTCCTTGGGGGTGGATGTCCACGTGGATTTTACTTATGTACAGATAAACAGGCAGAATGATTTTACAAGCCAAACCTGTCAGAGTGATTAAAACTAAGCAGGGTCCCAAAGTAAATGTGTCTCGAGTTGATAAGGACTGTTTTTGAAGCAGTTGTCCTTCAGCGTGCAGCTATTTCTGGCCAGTTGCAGCTGGCTGGCTTTGGTGCCCCATGATTTATATCAGGACAAGTCTCCTGCTCACATAAAACATAGGATGCCACAACCCAGTACAGATCTGTTCATCGTGAAAGGGGATATGTGTCTATCCATTATTTTCCTAGCAATAAATCACACGTAAGCTGGCAGAGCTGTTCATTTCCCCTTTGGAGCTGAACTGGAGGGGTGGTTTGTACTTTGGTGTTCTTCATGCCAGTGCTGCTCCAGGTGTGCCATGTTGGTATTCCTCCTCAGCTAAGTAACTGCAAACACGATTCTTCTTTCCTTCATGACACTGCAATTTCTGTATCTTCTAGAACTGAGGTAGGATTTGGAAAGTCAATTTAAGTTCAAACAAGTTTACTGTGAGTGAGAATGGGCTACAGAAGAGCCAGACCCTCTTCCCCTGTCCAGTCTCACAGACCTCTGAACAAGGAGGGGAGGAAGGCAGACACTATATTTCATACTAATGGGCCACCTGACCTCTGTACCCCTTCTCTGAGGGTTACAGAGACGTGAGAACACGTGGGATGAGAGCTGGTAAAACCAGGAGTGATGTGGGAGGGAGAAAGAGCTCCCAAGTATTACAGGCAGGGGAGTAAAATCTGCCACAGAAGATCATGTACACATTGAAATCACATCAGCTAACAGACTTAGCAAGGAAACCAACAACTGAATGGGACCTATCTTTTTGAGGGTGTTCTTCCTAAAGCTGGCTTGATTTGCCATCTTCTAGCACTGCAATACACTTGAAATAACCCCATCATAAACGAAACAAGATTTTCATAAGAATGCTGGCATTGCAAACCTGCTCCCTGTAGCTCTAGTAGAAAGTTGTTGGCAGCCTCATCCTGCAATGCCAGGTGATTTGTGCAGCAACTTGTTAACAGCAGTTAAGCAATGAAATCAGGTGCCCTTCCCCGAGGCTACAGATGAATCACAGAATTACAGGGAGAGAAAAGAGATTGGGAGTAGAGTGGGTACACACCAGTGAAGAAAGGAGATGGGAGAAGCTGGGGTGGACAGTCATCAGGGAGCCCAGAGGATGTGTCTCGATGTTTTTGTTTAGGCAAAACGTAACTAGTGGTAACTGGAGGATAAAGGGTCAGAATCCCCTGTGAGAAACTGTTTGGGCAGGTATCACTTGGGAGTAGCTGGGTGGATGGGTATCTGTGGAGCTGCACTGAGGTAATGCAGCTGGAAGGAGGCCCCAGGTCTGTTCCCCTCCTGGTTACCTGCTCTCTAAATGGACCCTCCTCTGTCAGTCACCTGTAGCTTCCCAATACTCATAGATTAGGTCACCTGAATAAAATTCAGTTATGTCACCACAAGTGGTGGTGGTACTCCCAGGGTTTATTGTAACCTGCTCTAAAACAGATATATAACACAGACAGCATCCACCATATTTTCTCCCTGTGCTGGACTGTGGTCCGGATTTTCCTGGTGGATTGTGCAGAGGTTTTCAAGTGCAAAGTGACCTCTTTTGTAGCTTCACAGCATAAAGTTCACATGATGGGATACTTCAAATCTCTTTTGCAGTCATACTGCACTGACTGGTTGTGACACAGTGCATAAATCCAGCCCCAGTGACACTCTGACAACAATCCTTGGTGTGATAAACCAACCAATACAGCCCCAGGCACTGAAGTGGAGGATGGAGACTGGAGCTGAACATTGGCTGGATTTTTCAGGATGCCTCAAGTTACTCCTCCAAACACATCTCTGCACTCTTTCATTCACGTAAGGCTTCAGAGTGTGAAGTGTCTGTATTCTCTCTTTGGGGGAAGCGTGTGAGAACTGTTTCACTTTCAATTAAATTGCAGCCACCAATGGCAACAGAAGCACTGAACAAAAGAATAAAACATGGAGTGATTGCCTAGACTGGGGCTTTCTCTGAAAAATAGCCATCAGCTGTATTTTTTCCAGCACGGCGCCAATGTGCTTTCCCACCAGAAGCAGGGGATTTGATTTATGTTTTTATGGATAGAGTACAAACCCAGAGCATGGAGCTGTAAGTGTTTTACCCAGGCATTTGGGCAGGTTTGATGTGCCATGGTGGACAGTGTCTGCTGGACTCTGTCTCCTCCCCACAGCAGGCCAAGCAGTTATGTGGCTGTTTCTCTAACCCTTCTGTCCTTGCGTGGTTGGTAAGGTCTGGTTACATCAAACTTGGAGATCTTCTGGCCCATCCATATTTGTAATCAAGGGAGGGACAATCTTTGGAGTGTAAATCATTGCAGAAACATACTCACCAGTATGCTTTTTTATGCCTACCGTACTTCTTATCTAGGTGAACTGCATCCTTAATTCCTACAAGTTTCCAGTAGAAAAAACTAGGATTCCTTCTTGTTTCAGTAGCACTTGCATATTTGTCCATCATAAATTAAACCCTTTCTTAGAGTACTTTCAATTTCTGCATGCTGAAATGTGAAATCCTTATAAGGCAAGAATGATCAATATTTTTAGTAGTTAAATATCCAGCGTTTATACTCTTGAGTCCATGTTCAGCACTGCATTTAGATTCAAATTCTGAATCAGCTTACCATTGATTTGAATGTTGAATTAGATACTAAAATATGCACCAAGAACCTTCATGTGAAACATTTAACACTTCTTGAAAGCTGAATAAAAATCACAGGCTTTCAATAAAAATAAATTCCCTTCTGTTAGGGAAAGAAGTATTTGAAAGAAAATGATGAAGTAATCTTAATATCCTCGCACTAGACCTGTAAAGTAGAGTGACATTTATTTAAAACATTGTCAAACAGATCATCATTACCAAGGTTTTGCTCTTTGATACGAGTTCCTACTTTGTACAGTGGTTTCAGAGGTATTTGCCTTCAGTTTTGTGTTCTGTGAATCAGTTTTACAGCCCAGCCCTATGTTCTCCTTTAAACATCATCAGCCCCAATTCAGCAGACAGTAACTGAAGTTAAGCACAAAAAGGCAAGAGTTAGAATCCAAACTGATCCAATGGGCAGAAGTATGGAAAACTATTAATGGGGGGAGCATCTCTAAAAATAATGGGATCAGTATTCCTCTTCATTAAAAAGTACAGAATAGATCTTTGGGCTAGAACTAAAAAGTCTGTTGCCTACAGGTACTGGCAACATATATGTCTCTTTGCAAATTATATTTTTATTATAAACAACCTGCTTTGCAATACTGTGACTTCATTCAGATCTTATTCTTTAACAGAATTGAAGATCAAATAGCTCATGCAGGACTTACAGAGTCGCCTCTTTTTTTTTACTTAACTCTGTTTTGATCTGTAGGTATTATGTTAGGAGCTGAAATGTTCATAAAGCCTCCAGGCTGTCATTCAAAGCAGCTGACAGCAGCTCAGAACTCTCCTTGGAGTAGAGGAGCTCTTGCTTTCGTAACAGTCCCCCCTCTACAGAGGGATTTCCCATCCCAAAGAAGATCCTATACTTCCTTTTTTCATTGATTAGATACTTTTGAGAAAGGTTTCTCATCCAAAGTGTCTTTGCAAACCATTCTTGAAAGTTCTAAAATAAATCTATTTCTTTATACCTGTAGCTCTAAATTAAACAGATTTGTATTTTTTTTCTAATTCCTCACCGTGATCTAAGACTGCAACAACTGAGCCATTGACAAATGATCAAAATCTTCCCATCAGTGTCAATTCTGAATGGGATCTGTGTTATTCATGCTATAATTGAAGGAATAAGAAAAGCCTCTGCTCATGAGTGTCCCTCACTGAGAAGAGAGATTTCATAACTGGACACTTGGTGGGTTCAAGGCAGGTCAGAGTAATTTGTGATGGACAAAACTACAAATCACCATAAGAAATGTTATTAGTGGCAAGGCTGGTTCATTTATCAACTCCAGTTCACCAAACCCCATCATAAGAAAATCTGGATCTAGTTTCCATTGGTAAAATACAGCAGGAAGTAATTTTTGAATATTTTCTAAAATATGTCTACAAGTTAGGGTGTGATGTTATGTGGATAATGCTAAGCAAAGGGATACAGCTGGCTCTCTGTACCTTGCTGTGGAATAAAAACTGAGTCACTACCATGGAAAGGTCACTCCGGGGCTCTGAAAGCAGATTAGGATTTAACATCAGTTATCCAGATGTATCTATAATATTCAATTTATCATTCATAACTTTATGCAACAAAATGAGCATATTGAAGTAGACATGATGTGAAATTGGAGCTATTGGGAGACTCTTCCAAAGAACAATAGGAGTTTTGCTTTTGTTTCAACAGGACTGAAATATATCTCATTTCTTATAAGAAAGAGCAGCAAATAATATTTATTATCCTTTTGATATGGAGCCATTACTGGAAGCCATTATAATCATATTTCAGGTTACTTAATCAGCTCTGTGAACTGATAACCCACATAAATAATTGCCTCACTGTTGCCAACAGTGCTTTTGGCACACTATGAAAATAACATTATTCCTTACGAATTAAACCACAATAAGATTTTAAATGACAGATTAAAGGCTTTCTTTAGGTACCTTGAATCCTTCCAAACTGAGCAAACAAGAAGAGACCTACCATTTTTCAGGTATGTGATAGAGGTGAACTACAGCTGAGCTCCCTGATGGCACAGAAACCAGGTGCATGTGTCCAGACATGCCAGGCGAAGGCAGATGATGAAAAAGAAAGATTAACTGCTGAAGAGCTACCTGCTCTGCAGAGCATTCCAGCTATCAGGCACACCCCAGCCGATTCTGTCATGCTCGGAGGGTATCCTTAGGTCTGCAGGCAGGGGCTCCATTATCTGTTTGGCTCTTTTCTGTTCCTGCGCGGAGCAGCTCATGTCTGCAGCGTTGTGCAAGATGTTCATTAGTGTTTCATTGGTATCCCTCACTTTGTAGGAGTTTCTTTTAGTTTGAACCTTTCCCCCTTATCTCCTTCTAGTTAGAGATGTCCCAGGTGGCCATAGCTCAAGCAGAGTGACTGGTCCCATTTTTTGTGTTGCATTATCTAGTAATCCTTGGCTGGATGTGTGCTCATAGCCTGCCTTCCACTGCAAGAGGTGAGACAAAACTTCTGAATGAAGTTCTGCTACATGTGTGTTTCTTCTCATCCTAAATGATGAGAAGAGATCAGGGTATGTCAGCCTTCCTGATATTACCAAAACCTGTGCCTGGACAAAAGCTGTAAGACAAGGAATGTATATGTACATAGGGCAGCCAAGGGAAAGGATCTCCAGACAGGTCAGCTGCCAGGACAGGCTGCTGTTCCATTCTGTGACAGCCTGCTCTGAGTTCTCTGAGGGACAGCTGGGCAGTGGCACCAGGAACAGCTCAGCTTGATGCACTTGCTCTCATGGCAGGAGGTCAGGTTCTCCACGGGCAGACAGCCAGGCATGGAAGTTGCTTTGAAACTCTGCATGCACCACTTGGATCCCAAAAGCCATAAGGATGAAAATCACAGAATGGTTTGTGTTGGAAGGGACCTTAAAGACCAGCCAGTTCCACCCCTGCCATGGGCAGGGACACCTTCCATAGACCAGGTTGCTCCAAGCCCCATCCAACCTGGCCTTGGACACTGCCAGGCATGGGACAGACACAGCTTCTCTGGGCAACCTGTGCCAGGGCCTCACCATGCTCACAGTAAAGAATTTCTTCTTGTTATCTGATCTAAACCTGCCCTCTCTCAGTTTAAAGCCATTCCCTCTTGTCCAGTGACTACATGTCATTGTAGAATGTCCCTGTCCAGCTCTCTTGGAGGTCTCCTAAAGGAGAAGTTCCTGGAAATTTCAAATTAGAGGTGGCATAGTATTTTTGACCCCCATTTTCCATGAAACAAAATAAAAATATGTAATTTGTGACTAGATTTATATTATACCATCCTTTATGGGTTGTATCCCAGGTGTTTCAACTCTTCTTCCTGCCCTTTTATTTATGAGGTTTTTCTCATAGATTGTGTGGGAAAGAGAAGAAACATGTGGTGGTTAGAGAGATGAGATCTGGCCACGGATCTTATACCAGCAGAGCAGGATGAGGAAAGAGATACTTAAGTGCTCTGCAGGGAAAAGTGGTTTCATATTTGACTTGGATGGAAAGTTTTCATTCAAGCTTCACCACTTTCCTTTTGAAACACTGGGTGGGAAGTTCTACAGAAAATAATTCCCCTCTAAAAAATTTTTGGCCTGGCCTACTTGTTCAAGTCTGTGCTGCTAGATTGAGTTGAACTCCCACAGTGTGTCCAAGCACTGCCTGTGCTGGCAAGTGAGACCTCAGTGCTCAGGGCAGGTACCTGAGCCTCAGCCAGCAGTTGCCCCAGTCATCTTAAGGAATTACCTCTAGATGTCACTCATGAATGCCTCTTATTTGAGGGATTTAAATAAGTAGTTAGGATACCTCTGACCCAGAAACCCTTCAATCACTCTGCTTGGTTACCAAAATGTTTGTTTTCTGCCCTCCTTTTTCACACTGCTGGAGTCAGATAAAGGCTGAAGGCAGAGAAGGTACTTTTTCAGCAGTGCAGAGATGCCTTAGTTCATACAGAAAAAAAAAACAGAGAAAAACTCAACCTTAGTCAAAATAAATAAAGACTTCTGTAGTCTTTGATGCCAATTGAACAATTTCCCAACAAGCTGAGAGAGCTCAGGATGAAGCTGATCATCTGTTGATTTATTTAGGTAACTGTGTCTTGTTAGTACTTGCTTAGCAATGGGTCCAGATGCTTGGTATAACATTCTCGAGCCCATGACTAAAATGATTTAAGTGGCTATTTCCACACTCACTAAGGCTGAATAGACTGAATAGAAGAGTTCCCCTCCAAAAACTAATTATTTTCTGTTAGATGTTTTCTGTGGATTTTCTTTTTTTTCTTCCTTAAACCTGATTTATTTAATGTTGTACTTGCTTTTTTAGTAATTTAAAAATCCAAACACATTTATGCCTGACTTTCAACAGAGGGAAGGCGTTCCTATGGAAAAGCTATTTCTAGAGAGAAGAAGGAAAAATGTCTAAGAAAATTTGGGGCATCTCTAGCAGCAGTAAGGAAGTTTTTGAGGTTTTGACCTTACCCATAGTGAGTAGAATTTTATTCTGCAAATAGTTGAGCTGAAGCCAAAGGGTCTCCTACTGGAGTAAAATACTCAGTGTGTATAAGAGTATATGAATTCTCATATAAGCTGTGGCTGATAATTGTTCCAGTTTCTCTCATGTTTGGAAAAAGTTTGGCCTTGCAGTGTTCCAGTGTTCAACAGTTCATTGAGTGATGTGATTTCCCATAAAACCTTCTTTGAAGCTTTTGGGAGTTCACCAGTCCTGAGCTACTTAAAGGACTTGTTTTTCAGTGTTATCCTGTCACAAGTATTCACCTTTCATTGAAATTAAAATTAGTCTCTCTGATGGCTGCATTGTAGCCAGGACTTCCAGAAGGCTGGCAGTCAGAATGGACGAAAGATTCCTAGCACGTAGTAAACAAAAATCCTGTAAGTAAATAGGGGGTAATGAGCATCTGGCAGCACACAGCAACCACATTTGCAGATCATACAGCAATAAAGACAATTCGAGTTTATCAAGTAATTAACCTCTTCATATGAGTATGTGGATATGCATGCATTTTTATGTATATATATATATATATATGTTTTGTGTGTGTGTTGATTATTGCCCCTTTTACTTCCATGGGACTTTGATAGGCAAGGTCCTACATGAAGACTCAAACAGTGTAATAATTTTGTCAAAAGTTACTTTTATTACTAAAACTACAAGGGACAGTAAAGCTTTTGCAACCTTTTAGAGTTTCTCGTGGCCAACGGGTTTTACAAGTACAATTTAAAAGTAATGGAAAGCTGTACTTTGGTGGCATCAGAATTTCAGAGTTATTTAGGTTTTATCTATAAGGCAGGAAAAATATTGTATTGGGTTAAGAGAACTTGAAGTAGGCAGATCCATGAGGGATTTTTGCTGTGACTTCACCTCTCCATGGCTGTTTTTTGCTGCTGCTGCTGTATCACAAACACTGGCTCAGGTCCATAAAGATACTTGACTGCTTTGCTCTCAATGGTCTGAATTAGGCACCCAAAACTTCTCTGGGTCTTTGTCATGTCACTGTAAAAAATGGGAATCCTTTGCCTGCATCCCTGGAGAAAGGCAATTCTTAGAGGGATACTAGGCATGGCAATAAAAAGTAAATTATACTGATAGGTCTCCATGTAAAAAAAAAACAAAAACATGGGCAGGGATTAGAAGTTAGAGTGCTAAAAAAAATACATTCTTTAAAATAGCAGGGAGCAGAGGCACTGGAAGACCTTGGAGGCACAGACCTGATCTGAAACTCAGAAAAAAGATCATATCTATCCTGCAGGGTTGCCAGGAGGGTGTGAGGGCATTTATCTTCTCCATCTGAGAAGGTGCCCCCACTGCTGGAACAGTTCCTTGCTCCTGCCTGTAGAAGAGGATTGCTCTGCCTGGGTTTGATGCAGGGAGGTGGAGGCTTGAGCATTGTGACAGTGGTGGGGTCTTGGAGATGCCACAAAGAAAGTCAGTTGATTTTACTTTTCAAAACCGGGAAATTTAAATATACAAACAAACCCCATACTGGATAAATATTTCATTTGTGAAGTTAAGAGCTCCAGACTTAGGGTATTTTGGAACTCCACAAGATTCATCCTTCTCTGCCATGATTGACAAATGGCCAAAGGGTGTGTGAAGAATGTGCTAAGGAGGATTAAATCAACCAAATAAAACCCCCAAAAAACCTGATGACTAAACTATCTACTCATTCCTATACCACAGAAATGATTAGAAACTATTTCCAGGCTCCTGGCTTTTTTTTTTTTTTTTTTCAAGAAAAAGCTGGATATAGTACAAATTTGGTTCATTATCTTATCATAATTATGCAGCTCCTCAAATGATGAAAACCATTTCTGAAATGATTTGTTGATGCAGCAGTCCTTGAGACTGTTGCCGCTGTGCAGTGGTTGGTTTGGGCACAGCAGGCTGAAATGGCAACCAGTTAGCCCAGGAGAAACCCACTTACAGAGACCTGGATCATGCAATTAGAGATTATGTCACAATGAACGTTTACAGAGGGACAAAATTAACCTTTGTGCCATGGCATGGACTTGAGGCACTTGAGTGCCTGAAGTATAGCAGGAGTCAGTCACTGGGGAGATAAGCAGCCCTGAGCAGCAGTGTGCTCTGCAGGGGAGGGCCAGGACTGGTGGGATGCCAGGTCTCGCCCCACTGGGAGCGTGCAGGAGGGGACACTTGTGCCTATTCTTCTGTGCTCCTCCCTCCCTTTTAGCCTGTTTCAGCCTTGCCTGTCCCACCATCGGTGCCCCTTCCCAGCCTCCTCCATTCCCAGCCTCCCGTATTACCCTGACATTTCACAGCTCTGGCTGTTATCACTAAGGCGATGGAGAAATGCTTTGGTGCTGCAGGGCCGGGTCACGCAGGGGTGGAAAGGGGGAAGGGATGGGAATTCTGTATTCCTGTGCGGCCGAGGACTGTGGTCACTTGTTGGCAAGTTCTCAGCGGGGCCAAGGAGGTCCCGTGGTGGAGGAGATGCTGGCCATGCCCTTGCTTGGGTGCTGGCAGGGCTGGCACAATGACTGGGGTGGTTGTGCTCCCGTAGGAAGCGCTGACGATGAGCAGGGCCCAAAGCAGGAAGCGCCGGCCGCGCGCCCCAGGCGTGAGCTGGGGGTGGCACTTCAGCCCCCGTTCTCCAGCCCCACCACATCCCCTCTCCCCCTGTGATCTGGTGAAGGAGGGGGTGCCTGTGGGGCACGGGCCTTCTGCTCGGCATGTGGGGCGCTCCAGCTCTGGGGAATAAGCTCCAGCAGCATGCGCTGTGCAGTGCCACTTCAAAGCAGGCTCTGGCAGCGAGGCAGGGGATTGTCTGGCGGGATTAAACCACATTGGAACCATTTTGGAAAGGGTTTGACTCTTTGATTCTTTCGTATACAAATCTGACATCAAAGCAGAGTCCTGGTGTCTGTCAGATATGTCCTTCATCCCTAGAAAGAGATAAAACAGCCTCCTGTCAGTCAGATAACACGATAATTAGACAGCGTGATAATGCATTTATCCTGGTGCTTACAATCCTTGATCATATATTGCAATTATGTATACAGGCCACAGCAGCCAGTGTCTTTAATTATAACCTTGATGGCAAAATGATAGGAAGCAAGAGTCTTCCTAAGGGTAGGAAAAAAGAGGGTTTTAATTCATTTTTATACATCCTCACTGAATATAATAGAAGGGATTAATATGAAAGCCTTTGCCAGCGCGTTTGTGTGACCTGACAAACGTGTTTATAAAGAAGCAGCAGTGCATGGTTACTACATTAATATAGGGCAGATATTAGAGCAATATGAGAGAAGTACTAAACCAGGTAGTAACACCAGCACTTCAGTTTGATGTTAATCTGCTGCCCAGAAAAGTCATAGTTAAATAACTACAATAATCCTATTATTGAGATTTATTAAGGGTAAGTTTCTGAAGATAAATAGCCAACTTAAAGATTTCCCATTCATTTAGCCAGAAACTTCTTGGTTGCTTTGCAAATGTCAGCTAGACAAAAACAAATAGGTGATATTATCCCTCCTGCAATAAACTGCATCTGTACCATACTGGGCAAAGCTCCTAGATCAGGAATGTGATTGAAATCAGTTGAAATATGTTTTTACTTGCATATTATTTAACTGCAATTATATTTTTGAGTTTTTCATGCATTATGAAGCCCTTGACTACTATAAATTAGGAAAATTACAGCAGGGAAGCAGGAAGTGGTTGTAAAAGGTGTCAGTCTTAGAGTTCATAATTCTGGTGCTTGAGTTTTATCAGTTTTCTACTGCTCATTGTTTGGTGTTATGAAAAACCCACTGAGTGGTGCATGTCTGGCTGCTGGTCCAGCCCTGATCCTCCTCCAAGTCCATTTCTGCTCTCCTACAGAAAAGTAAGCACATCCTTTGTGAAGGGTCATGGTGACCATGTCCAGGAGATCACCAGGAATGGAAATGCCAAAGCTTGGGCATCTCCCTGGCTCTCAGGATTGAAGGACAGAGGCGTAGAGGAAAGGGAGGAACTTCAAGTGAGCATTTTCCCAAGGGAAAACAGATGTTGGGAAGTGCTGAAAGATTATGGAGTGACAATCAGGCCCCTTAAAATAAGAAACCCCAAAACTGAAACATTTGGGAAAAATAGTTGCTTTGGGAAAACTGAAGTGTAGATGTAATCATCTGGTTACAGAAGGTGACTAAACCGATGGTAGAGGTGTTAGAACACAGACTGACCTTCAGACACAAACTGTGAGCAGGACAAGGACAAACCTTCTTGGCTGTGACCGTGTGTTTGCTTGGTGATAATTGGTATGGATTGTTTCTTTTCTTCAGAACAGACCTATGTGTTTATCCAATTCAAATGGTCCCTCAGGGGTTGGGGGTCATTCTCTGCATCTCTTATTCTTTTAGGGCCTCTCCTGTCTCTCCTTATGCCACTGCAGGGCTTTCCTCTGCAGCTTCCCCGTAGGCCCTCCCCAGCAGCAGTGTCCTCCAGCTTATCCTTAGTGCCTTAGACACCCATCCTTAGTGTCTGAACAGTGGAACTCCTCGTTGTCAGCAATCCCAGGTGCATGGCACAGTTGGGAGATGAGGCCTTTTTGGCAGCTGAGCCCAGCCCAGACTCCCAGTAACTGACTGCTGAAGTCATTTGCTACGGCTGTTTGGTGCCTGCATGGTTAATAAAGCTTGTGCAGAGGAAAACCCTTTCCAGATTGAAAGGGCAGGACTTGGGCCCTCGGGACATTAGGACGATACCATCGATGGTCCTGTGGTTCTTCTGCAGCAATCCTTTCCTTCTCCCATCTTTGCACCCTAAAGCACCAGCCAACGTGTCTGCAGAGCCTCAGAGGAGATAAAGATTGCCATGGAAAATTGCCATGGAAATTCCTCCTCCAAATTACAGGATCAGTCTGCACTGGAGAGCCACATCCATGCAAGGGAAGAAGCCACAAAGCTTTTCTTACTTCTGCTACGTGCTTCACACATCCTTTGGTGGTTGGTGTGAAGCATTTTCTCCTAGGATTTAATCATACTGTTTTAATACAGTATCTAAAAGATACTGGCTGCATTATGTATTCACATAAAATTTTCATTTTTAATAGAGGAAAATGAATTGTGTAAAACGGAAAAGAAAAACTTTTTGACCTCAGCGATTCTTTTATGGCACAAAACCCAAACCGTGTCTTCATGCTACTGGGATCCTAGATTAAATTTTAAAAATCAGCTGAAATGGGCCACTTTTCAGAAGTCAAAAAACCAATGAAACCCACAACAATCCGAAAATATTTCTCGTGTGGGAGAAAACCTGAAGCAGACATTACAAATTCCCATTCTATGAAAAGTAATGATGGGAATTGCTTAACTAGCTACATGTTTTGGTACATTATTGTTGACTCCTTATTGCAATATTAAAGTGTCAAGTGGATTCAACCAACTAATATCACTTTGTATGCCATATATATGTGTGTATATATGTAAATATACATACATATACATAAAAGCAACTGGTAAATGCAGTATTTCATGTTATAAATCACTCTTCCAACCATCCCTGCCAATAACACCCAATGCTGAAGACCTTATAGAATATTCTTCTGGCTGTGGGTGTTGCCTTGTGATCATGGCCCTGTGGGGATGGATTAGCCTTCAAATACCTGGGCTGAGGAGCTGCCAGGAGAGCACCACATCTTCGGATCTCATAGTGTGGCAAGAGGATATTTATCAGTAGCTTCCATGAGGTTAGGAATTGCCTCATGAATATTTACATGTGGAAAGAGATAAACTGTGCAAATGTATCCAGGACACCCATTTACCACTCTGGTATCTCTCTTGGTTTGAGATAAACAGGAAGCTCCCAGAAGACAAGCTCTGTTCCTGGTGGAGCACTGAAGAGTGAGAAAACTAACACGTGAGAGTGCTGGAAGGAGACTGGGGTAGGTGTTAGGCAGGGGGTGCATTTCCATTGCTCCTGGAAGAACGGGAGGAGGAAGAGGTAGCAGCCATTGCTAAGGCAACAGCAGATTTTGTCACGGCTGGAGCAGCTGCCGGGGGTATAAGGGCATAGCTCCCAAATGCTGCTCTGCAGATAATATAAAAATAGCAGTAATATGGTAATAGCAGAGTAAAGCTGGGCAAGTGTTGAATTAGGGGCTGTAATTCCAGCAAGGGCTTCCGCATGACCTAACAGACAGTAAGAGTCCCAGATGGGGCTGGAATTGTGGCTCTGTAGTTCGCAGCTGCCGACTGGAGTTTTTAACATGCATCCCTTCTTTTTTGCTTCTTGACCACTTAGCAGAGACAAGCTCCCACTATACAATTAACTCCAAGCTGCACAGCATCGGCTGACAGAAGGTTCCTCTATTTTACTTGACCCAAAACCAGCCAGATGTACTTGGCACTTCCTGGGCCTGTGCAGGACCATTTGCTTCATTCCAGCCACGCTACACTGTGGCTCCATGTCTACCCTAATTAGGAATAATTAGCTCAAGCACTGGTGCAGATGTGCAGCTTCTTTTGTCAGAGCTTCACCACATCCCTTCATTAGCTCAGCTTTTGCACTGATGCCCCGCAGTGTCCCGTTTCGCAGTGTGGGCTCTTCCATGCACAGCTGGGGATTTGCTCACCAAAGCCGTTTTGCATTACTTGGTGTTCCTGGGAGGAGAGCACGTAACTCTCTGGCTTTTTGGTCACAGCTTCCCTGTCCTCTGCCTGAGGCTGGAGAGGCTGGAAGGGGCCAATTCCACATCAGAACCATCTGGTGAATCCCGATAAACCATCAGACTGGTTACCTTTATTGGCTCTCCGAGACGGATCACATGTGTTCTTGGAAGTCATTGTATTTGTATTTCATTGGAGATGAGAAGGATTAAATAAATAGTGGTGGTGGTTTTCTAGTCCTGGTAAGAGATCTGCAGACGCTTTTCCTTCATCTGGGATCACATGGCTCTCTCAATTAGGTGTATATAGTAATAACCATAAATCATTCAAAAACAGGACCTGTCTCTCGGGATGTTACGCCTTCTAGTTCCTTTTTCCAGAGTTCAGCCTATCAGTTGTCCTGAAAAGCTCCGGGTTTCGCTCAGCACCGTGTGAGCGTGTTCCACCAGCCCTGGGGGCCCCTGAAAGTGGAAACACTTTGGTTCCAGTGGCTGTTTTCCCAGAAATACTTTAGGTATTTCCTCTTCTCTCTGCAGTCCTAGGCTCCAGATCCTGTCCTATTTTAACTGCAGTGTTTTGGAGCATCTCTGCTCCCCTGGATTTCTCTTTCCCACTTGTTGCTCCCCGATGCCTGCTGTGTTTGAGTGCACTGTTTTTGTTTAGAGCCTCCCTTCAGCAGCATTTCTGCCACTGCTTTTTGAAACATTTTTTTCCCAAGTTGAACCAAGGCTAAAAGGACAGACGTAAAGAAGAACAAATACTATGCCCATCAGAAAAACCATTCCATATTAAGTTTCGAAGTCCCAAGATGCATACACTTGGATTTTATTGTGTGTACATCTTGGGCATGCTGTGATTCATCAGGAAAAGTTCTGCCGGTGCTGTGCAGCCTCTGGAAGGTGCCAGGAACATCAGGAGGCTTCACAGTTTAACAGCAGATACCTTTGGAGGGGCATTCAGAGCAGCCAAGAGAAGGAAGTGGGGAAGCAACTTGTTGTATATTGGGGCCTTAGCTGGAAGTGAGGGCAACTGGTAGGAAGTTGTTCTCTAAAATGAGAGCCAGTGATGTCAGTCAGCTTCCATGAACATGGTCAGCCCTTCAGCAGGTCCTCAGGAATGGCACTTCAGAATGGGAAAGGACTCCTACTCAGAACTCTGCAGCCTCTCAGTGTTCCTTTTAAATCTGTTTTTTGCTTTAGAAAGCTTCAGTGGCTAAAACCTCGGAATCTATTTAAAGAAAGAACACTTAGTGAAAAATGGGCCTTATTTAGATTTTGGGTTTGATCCGATCCTTACCGGTGTAGATGTTTCGTATTTCACAGGGCAGGAATGTTGGGACAGGCAACTTCGTTAGGCTACAGAAATGGGAAAGGAAGGTTTGTGCAGGTGAGAAAAAGTGGATTTTGAAATCAGCTGTCTGGCATTTCTTGCACGTCACTGGGCAGACCTCTAAGCAAAGAGGATCCCATCTGAACTTCACATTAACTGGTCATAATCCTTTTTAATGTAGCCCAGGTCAGACAACGGGGGTTACCAATGCCAACATGACAAAACAGGGCTTTCAGCATTTCTCCAGCTGCCTTTTCTATATTTCTGAGTTTTAAAACAAAATTTATATTTCAATCCCAAGCAAACATGACAGTATTGCTTAATCACCTTTCTAATCATTCCCTTTAAAAATTATTTCTTTCATTTTGTCCTCCAGCCAGGAGAATTGAGCTGTAAACCAGCTTAATGCTAATTCTTCTTACTTTGACGAGGGCTAATTAAATTCATACCTCTTTGAATAAGCTGTTAAAAGCCACAGTTAATCAATGTTTTGGCCAATACCTCTTCATTAAGAAATGTTGTTTTTTTCTGAGAAGTAAACCACACTCTTTAAAAGATTTGCGTTGGGATCTTCATGGGGGCCAGGGTACTTACACAGCACATAGTTCACCTACAGCTGTGTGAAGTGGTTTATTCTGCTGAAAATGTGCTTTGCCTATGACTCTTCTCAAAAAAAAAAGGATTATTGCCCATGGGGCATTGTATTAGCAGGGCTGAGACATCCTGATTCCAAACAGTCATTAAGCAAATCAGAGGTAATTTATACCGTGGTGAAGAAACTACTGCAAAGCCTGCCAGCTGTCTGGCCCTTCCAGTATGGCTTCAGACAGGACTTTGAAGGTCGGTTCGGGAGCGTTTCTCTTACACCGTGGTGGTGGTGTGACTCCAGGAGGACAGTCAAGTTCGGAGGCAGGCCCCGACCCAGCAGAGGTTTAAACATCTGCATAGTTTTGAGCATGTGAGCAATCCCATAGGAGTTAACGAGGCTACTTTAAATGCTTAGAATTAGGCATGTGCTTAAGAGCTTTGCTGGACAGGAGCCATGGTAAGAACCAGCCCCAACTGTGACCTAAAATTAAAACTGGAACACTTTAAAGATTAATTAAGGCCTTGTCTACATGGGAAAAATTCTTCATTGTGGCATGAGAAACTTTCTTCTCATGGTGTTTGTGGCCCAACTGGATTCAGACCATTTAAAGTGGAGTCGACTCTTGCGAGGTTTCCCGACCGCACTCAGGAGGAGTGGAGAGTTTGGAAATGCACCCAATGTTTGGAAGCAAATCTTTCATTCCCCAGTGCATATGAAATTTGTATGTCTTCACAGTTGGCTTTATGATAGCATCGTCCTTTCAACCCTTGGGAAAATGGCAGAGCCATTCAAGTAGCCAGGAAGCAAATAAACAGACACATTGCACTCCTCCCTTCTTCACCACAGCTATTGAATTCCCTGAGTGCCGCAAGCCGGAACTATTGTCCTTTTAAAGCCTAGGGATTTGAGGGCTTGGAATCTGTGGATCTCATTCTCTCTCCCAGAAGACATCTGCTTCCAGAGGGGTTGTGGAGTAGACATGAATTGCACTTTCATCGGTGTGTTGTCCCTTTTGTGCTCCAGAAGGGAAGGAGGGGGATTGGTGTGTATGACCAGGCCATGATGAAGTGGTAAACATGTTCCAGCCCAGCCCTTCATGCCTGGGGCACAGCACTGTGCCTACAGACCCAGCCAGCAGGGAGTGAGGGGCAAACAGAGGCCTGTACCTGTGAGTGATGAAAAGTTGTTGGTTTTGGTCTTGGATATGAAGGACCTCGACAGATCTGGATGAGAACAATGTTGTATGTGCTGGTTTTAGCTCTCCTGCTGTTTCGGTTTTTGGTTTTGTTTCTGTGGGAGGGCTGGGCCTGGGTTTGAGTGTCTTTGTAAAAGCTGAAGCCATCTGCTTCACTGTGGCACAGACATGGAGCCTTCTTCCTTCCCGTGGATAGAGGAGCACTGTGTCAGTGCTTTTGGGGAAATGATACACACATACCACTTTAGCATTCAAAGAAAGGCAGAGTTTTTAGGGACTCAGCATCCCTTCTGATTTGACTACACTGAAGCTTTGTTTCCTGGAGTCGGGGCTTTGTCATCTGTATCACAGCAGAGCTGGGCAAATCTGCCAGCCACCCTTCACCTTTGGAGACCAAATATTTACTTGCAGGCAGGGCAAGTCATCCTTCAGCTGAAGAAAATGCTCAGTCTGAATTAGAGTCAGCTCTGCTGTGGCCTGGGACTGCTTATGGTAGAAAAGAGGTCTCTGGGTAGCTGAAAGTGTATGTGTCTCTATTTCCAATATTTTTATATTCATTTTTTAAATTCAATTTCTTTTTGGCTCTTAATTGGTGTTAAAAAGCCAGCTAGTGAGTAAATAGAGAGAAATAATGAAACTCAGTGCTCCTGTGCTGCCTTGCATTTATGAAGTTCAGCCCGAGCAGTAATTAATCTCTGCTGGCTTCCATGTGTGTGTAAATCTCCAATCACTTTGTACAACTCCTGTACAGTTTTATCCACTAAATAAATGGGTCTCAACTGTGCCATTGAGGCAGGGCCTCCTTGGAGGGTGGGAGGTGGCCCGTGGAGCAGTTTGCTGTGAGGTTACACAGGGATTTCTTCCTGCTCTTCATCCCAGTAGAGGATCACAAACCCCAACTTGTACTGCAGGTCTCATGGGACTTTCTTCTGTCCCTAGATTTCCTGGAGTAAAGGCTGGCTGAGAGTTATGTGAGCTCTTAAACACCCCTGTAAGGAGGCACAAGGGTTCTTAAGGCTTCCTTTTCACTGTGCACCCACAGCTCTGCTGCCTGCTCTGAGTTCAGATCAAGCCTTTACACCACCTCCTGCACTTTTTGTCTCACCTCCAGCAGTTTGAAATGGAGAAAACCTGAAATCACTCAAAAAAAGGACCAATTTTTTTTCTTGGCTTTCATTCCTTACCCTTCTGACAGTTTGCTTGCATAAAAGCTAGGGAGAATCTGTACCCAGGGATGCTGAATTTATGGTCATTTAAAGAAACCAACCTGCCTGGTTAATTTTCTTCTTTTTATGTCTTAAATCTCTTCCTTAATGCAGTCAGTGACTTGTAGTGCAGTTATGAGGATCAGGGGACCAGGCTCCCAGCATAAGATAATGGAGATATTCCAAAAAACCAGGCAGCTCGTGGGGTTTTCCTCTGTATCTCTAGCCCATGTTTGATGGGCTAGAAAGTTGTGTACGAAACACAGCAGGTTGCAAAATGAGATATTCTTTGTTACTGTTGTTGTTGTTGTGATTCTCCTGTAGAAAATTACAGTGTTTCATTAAAAATTACAAGGGAGAGATTAGTGAAAACCCCACAAAACCCATGTACTCTCAAGCTAGGATCTGTTTAGGCTGAAACATTGAAGATCTGGAGTTTCTAATGAAATGAAAAATATGGGCACAGATAGATGAAATCAGTCATGTTCTGCAGATGTTCTCATCTGGTTTAAAATAAATTATTTTAATTTAGTGGTGGCTAAGCTTTTCAGGCTGATCAATTAATCAGTTGTTAAATAGGAATTGAGGTCACTCATATCTATTCTCATACAGAGTTACCAGGACATGTAGGAAAGTCTCCCATCCCACATGGGGCTAAAAATAATGGAAATCAACATCAAAAGGAGAAAAATGAGTGAGGCAGATTTGTTTATATAAATGGTTACACCCAGCATTTTGAAAGATAAATATCCTGCTCAGACCCAAAAATGAATTAAAAGTTAATTGGAAACAAACAAACAAACAAACTAGCATAAATAACTTCACAGGTATTGAGGATTAAAATCTAAGCCTGTCTGAAAAGGAAAGGCGGCCAAACTGGCTTGGGGGAAATAAAAACCCATGTGAACCTTTGTCTAAAATTCCAGTTCAGCCAAACTCAAATCTTTTAAGGTTCAAAAAGACCTTTTTGCTTTAATTATCACAAGTGTCTCTGTTCCCTGGCTCAGGGTATGACTAAAAGCCATGAGAAGGTTGGTCATGGAAATCTTCAGCTCTTTGTTTGGTGTTAATGCAGTGTTGGTGCCTTTCAGCAACTGCTTGTTTTCACAGCCCTGCCACTGGCCAGGCCAGTTTCCCTAAAGAGCAACTTCTCAGTGGGACAGATGCTGCCTCTCCAGTGGGATTCAACCCACGGCCACGAGGGAGAGCAGCCCCAGGTGCAGGGAGGCTGGGACTGCCAGCCTTTGGCAGTGCTAAACCAGGATTTTTGTGTCACATAGGAGACATAAATGGCACCCAGGCTACAGCCACAGTCTCACTGCTCGGGTTAGCTCTGCATTCACTGGGCTGTGCTGGGGTGTTGATTCACTGCAAGCCTCAGTCCAGATGTAGGTGCTGCAGGGTCCACCAGAAATGGGTGGGAATATTTTGCAAACCAGGGAAGACTTCGGCATCTCTGGCACTGACCTGCTTAGCAGAAAAAATCCTCAATATTAAAACGGAATTAAATGGATGCACCCATTTAACCACATATGTCTGAAATGAGCTTTTTAATGGGAATTAGATGTTCTCAGTGAGTGGGACTTGCTGGAACACTCAAGGGTCTTCATGTATGACTGGAGACAGGTATCTGTGGAGTGGAACAGTTGCAGGAGGGTATGATATGGCTTTAACTTGTCTTCCCTTTGGTGTTTTTCCATAGGGACAAGCAAAACACTACAGCAGAGAGGACTGGTTATAAATACTTCATCAAATTATTCAGCCTTCTAGTTTCAGAACTGCTTCTGACTAGACTTTCATTTTCCCATTTTTTGACATCACCTTGAAATTATTGGATTATTTCACATGAGAGGGGGGGAAAAAGTGTTTCACTTCATGTATCCCTTCTTGTTTCTTTTGACTTTCTGGTGCTGGTGGTATATTTTGAGTTGTTTGGGTCACTGGGTGTTGCTTCTATTTCTTGATTGAATCACTGTAACTGTTAAGTGTCAGGATGAAAGAAATCAAAGGGATTTAAAATATCAACACAAACTTCCAGGAAGGATTTGCCTGACTGTTAAGTGAAAAACATCGCACTCTGGTCATGAAAAATGAGAAATAAATTCACAGGTATGAGTCATGTTGGAAAGAAAAATTGTAAACTCAGCCTGGAATATTGCTGAGGCAAACCTGTGAGTGTGGGTCTCCGTGGCTGCTGTTCAGTTTCCATTAAGGAGATTTGGTTAGATTTTCAGTAGGTATCAAAACTAGAAAGTAAACCCTCATCAGGTGATTTGCCCCCACATATGCCACAGGAGTGTGGAAAGGCAGGAGATTAGGGAGAGAGTAGCACAAAAAACCCACCAAAATCAGGTAGATACGACAACATTGGCGAGTCTGAAACCATATCACACAAACATAAATTCAAGGTTTACTGTAGATTCTGTGTGTTACAGTAAAGTTATGTTTTCCAACCCTGTATTTGTACTTACAGGTGCATTTCCAAGACCAACATTTTTAGAGGTGCAAGGACAAATGCACTGAAGTTGTTGTTGTTTGAGTAGCTTTAAAAACATCTCTGCTTATCAAAAGGTTTTGAATGGGGGGGCTCTGACACAAGCTTTTCAATATTTCATAATCCTGGGAAAAAATGAACCCTTCACCTTTGCATAAAGGGCTCCTTTCAGTTTGCATTCCTGTTTGGTTACCTTATTGGTTCCCTTTTGGCCTTGACCTATTTGCACATCACTGGAACACTCTCCTATAGCTAATGCTACACATCAGGTTTGCAAAAATGACTGCATTTGAGGCACTCAGTAAATCTTCCAAGCGGCTCAAAGGTGAGATTGAAAGAAATAGCTGAAATAACTCTCCAGAAAAATGAGAAAAGAAGAACTCAGAATTCAAACACCATAACATTTATTTCTGGCAGCCCATGCTGTTTTGTTGCTCTCTGCAAGGTGTGTCAGAATAGAACATACGAGTATCTTTGAAATGAACATATAAATTACCATTCCTCTGCTTTTCCTCCCACCTTCCAGATATGTTTTGATCTGCTGTTCTTTTTCTTCTTCTTCTTCTTTCTTTTTTGATTTCCTCCACGCTTTCTCCTTTAACTCTCCCTGCCAAGGGGGAGGCTGCTAAAATTGCCAATCCACCCTGTGTATGCAGCTTTTCCTATTGGTTTTGCACAGAACCCTGGTCCAAAGCCCATCACAACCCTGAGGGATTCTTTCCATGGGCTTCCATGGGCTTGAGATCAAGTTGAGCACGGAGAATTTTTTCCAGTGTGCATCTTTGAGCTGTCTGCCCCACCTGTTTCCCACCAGCCCCTGTCACGGGTATTAAATGTAATTCATGGCTAATTACGGGTGTTTACACCTCGACCTCAAAGCCATCCGCTTCCACCTGCGCCGCGGCCGCCATGGGCCCAGGAGCGGCGAGCGGGAGGGACACGGGAGCAGCTGTGTTTGTTTGATCTCCTCGCTGCCAGGTCCCTGCTCGGGGCTGGAAGGGCGGACGGAAGCTGCTAATAGAGGCAGAACTAAAGAAATATACAGAGCAGCTCAGTGTTCCCAAGGACACAGCCAGCGCTGCAAAGAAAAGAGCGAGAACAAGAGGGAAAAGCCCACGGAGGCTGCGGAGCTTCCGTGGAAATACAAACAGACCCCATGTTGCTGAGTGTTCCCTTTGATTTCCAAAATGCTGAGAGAGCTTGGCCCTAGGCTTGCGCTTCCTCCGGAGGCTGGGAATGGCAGCGTGACAAGGAGAAGGTGTTCCTGTGAAGACCGAGGCTTTCTGTGTGAGGAAAGCCAGGGCCTCCCATGGTTCTGGTTAAGATGGTTTGAGACAGCAAACAAGTGCAAAACAAACAGGAACAGATTTTGTGGGGGATGTTTAGTGGGTCTGGAACCAAGAGATCCCTTTCAGGTGTGACACATGGTGGCTTTGGGGGTTGCTTTGAGCAACCCAGAAGGGCATGAGGATGAAATATGGAAATGGTTGGGGTTTTTTTCCAGGGAAGCAGCAGCTGGGCTTCACATAACAGCCAGAGAGAGGTTTATGGATTCAGTACTAAATGCTGTTGCCTCTGCAGAGCATTCCAAGCAAGAATTGCTGGGAGTTTCCACCCCTGTCACTGTCTGTAGGCGCCTGGGGCTGCCCAAACCTGGCTTTTGTGAAAGCCAGGGACAATGGGTAAATGAACCCCTGGGGGTTTGAGAACCATATTTTCAAAGCTTGCTCCCCTAAACTGGATTCCTAATCTCTGCATTTATAAACTAATTTTAAAAGTAATCTTTTCTGAGATCACAGTGTTGAAAGTGCTCCAGGCAGTCAGGGTGAGCGAAGAGGGAACAAAAGAGCACAGGAATGGTCAGACTGGACCACACCAAAGGTCCAGTCTCCTGGTCTCATCCAGTGTTTGTGGATGCTCAGAGACCTCACAAACTAATGTTTGATTGAGGTAGTCCTCAAGTTCACAATATCATTTTTAGGTCAAACTGGGGAGAACTTTTGGTTACAAAGTACTGGAATATTGCCCATTAGGTTACGCTGCAACCTAAATGGTAATGAAAAGCAGGAATGGGCTCTTCCAATCATTTTTTTAATCTCTTATTCACCAAATGTCACAAAAATGAAGCAGGAGTTGCTCTTTGGGTTACTCCTGCTTCTTTTTCACAATGGCTCTCCTCTAGCAGTTCACATTTAAGTATTCCTAGCAAGGCAGAGGAAAGAGCTGGTCATTAAAAAAGCAAAAGAAGATAGTGAAACACATTGTTGGTTATGCAAATTTCTGATGGGCATCTTTGCATTTAAATTAATATTTTGGATTATTTAGAAATGTGGGTTTTCTCGCTTTTGTTTCTGATTTCAGAACCCTCAAATTTATCAAGAGAAATGCAGTGAAAAAAATTACTATTTCCTTACATTTTTGCACAAAGAAGTGTATCCAATCAAAGCATGACCATGGTAGTTGAATATCTCAGAGGGATCTACTGGAAGTATTGTTACCCTCCATATTTTACAGACAGGGAAGTTCAAAGCACTTGCAAATCAGGAACTTGTGGAAAAACCCTGCTGTATCCAACTGCCTGCTCATGGTGGCAGAGTGATGCACATCAGTTCCCAAAATCAGAGGAACTTTGGGGACCTCTCTTTTGATGGAGAACAAGAGGGAAGCAGGTATCCCTCATGTTCTACGAGGAAATGATGGACTCGTGATGTAGCGAGCACAGCCAAAGAGTCTTGTTACTCACCCTAGAGCCAGATGGGGGCTCAGAAATCCTCAGTTTATCCTTTCTGCTTAGCAATCTCTGACCAGATCATGTGATGGTCCTCAAGCTGTCTGGCTTGGTGAAGGAAAGCTGCAAATATCTCTTTTCTCCATCACTCTTCCTGTGGAGTGACTTCTACAGCCTTGTGTTTCCAAAGCTCTTCCCTGGTGTCTTTTTTCTCTCTATTACTGACAGGAGGGAAGGGATCAACACAGAAACTCAACAGAGCAAGGTGTTTCGTGCAGGGCTACAGGTGCTGTTGGCATGACCTGAGATAGCTCCAAGCCCGAAAACCAGATCAAAGTGGAAATGTTGGGAAATACAAATGTACAGTCTGTTTTCTGACAACCTCACCCCACACCAGCCAGCAGCTCCACAGCCAGCACTATCAACACAGAGCAGGAGACACATCCCACACAGACAAGCGGGGTCGGAAATAGCAACCCTTTACCGGGAACGGGTTTTAATGGGAGAGAAAAATTCAAGTAGCGAGTTGTCGAGGGATTTCAAGGGACTACACTTTCCAGAAGCAAAATTTAACTTGTGGCTCTTCTCTTCTTCTGTTTTTTTGGGTTGGTTTTTTTTTTTTTTTAAATAATGTTTTCTCATTGGCTGATTATGATCTTTCCAAAAGGGAAAAAAAAGGGGCCCTGCAGCACACTTGGTCTGAAGGGCTCAAATTAGAAGTTATCAAGAATCTCCCTGTAGCCAAGCAGCTAATTCCAGTGGCAGAACAAGAGAGCTTCTGTTACCACACTCTGCTGAACTCCTGCTGCTCTTTCCATGACAGGTGTGGGCCCAATACCTGTTTATCAAGGGTCTTACTTATATAAAAGTAAAAAGTTCAGGAAACTAAAAAATCTGAGTCACTGTCTGCTGAAGTCCCAAATAAAATAGTTTTATTTTCCAACCAACCCAGTTTTCCTTATTTAAGCCCAAGGAAAAGAAAGAAAGTAAAAAAACTTGCTTTGAACCCTGACCTTTGGAGGTGTATCCCCCCCTAGGTGATTCATCTGTTTACCTTAGGACAATTAAATGTGACTCAGTTTAAATAAACTTTAAAAACCAAAGGAAAAATATGCTAAAAACAGACCTGACCCCACCCCTTCTCCTACTAGGGACAAACTGAGAAGTATGAAAAAATGCAACACAGATCACATTTTCAGGAAAATCCTAAGGAATCCGGAGTGAGGTGGCAAGTCATGGTGAGGGCCAGGAGCTGGAAGGTAGAGCTGCTCCAATATGGACTCTGTGATGTCCCCACACTGCCACCAGCAGCACCTGGCCACCAGTAATAAGCTAATGCAGGGGCCATCAGAGTCATTAACCCCAATGCAATATAGTTAAATGCTTCACCTTTAGGCTACCAGTCAGTGGCTTCAAGGAATTTGGGTTCAGTAATGTCCTGACAGCTTGAAATATTTGGTACTGATAGCAGCGCTGCTGTCTGGGGAAATACAGCAAGGACCCAGGGGTTTGCAGCAGATAAAAATGGAGATAAAATCACCAGAGACTTATTAACTGAGGGAAAGAGGGAAGAGCAAGAACCACCCCCCTCTGTAAATAAAGCAGTGCTAAATGCTGAATGTCAGGGTTTATGCCTACAAGAGATGCCCTAGCTGGAGGGCGTAGCTCTGAAGAGACCATTAATGGAAAGAATCAAAGCTGCTCTCAAGCCTTGGAGCAGGATTTCCAGGGCTGTTAGCAGGCATGTGTCGGCTCAGAGACTGCCCAGAAAGTGGTGGAATTGCACAAAAACAGCCCTGGCTTTGGGCAAGTTTTTCACTGACTTTTGGTTTCCAAGTTGCTCAAGTACTTTCAAATCCCACTAAGACCAGAGGGAAAAAAAGTGAGTGTGAGGAAAAGCAGGAGATCATGCTACGGGTCATGTAGGGAAGCACCAGCCACTCCGTAGTGGAGCCCTGAGAAGTGGGGACATGGCTGAAGAGGCAAAGGCTCAAGTAATTCCTCACTGTTACTCTCTGAGCTCAGGCATCCCTCAGTGCTCCGTGCCAAGAGGGACAGTCACTCCTCCTCTCCCAGGCATCCTGAGGTGGCAGCAGGGAGAGGTGACAGAGAGATTCAGAGAACATTCTGACCTTTGTCACAAACACACTTTTTTTTTTCTGGGTGTTTTCTGCCAGGAGGATTTAAGACAATCTCAGGGGTTTATTTCCCCACATTGGTGACCAAGTGATCTCTAATGATACATCAATTGGCTTAGGGGTTATACCTGCTGTATGTTTCAGTCCTGGCATTGTTTCTGACATTGAGATGAGTGGGCAGCCTTCCAGTGCCTAAAGGGGCTGCAAAAGAGCTGGTGAGGGACTTTTTACAAGGGCCAATGGCTTCAAACCCACAGAGGGCAGGTTTAGATTAGGAAGTTCTTCCCTCTGAGGGTGGGGAGGCCCTGGCACAGGTTGCCCAGAGAAGCTGTGGATGCTCCATCCCAGGAAGTGTCCAAGGCCAGGTTGGATGGGGCTTGGAGCAACCTGGGACAGTGGGAGCTGTCCCTGCCCGTGGCAGGGGAGTTAGATCCAGATGGTCTTTGAGACCCTTCCAACCCATTCCTCAATTCTATGTTGCATTTTGGTTTTGATCTTGAGATTCAGGGGGCACACGGACTCTCCTGGCTGTGGTCACCACAAGCTGATACTGAAACTTCAGGCCACAAGCATGAAGTGGGGAAGCAATGACAATCCACCAGCACTGGCTGAGGTTCTTCCAAAATGCTTCTTCCTCATCTCCTCACAGTGATTTCATGCTGGAGAGGAGCTGTGAGAAACTAAGATGAGAGAGGGAGGTGGTGGTAAAGAAACTGTGAAAAATGGAATGGCTCCTCTTTTCCTCAGCAGGCAGGGATGGGATTGTCAGTGTCTGTAGCTGCTCCTTCCCCTGCCCGGGGTGAGCAGCCCTGCACCATCTGTTTTGGCAGCTGTGTACAAAGATCACAACAGGAGCCAACATTTACAAAACCCAACATCATCCACTTCTTGGAGCATTTCATTTCAAGGAGTGCAACCAGACATCCTTCACAGTGAGCAGGTGTGCTCCTGAGGACCTGGGAACAAGGAAATTCTGGAAATACAAATTTCAGGGGGAGGAGGCTGTGCAAAGGCAGGTGTTGTTCCCAAACAAGAAGTCTAGCTGCATGACTGGGGCTTTGTGTGTGCCAGGGCTCAGCACAAACCTGCCAAACTGTTCTCTGAGCCTTCCCGGGAGCTTCTGTTGGTTTTAAATAGGACAGAGCATGCACAAAACACAAACCATGGGACCTTGTGAGGCAGAAATGCAGACTTCCTGCCTGGGTCTTCACTGGTGGAGAATATTTTGGGGGTTATAGAGAAGGCAGAGCTGTCTCATGGGGAGCTGTGGATACTGAGAGAAACCTTTCAAATTAATTTTGTACTCTTAGAATGTTTTTGAAATAAAAAGTCTCTTTTGTGCAGACTTTCCACTGCTAAAAGCTTGTGTATGACTTAACTGAGCATCCAGAGCTCTGGCAGTGGGAACACTGGCTGCTGATGGGCACAAATGGATGTAGCTGGGCCAGACCTAAATCCTCTGCCATCACGCTGTACCAAACGAAAAACGTCCTGCAAACCAAGTCACTGTCATTGGGCATGGCACAGGAGTCTAAACTGCAGCTTAGGTGAAGTCATTCATTATTTAATGCATCGAGAAGCATGGAGTGAACCCACCTGTGTTTCCATAAAAATCACTCACTCAGGGTCCTGCTCACAAGCCAACTGCAGTCAGCACAGACTGATGGCCTTTGGGAGCCACGTCTGTCCTTTAGGTTTGTCCAGTAACTTAGGAAAACAGGACCTTACTCTGCACCTCGGTCTGGTATATGTTCTACAAGGCCAAACACAGGGACTGTGGAGGTCTTTTGAATTTACAGACAAATCTAAGAAAGTACCAATCTGCTGGCAGGAGATTCACGTGCAGGGAAAGGAGCAGGTTCGCAGGAGGATTCCCGTGCTGTCTAGCGGGGAGGATGCCGCAACACGGCGTGTTGCTGAGGCTCGGGCGTGGGTGCAAACGCGCTCTAGAGCCTTTCTGCTGCCAGCGAACGCAGCTGTGGGATGCGCTGGCGTCCCGCGCGTCCCGCTCCCGGAGCGCTCGGGCCGCGCCCGCCGCTGTCAGTAGGTGGCGCTGTTTCTATGGCCTGTCCGAGCAGCCCCCCGCGGGGCCCGCCGCGAATGGAAACCCATTTCCCCCGGGCAGAGCCGCCGGCACCCGCAGGCCGCCGGCTCCCCCGCGGCGTCTCTGCTCCGGAGCTCCTTGCGCTTGTGCTCAGGGATCTTTGCTCAGCGTGCCCGCCCGGGAATGCGAAGCGAGCCAGACGTGTGGGCCCACGCACGGCCGGCCTGCAGGTGCCAAGGTGATCACATGGGACTTATGTTTGGGTAGTGTCAAAGTGCCAGGGATCATCAGGAAGGCTGTAAAATAAGATACTCGGTCTACCCCTGCATGTTAATGAGTTCAAATTCATCCCTCACCCTTTTCTCCTCCGAGCTCCTTTATGCTATTCTAAAACTATATAATTTGCTGTCAGCAGCTCCTTGATTTGTTTAGGCTCCACACCAGCATTACGTTGGAAAATTATTTCAGGCTATTCGGTCATCGTCACTTACACAAAATGGATCCCAGCTCCTCGCTGCAGGACTTCCAGTTCTGCAGGCTGGGCAGCTTGCTGCTTCTGGGCACATGGAAGAAAGGCGTGAGGGTGTGCAAGTGGATAAAACAGAGTCCTGAGTCTGGGATTCCTTCCATGCTCTGTGGATTTATGCTGCACGAATAGCAGAGGGACTTCCAGAAGGGTCTATTCTAACATGGTCCCTCAGCGTTCAGATTTACTGCCCTGCATTAAAATAGGCAGCCTCCTAACTGGAGAGAGCATCCTGGGATTAAAGCCCAAAACAATTACTGGGCTGTTAGAAAACTCCTTTAAATAGTCCTACCCAGCCATTTCTTCATTAGGTAATGGCCAACTACAATGTTCCTGCCTTTGCTTTCAGACCTCATAGTTAATGACCTCAAAACAGGTGAGAGTTTGGGAGTTTGAAGGGAATAGCTTTGCACTTAGCAGCCATTAGGTCAGCAGAGCTTTACTGACACGCTGTGTGTTTACACAGCTTCCAGCAGTTCAAAAAGCCAAAGGAGGATCACAAGTCTATCTTCAAGCCAAAGGGGGAAAAGATTGACACAGGGTTGTAATCATCAGAGTCTGAAAAAAGCCTTCTTGTCTGTTTTTAAGCGTGTTCAAACAAGACGTGACTCTTTGTACAACGGGGCGCAGGGAAGGTGGGCAAATGCCATTCTTGTGGTTTAATTAAGGACCTCAATGAGGATCTAACAGATGCAGTGCAAGTTGTGCCTAGTGGGTCTTGTGTGTCAGGAGGGAGGAAAGGGGGGGGTACCAGCAAGGGTGGAAAGGGTGTGGGAAGTGAAGGACGGTGTGTGGCAGCTGTTCACAGCAAATACTATTCTAGCTCATGGCTATGTGTTCCAGCCCTGTTGGAAAATTACATCTAAATAACAGATCACGAAAGAGCAACCCTGACAAGGCCTGTAATTTAGTCCCAAGAGGAAATTCTTCATTCATCAACTGTACAAGAGACTAAATTAGTTCCCTGCTGGACGAGGCTTTGCTGGCAGTTTGCTCTGTGGGCCAGCCCTACCTTAGAGCAGGTCCTGCTGGGGAGTCGCTCCTGCAAGGGGGAGACCCTCTCCCAGCCCACTGCACTGAGGAGGACACCACCCTCCAGGCCCAGGGCTTCATCCTCACGTGTGTTTTGGGGGTTGTGGGGAGTGACTGGCTCTGTCTGAGGTAGCTGGACAAGAGGGTTGTAGTGAGGGTGGGCACTCTTTGCCCCTTGCTGAAGTGTCACCCAAAAGCAGCCTGCCCTTCCCATGAGTGCTCCTTGTAGTGGGCTCTGCTGCTTGGATTAGAAGGACAAGGAAGGATGCTGCCCTGCTGTCGTGGGTCTGTCCCTGCAAAGCTCTTACACAGCTCTTACACAGCTGCATGTGCTGGTGCCAACATCTCTCTGCTTTCTTGTGCTGTCTGGACAAGGAGAGGGCACCCAAAAGGTCTCCTGGCTGGAACAGCACAGACCCCTTGTGGTCTGTGGGGCTCCATTCTTACACATACAGATGGGTGCACAGATGTATTTCTTTTGATCATGGCAACAGCAAGTTATTTAAAGTATTGACTTGGTTGGTTTCCTGTTAATGCTTCCCTTGCACACGAAAGCAAGGTGTGTTTAGTTTCTTCCTTTACAGGAGTTGCTGTTTTTCAGGTGCAGTTAGCAGCTCTCCAATTCCAGAGGCCTGGCGTGTGGGTGTGGGAGAATAAATTAAAGACACCCCGATCTGTAAGAGGTGTCCTGAGCAGTTAAACATGGCTCAATAATTTTCTTCTCTGTGCATTGAATCTGGTTCTGCCACTTTCACTCATGCTAAGAAGTATCACTCTCGGGGATCCATCCTATTTGTATTTGGAACTAATGAAAACACCATGGGAAGTCGGGAATTCTTCAGGATCAGCCCCAAGTTGTAATAACAGAGTACAGAAGTGCAAGAGGACTGGCTGTATTTGCTCAGATACCTCTGAAATCCTGTCCCTCTACCTTAAGTTCCCTGGGTTCAGAGACATCCTGCTATGCTAATGCAAGTCACAGTCTAGTTTGCACATTCAAAAGTTTATTCTAAATAATACTTTCTTCATCATCATCATTATCTATAATGTCCAGTACTTCTACCCAGTGTCTTCTTTAACCTATGGATCAGTTCCAGGTGTTTTCAGGATAGTATGAAAAAAGTTACAGATAATTATGTATTATTTCTGTCAGACTGTTTTGTTTATGTCTGGAAATATAGGGACTTCTGTCTGCTTAGAAACACCTGGTCATCTGCATGCCTTTATTCTTACAGTTCTTGAGCCCTGTTTTGATGGGCTCGAGGTATTTGGTCACAGTGGCTTTCTGTAGCAATGCATATTCCAGGTAGCTGCATATGGAGGCATTGCACTTTTTTTAAACTTCCTTTTTTTCCATTTCAGTTTCACTGAGGGTTTTTTTGCCTTGTGTTAAGGGATGTGAATCGTGCATGAGATGCTCCCCTGCCCCTTCCACTCTCTAGAGGAATGCTCCTGTTGCATCCCCACTTACTCACCCTGCTTGCAGATGAAACACACCTACACTTTTCAAACTCTCTGCCGAAACTTCTCTGCTGTTTGTCACTTCATTTCTTCTCCACACCCTCTTCTGAACCCAGTACTGCTGTTCCTCAGCGATAAGGCTATGTTGGCAAATACAGTGAATAGCTGCCCCTTTGGTCTGAGAGGTAAATCAATATTTTAGGCCTTGTAGGATGTTTTCCTTTAGGAGAAGCAATGGATGACACAAGCCAGGTATGCACCTTGACACAACCTGTTTATTTGCAAAGAATGCTCATGACTGCTGAGCCTCAAACACAGCAGGAGCAAACAGTGGAAAGTCCTGTTGCTGGCAGGAGTCTGTCCTACCAATCCTTTCTGAGCCACAGGGATCTCTGCTGCTCTGCTCACCATTTGCTCCTTTCCCTGCCACACACCCCCTCCTAGACCTTGCCAAGCCGTGCTCACATCCATTCAGTAGCAGCTGTGTTAACCCACCTCTGCCCAAAGATTTGACTCAGGATCAGACCTTGGCAGGGATGGTGGCTCCTATTGTTCCCAGCTACCTCCCTACATAAATGACTTTCTCCTTTCACACACAAAAAAAGAGACATCTGACACCCGCTGCCTTTGTGCAGAGCTGTTATTTGCTTCAGACCAATGACCCAGTTGAAGGCAGCCATTAACTCACATTAAAGAGACCCCATCACTAGAATATGTTCAGTCTGCTTTTCTGTCACATCCTCCTCCTTCTTAATACTTTCTTTATTTATCTGGCTCGCTGTACCAGGCATGGAGACTTTTCTTTCAGCTCTTTAAGCTAAGTTCTCCCTGGCCACAGGCAGAGGCAGGGAATATGTGTGCCAAATGCAAATTTTCCATTGTGCTTTGTAGGAGGCATTACCTACACTTGTCATCAGTGAATTTTTTCTTCCAATTCACCTGCTCATTCTGAGTTTTCCTGTAGTCTTCACCTTTGTTGATGATACTAAATCACTGTTCCCATTTGCAAATTTTCTGTCTGGCTGCTGACCCATTTTCTAGGAAGGTATGTCTGGATGAAAATATGCAACGTTTGGCTGAAAGTCCATTTCTGGACAAAACCATTTTATAGGATTGTCCTTTCAAGTGTTGAGGCTAAGCCTGGGGCTCTTCTCATGTGTAATGAGCTGTGTAACGGGACCTCCTCTCTGGTCAGATAGCAGAGCAAAGCTGTTTTGGTAGCAAAGTCTGAAGGAACAGAAGTGAAGTCTCGGGAGGCAGGAGGTGTCCAGCTCATCTCTGCAGCCTGGTCCCTCTGCAGGACTCAGCAAAGCCCTGCAGATTTCTCAGCCCATGCCCACTTCTCTGTCTCACAGGGTTCTCCTGAGCGTTAGCCATCACAGACACATCACCTTTCTTTTGTACTGAAAGAAGGACTCTTCAGTATGTCTACATGAAAGAGCCCTAAATGAACAAAAGTGGCCTATGTGGAGCTGTGTGGCAGCGCTGCAGCACCGAGGATAAGTTACAGAGTTAACCCTGACAGCTGTTCCAGTGCCTGCTAAATGGAAGGCATTATTACTGCTACCAGCAGAGATGGCAACAAGCTCTCCTGTGTCCTCAAACTTTCCTTGCTTTTATATTATCTCATACCTGGCAAATCTAACTGCTACCTTCTGCTGCTTGCTTTTTTTTTTCCCTAAAGTATTGGTTGGACTATGAAAAATGTCGTGGTTTCAGCTCAAGGTCAGGCAGCCCACAAAGCATGGAAAGAGTGCTGCTCAAATTCAGTCCCTCACCACATTTATTGCACTGAACTCGCTTTCCCTTTTGCATTGGCCACTCAGGAGTAAATGAATATCCCGTTCCATAAAACAGCAATCAAGAGCACAATTTTCACCTCCTCCTAAGAGTTACAGAGTAATAGGGTGCATCAGCATTTTCACTGGGTATTGCAGTGAAATAAATGGTAAAGGCATGTTTTAGTTCTCAGTTGAGAGGGAGGAGCTGAGTCCTGGGATGCTGAGACTCATGCTGAAGGTCACATACCTTCTTGTCATGGGGCTGAGACCAGATATCCTAAGTATTGACCTCTGCTCTCTCCATAAGAGCACTCTTCCTTTCAAGACAGGAGCTGGTGAAAGCTGATCTCGCACGTCCAGGTGAAATTGTCACCGAGCAGCTCCTTGGAAATATGAGTTACTCCTCTTGCTGGGAACAACTGAGGTTAGGACCTGGATTTCATGCTGTTCTTTTGATATTAAAGTAAAAACAAAAACCTTGGGGAACTGTTGAAGCTGCTGACTCATAACCATACCCGTTACATGGCCAGCAGGTTCTCCTCTTGAGGAGAGTTTCTCCTCAACCCAAGGCCTGAGAAGTAAGCACTGCTTGCTAAATGGAGGAGCAGCACCTTTAGCAGGCCCAGCCCCAGCACTTCCAGAGTGTCCCATCAGCGTGTGCCACCCCCTCCCAGTGGCTGGAGGTGTGGCAGCAGCAGCTCCGCAGGGTTACCTCAGTGACTGTCTCTGTGCTGGCACATTATTTTGTGGTATGGCTTCACCTTGGGTTGTCCTCATTTGTGCAAAGAGTGACAGCCTCCTGGAGAGTAATTTACTTTATAGAGGCTGAAAAGTGCCCAGCTGGTGTCAGCTCTGGGCCCTGGCCAAGAGGGAGTTCATGAACCGGTGAGCTTGTAACTGGCCCCAAAGCCTTTAAAATGCTGTGCAAAAACACGGCCCATGAGCTCCTTCCTTGCACTGCAACCACATTTCACTCTTAGGAAAGTTTACTAAAGCTTCCTTTCCCTTCCTCCTCTTCTTTTCATTCCGGGACACAGCTACACTTTTAACTGATTGCTTGAAAAGGGCTGCATGTCACCCTGAGGTGACATTTCTAGCTCAGAGCTGACAGACCATCGGCTGTGGCACATACACAACACTTCAGGGGCTTCCAGAGGTCTCTTCATGTTTGGATATTTGTTACTGGAGGACTGGACTGACCCACAAGCAGTTCTCCAAAGGGATGCAATAGGAGGGGTGCTCCTGAGGAGCTCATAGTCCCTGCACACCAGGTGGACTCCAGCACAGTCATGCTGCCTAAAATGAGGTGGAATGGGCAATGTGAAAGTCTGTGACGACGGGAACTTGGAGAAAAATTTTCTGTCCTTGCATCTGACGATGTGACTGCAGCCTTTTTAAAAAATCTCAACCTATGCAATAGCTGCAAAGGATAAAAAGGGTATCTGTGGCCTTCCAGCTTAGACTGGAAGTTTCTCTGGGCAGCACTTAACAGCATCTAAATCTGTGAGAGCTTACTTCAGCTTCTGGGTGGTAAAACAGCACAAACGTGATTTCCTGAAGGGGATCTGAGTGGCTTATGGGGAATCGTGTGTGGGGGGACTGCAGGAACTCCAGTGTTCTGCTGAACTGGGATTACCACTCTTTTGTCCCACCCCCTTTTGCCACACCACTGCAAATCTAGGTAGTAAAAATAATAGCGAAGACCGAGGTCATGTCTAGGGTAGAAATGCTTTGCTGTGTGTGCTGTAATGGCAAAGCCCTCCTTGCCTGAACACAGCTACCCAGGGAAAGCTGTGCTTTGTATCCACACTCTGGGAACCCCTGTGGTCACCCAGCCTGAAGCCCAGCAGACTGACCCATGTGCCACGGCCACAGCTGCCCTCCCTGGCCAAAGCAGGGGTTTGGGAACCCAGGAAGGTCCCTCACATCCTGGTCAACTGAATGATCACTGTGGCAAACAAATCCCCTCAGTAGCTTGAAAAAAAATCTCAAGTAACTCATTCATTTTTTCAAGAGTTGCTATGACACAAATGCTTCTTTTAACCGTGGGGAATAAAGGAGGTAACCATATCTGCTGGCGTTTGAAAGACATAGACACCGTGGACTTATAATTGCATGCACTCATGTTTAGCATCATTATCTTCTCTCATTTTATCTTTTTTTCCATGAGAGCTTGCCCCACAGCGCCTTTCCACTGCCAGATCTCTGTAGCATTTATGTTAGAGCACTTTAACAAGACAGGAGTATGTGTCAGGATCTGCAGCTTGGATTGCAGTGACAGCTCTGGATGGATTGTGCTCTCTTATCTCCTTTTGTGATCCTCTATGGAAAAGGGTTTTTTATATATATATATATAATGCATGGCATGAATCAGCTATGAATTTCTCAGCCAGGTCTCTGTTTTCTTCACACCTGAGGACAAGGGCCAGGATGTTTGGCTCCACAGAGCATCCCAGGCTATCTAGAAACTCATCTCTCTTGGATTTCAGGGAAGGAGGAGCCCCATTGTTTTGGAAGCACTTGCACCACGTCTCTCCTGTGAGCTTGCTCCAAAAGGTTTCTGCATGTGGGCATGTGGAGAAGCTGGTATTTTTCAGGGAGCAGGAATAAGCCACCTTTATTGTTGATTATCTCAGATTCCCTTTTAGAGGAGGGATTATGGCATAAAATAGGGCAGCATTACTCCTGGTCATTAAAACAAGAAGGAAGGGGAGAGAAGTGTTGCTCTTTTGGGGAACAAGATAAGTTTGTTGCCAGTGATGGAAACAGCTCAAGCAGACTTTCCTACTTGCTCTACTCATACCCATTTCCAGGACCATAAAGCAAAAAGAGCTTTTTACATGCAAAAAGGCAAAGGGCAAGGTGAAAGTTTTGCCAGCTGTCATTTTTCACTTGATTGCCTTATTTTCAACATCACTGTGTAAAACCTGGCTAGATAAGCCTGTCATAAACAAGCCTGTGTTTGCATATGTGAAGGCATACATGCACTAGTCATACACTGATCCTCAGAGGCTTTGCTAAAGTATGGAAGGTTTACCACGACATATCTTGCTTTTGGAAGAACAAATGGGTATACAAACTTGAATCTGCTCCCAGTCCCAAAGACCTATTCCTCGTGTAAAAGGCTAAGAGGATAAGGGGATGGATTTCGGGTGCCAGTGCTGCATGACCTCATAGGTTGGGAATTGGCACAGACACCAAATGAAACTTTTCTCCCTAATTAGGTTGGAAATTGATGTTGAGATAACAGCAGTTTCCAGGGTCTGGTTAGTATTTTAAGCCTCTCAAAAGCCAAATTCAGTCCTCATGTCTGCCCTTGCAACCCACTACATCTTGCAGAGGAAATGAAATTAATCTGAGAATAAAATTTTACCTCACTATTAGTGAATCCTTTAACTTAGTGGCAAAGCCCATGACAACGAAAGTAAAAATTTGTAGATTTTTCAAATTTGAATACTTTTCCATTATTATTGCTTTGCTCAGTATCATTGATGAGCTTATTAGTGCAGTTTGAGAGAGGAAACCTGACAGCAGTTTGAGATTGTGTTCATTTCTTTGCAGTGCCCATGGGGATCTGGAAATGTGTGGCACAGCTATGGATGAAGTCGGTCAGGAGCTGCCTCTGACAGCAGCCAAGAGAAGCCATTTTTGGGGAGGTAAGTGTGCAATAGGCACATAAAAACCCATCCCCAAAACAGTCAAATGTAGATTCTATGCCCTGAAAATTCAAAGGTTTTATGCATTCAGAAGCTTTTGTTTACTCACCATTTGTAGCTATTATATTTCTATAATGTTACCCTTTGTATCTATTGTGTTTATTATTTTCCTATAGATAGATGTGGGGTTTTATTATTCTTTTCACTGTATTCATGATGGCAGTGTAATCATAATAGGGTGAAGAATGGCACTACCTAGATTTCTGTTCCATAGAAAAGTATTCCTTTCAGGTTGTAAGCTCATTGTTCATGCTATACAAAAAAAAAAAAAAAAGGATAAATAGTTCCAGCCTACTTTCCCAGCACTGCTCCTTATTTTATATGCTTATATTATCTCCTCTCACTCATCTTCTTGTTCATATAGTCTCTACCTAGAAAGTTATAGGCATTTGACACTGCTGGTGTATGAAAAGCTGTGCAGTTCTCTTGGAGTAGATGCAGGACACATTCCAGGATCTTTTTTTTTTCTTCCTCCTGAAATATGTTATGCCAACATAAAGCAACTACCTGTTTTTAGGGGTTAAGCTTTAAGGTGTGAATCAGTTTTAAGAGAAATTATGCCAGACATTTTTACATTTTCTTGATGTTATCTTTATAAGGTATAGAATTAGGAAGCCTCCTCCTAACCAACAGGAACAGGAATATCTATTTCTGCTGCCAGAACAGCAGGACAATGCTGTCACTTAGGCTGCAAAAGAGACATAGTCCTGAATCTCAGACCAAGCCTGGGATTAATCGTATAAATGAATTTGGGTTAGTTTTCAGGTTTAGAAATGTATTATTTTTAGTAGAACTGTGAGCCCAAGCACAAACTAAAGTTAGATTTAATTGTACCCATAAACAACACATGTACACTTTACGTGTGTGCATGGGTTGCACATACACGTGCTCAAAATGAGCCTGGTTTTGAAAGTTTTTTAAGGACTTCCCACCTAGAGAAAGCAGCAAAATAAATCTAAAAGGTGCCTGAAAGCAGCAATCACTAATAAGCACTATCACTGATGAACATGCTTCTTCATGAGCTCTGCAGTGTCCACAGCTCAGAGGAGCTACTAATGAACTTTATCTTTGTGTGAGATAATGGTTAGGACCAAAAAGGGGAGGCGGAGGGGAATTTGACCACCCACAGAACAAATACTATTATCAAAGTGCAACTTATGCCCCAAAGCAAACTTACTTACTGGAGTGACATTTCTTCTTGGCATTTCATCATCTTTGCTAGGTGAGGATCTTGGAGGAGGAGGGGAAGGAGAGAGGGAGGGAGAGAGGGGGGAAAAATAGCCCAGCTGACATTTGAAACAAGTAAATAACCTCTGCGGGGAGGCAGCTTGAGAGGCATTTCCACTCCTAACGTGGAATTCCCATGCCACTGGACATGGGTCGTGTGGCACGAGGAGAGCAGGGCACTGTCCCCGTCCCCAGGGTGGGCTGGGGAGGCTCTGGCAGAGCCGGAAATCAGAGATCAGCCTTGTCAGCTCATATCTCATCAACAGCAAGGAGCTGCAGAAACAGCAATTTCCTTCCCACTGAAGGTGCCCTCGCTTCCCGTGCGCCTCGAACATGAAGTGGGCTCAGGTGAGTGAAAAAGGCAGCGGGTGCTTGCCCTGCAGAAGGCCGGGATTTCATCACCCGTGACTATCTGGAGAAGTCAGTGGTGAGCAGTGCTCACTGCTTCAGGGGCAAAAGAAATGAACACTTCAATCTCTCTTGGAGGTCCTGTAGGATTATGAGAGCAGTTGGTTTCCCTGTGCGTGTTCAAAAGGAACATCTGCTTGTTTGTACCAGCCTAGGAATCCACCTCTATCTTACAGCATCTCTCGAGAGGACACGTGCTCTTAAGAAGCAAAACATTGAAGTTGTGATCAGTTACCCATAACACTGCAAAAGATGGAGATAAAACAAGGTGTCCCTGAAGGCACTGCACAGAGCAAATCATTTCTGTCTCAGAGATGGATAACCATGAATAGCCCTGTCCATCTCCCCATGAGACCCAGTCAGATCCCAGATCCATTTGGCTTGGGGTTTTCCTGCCTTGACTGCCAGGAAGCTGCACAAAACCAGTAACAAACATGTGCCAGTAGAAAACATAGTATCATTCTTCTGTGCTAGCAGATAAGAACCAGAACAAGGCTTAAGCTCTCAAAACACCATCAAAACAAATGTGAAATTAGGGTTATGCACAAGATTACTTGGAGGTATGTTTGTCTTAAACATGAGTATTAATTGTTGTACAGGCAGCAATTAGGCTCAGCACAGGTGAATCTGAGGATATTCTGCAGGAATTGTGCCCAGTGGCAGTACAGTAGTGGCACCACTCACATTATTTCTGCGAAAATAGTGCCCTGTCAGCTGCAGCTTCACAGAAAGGGTGGCAGTGATGCTGCACTGAAGAAAGAAAAACAGGAAAATATTGGTCCGAAAGAGGAAGTGGACTGGGAATTGCTGGTTTGTGTGCTTGGTTTGAACCATATCTGGCTTCTGCCTCCCATTCCTCTGTGCTTCTTGTGACCATGAAGTTGCTTCTCAGTCCCCTATTAGAGATTTCAGTAAAATATGAATATCAAATCAAACTGAAATTTCTAGGGCCTCTTGTTGCCTTTGGATTGCAAAGCTCACTCAGTTGCTTACTGAACATGACTTTACTGAACATAACTGTAACATGAACTGTTCTGTTCATGTTAAAGGGCTGCAGCAGTGTATTAGTGGCATGAAATGCCATTCTTCACCCTCCTGTCTGGACCTCAGCAGTGTGCTGCCATGGCAGTCAGCTCCTGGACTCCAGGGATTAGTAATATTTCAAACCAAAATGTAGTCCATATCCCAGAGCTCTTCCCCCAGGCCATGGCATGCCCTGTGGTCTGTGGAATGCTGTGAGCTGTGGCACAATGTCTTGGGAATTTGCTCACCAGTGGGGCTCCCTGAAATGCTCACGGTGGAAATTGGTGCAAACCAAGTCCCCTCCATGGATTCATGCAGTCATCATGAATCATTCTTTACTTGAATAAATGTTCGTGATATTCAAAGGTCAGGAATTATCTTCCCCATCTTGTTTAAAGTCCTGTTCTGTGACAGTTTTAGAGCTGCTCAAAGTAACCTTTAGTAGAAAATGGGTCTAAAAACTGGTAGCTTTCAGTGTTTGTTTTCTCTTTCTATGAAGCAAAAATGTGCTTATAAAATATTTTCAAGCTTTGCTAAACGTTCATACAATTCTAGTTGTTTTCCATTCATTCTTTCACACATTATGTTTGTTGTCCAAAGTGATGGTCAAATTGTTTCCCACTGGGAATATATTGACCCACATGACTTTGAGAGAACTAAAGATCACTCTTCAGCCCAATGCAAAAATCTCACTTTTCTCAAATAAAACAACAAACACCACTAGTGTGTGGAAATACCCAAGAACTGAGCATACCCCAATCAATGTAGAAAATGTTTTTGATGAGGAAATAATAATAATAATAATGAAAATTTGCTAAAGAAGGTAGCATCAACAAGGACTGTATCCTTCTGAGAATATTTTTTAAAACATTGAGTTTTCACTTCATTTGTTATGTCTGATAGATATTTTACAGCCTCTACTGTCCCAGTAGCTGTAAGGGTTATTATAGCTTCGGAAAAAACTATACTTTCACTGGACAGCTTTCAAATTAATCTTTGACTGCAAGGAAATTGGGCTTGTTGCATTTCTGCAATTCTTCCCCCTTGAAAGGCAGCAATGAGGATATAATGAAACCCTCTTCATCTCTCTAATTAACCGTCTTGTGACCGAACAAGAGAGGGGCAGGAGTGGCAATTCCCAGCCCGGTTAGGTAATTGCTGATGATCACAAAGCTGCCTGAAAATCTGCAGGCGGCGGGCTCCGTTCCTGTGCGGCCGCCCGGGGCTGCCGGGCCCGGTTATCTGCTCCGCGTTCCGCAGCGGGGCCGGGGGAAGCAGCGCCCTGCGTGCAGCAACACGGCCCCGGGGCACAGATCCAGGCGTCCGGGCGGGGAAACGCCTCCGGGGAAGAGCCGGGGGAGCTCAGCAACGCCGGGACACGCTTGTGTTGCCGGCTCCGTGCTGAGCACCCATGGGGCTGCCAAGGGGATGGGGAGCTCAGCTGTAACTGAGCAGCCGTGGCTGCAAATGATCCCACCGACAGGAATTGGAATGGCTGGGCATCTCTGTCACAGAGATTTATAGCGCTGTCCCAGGTGGCTTCCCAAGAAAGGAGGCTGTGGTTGGGTGTTTGTGCAGCCCCTGGTGTTGCAGTGGGACACGTGGCTCTCCAGGATGGTGGGACGAGGAGGGGGCTGAAGATCGGTTCATGGCTTGCAGCCAGCAGTGGCCAGGAACCAGATCAAGAGACAGACAGTAGTGCCCACTACACATCATTACAGTAAAGCAGCAAACAAGTGAGAATATCTTAAGGGACTTGTTAAAAGAATGTCTCACTGAAGAAATGACTGAGAACATTTGGCATCAAAATAATTCATAGTTTTCTCCAAACATTTCAGATCTTCAGGCTGAGGACAGTATGCTCACCTAAAGTGGGAGTAACTCTGTAGGAGTTATGTACAGACATTCTGTAAATAAACACAGAAAATTACTCTAGATCTGTATCTTCCTTTTCATATGCATCTTCCCATTTTCCATAACTCTGTAACAGTCACATTGGGAGGAATCACAGCTGTCTAGAACAATCCAGCTGTGCCCTTAAACAATCCTGAAGCAGAGCTGCTAAACCACACAGAGCTGAAAGGTTGGTGCCTGTGTCATTCTCTGAGATGAGCAGGTGAACCTTAAGAAAGTCAACCCCTTCTCCATCACTTCCGAGCATTTCTGAGGAGCCTGTGGCATGGAATGAGATATCACTGATCCCAGTGAGGGAAGGAAAAACATTGTCCTCTCCAGAGTGGTGTTGTACTGGGAATGGGGAATTGTACTAATCTTCTGCATAAATCAGTGTGGTTGTTAAGGAGATCACTCTCACAGTGTTAGTCTGTTAAATACCTTTAGTCGAGCACAGAAACAACAGTGCTTGATGTTGGAGAAGATGAGAAAATACCAGAAGTAATAGTGAGGGGGGCTTTTTGTTTTCCAGCATAAATCGTTTTCATCGCACAATTGACTCAGAGTCACTTCATGGACGCCTTTATCTGCAGAATTCCTTTAAAGTTTAACAGTGCAGAACTAATTTTGATGACTCAGTAGCTCGAAAATTGTTATTTTAAGTGCTGAAAAGGTATTTTCCCTGTGGATTTTCTAGCGCTGAGGCAACGTTCTGAATGTTTTGACTGCTACTTTGTCTGACAATGTAAACAGACAGGAATAATTTAATGATTAACTCGTTATCCTTGATGCATGCCTTGATGTCTCATCTTGTTATTAACAGTTTGCCCATGTTTTGAAATATATATAATGTGAAGCAGAGCTAATTTTGCTCTGGAATGCTCTTTAACACCATTCCACAACTTTTTCCACCCACTGTCTGAGCTTGGTCAGCAAAGACACTCTCTATTAACATCCCAGCAACTCACCCAGGCACTTTCAGTTGTATAAAATGAAACCCACTAATAAGAAACTTCATCAAAGAGTTTGAATATGTGCATAAGTCCATCCTTATTCAACCTACTACTATTTGAGTATATGCTTAACTTTACTACAGACTTGCAAATCTTGCTGAAAGCAGTGAGACTCAGTTTTGCTGGTTGGGTCCTTGAAACACTTCCTAGCACCACATCCTGCTTGTGTCATCTTTAATAGTTACCTGTCTATCATTGCCACTTCCTCACACATTCCTCCTCAAAAAGCCTTTTGCAGAAGATAAAAAATCTTGGAAAAATGACATTTGTCTTTGAGCAGGGGGAGTGCCACCTTGTTTTCTGTACAAACTGGAAAGTCAAAGACTAACAGAATGCTTTTGCCATCAGAGAGAATTTTTAACACATCTTCACCCAAACTTTCACCCATTGTTACATGCTGCTATTTTTCTCTTTGCATGCCACATTTATGAGATGATGTGTGTGCTGCCTGTGAAGCACCAAACCCATTTTAAAAAAACATTAATTCGACACATTAGCAACCAAACAGCAGCACTAACAGAGTCTACACTGTGAGTGACCCCACAAGGCAGGAAAATCCTAAAAATTTCTTTTCCAGGTCCTTGGAAAAACATTCAAAAAATGCATCCTCTGCTAGTATTATATGAACCGATGCACCTGAAAGCAATCAGGATGTGAAAAATGGAAACTCTGGCATTAAAATGAGTAGTAAAATAACCATAAAAACTAAAATAGGCAAAGTCCTAACACAGATCTCCATTCCCAGCAGATGGTGGTGTCAGCAATCCCTGGTCCTGACCTCAGCTCTCTCACTTCATGTGAATTCAGACTGGTGAAGCAAATAACGGTAGCACAGTTGTTGGCACATTTGCTCCAGAAGCCACTAATAAAAAAATGCTTCCCCTGACATTCCCATTCTACACCAACCAAGCTCACAACTGTTACAGCAAGTTAGGGAAGTAAAATGAAAACAATGACCAAGCGTGATTTAATTCCTACCTGGCAACTGCCTGCCAATGGCCATATAAAAATATTTAAAAGGTAGAAAGAGAAATGCCACTGAATTGTTGAGAATGTGCAGCATCTTCTCTCCGAACACCTTGTGATACCAGCATCTGTTGCCAAAGCAGCACCTGCTCTTATGTTGTAATATTTCCACTTAGTGCTGCTCCTATGCTTCTAGGATTTCCCCTTTACTTTGATTTTCTTATAACTCAGGTTGGTAAAAATGTGTCTTTTGTACATCTGTTAAATACCTTAATGGAGAGGAATAGGCTCTGCAGTTCTTCGCTGTGTGCAGACAGTAGCACTGCACCTTGTGGGTGGGATGGGGGTCTGACAGAGGGAAACCCAGGGAGGGTGCAGAATCCATTATTTTTTATTGTCCCTGGTCGACATCATGGAAAACTCAAAGTAAAAGAGAAAACTAAACAGGCAGTGCCAGCCCCTCCATCCACAGGTGTTGCCTGGAACTGAGATGAATGTATAAATATGAATATGCATCTATTTACGTTTGCAAAGTTTGCCCAAACAGCCTCGATTGGGAAGCAGGAGTCTTGTGTTCCAAAAGCACTTTTCCGTGACAGATTTCAACATCTGCTGCAGAAACGTGGAATCACTAAAGCTCTCTTGATTTAGAGATGAAACATGAAGTCCTGGCTACCTTTTGGCAAGAAACCATCAGAGACCTGGTAGCCTTTAAAGGACTTTAAAGGCACTTCAGCTTTGTGGGGAGTTTAAAGGAATGTAAACTGTGCAGGAACTGTAGAAAACCACATTCAGTGCATCTCCTTCCGACACAAGCTGTCTTCTCCAGTGTTAGGCTATAAGCAGAGTCTCTTGCCTGGCTCAGGAAGTGCCCTGCTCTGCCTGGGAGGGGGATCTGGGCCGGGAGGGGAGCTGAGGTGCTAAAAGTGAGCCGGTGCCAGCTGAAATCCGCCTGAAGCGCTCCTCTCTCCGCAGGTGGGAAGATGGTCTGTCACAGACAAAGCCAGATGAAAATGCATCTGGGGTAGCTCAGTGTTTGTTCTGCATTAGCTTCTGGCACGGCCTCTACTGTATTTATCCTTCCTCCCACCTACCTTCCACAGAACGGGGATGTACTCAGTCACTGATCTTATCGCCGCCGCGCTTTGATCCAGCTGGGATGTTAGGGCCTTTGGGAATTCCCCACGTTTGATAATTCCTGATAGGTACTTTTAAGAAAATACCAGCTGAAGGATGGGGAGGGATTCTTCAAATTCCAGCAGCTGAGTGAATGGTGGAATTTATCAGGCATCCGAGCCAGATTTCCTTGGAAAGAACACATTTATTTTCGTGTGTCACATTTTCATTGTATTCAGCGAGCAGTATCACCTAAGGCCAGAGAAAGCCAGTGGAACAGGACATTACTGGGATTTTTAATAAGCACAGGAGCTGGCCCTGATAAAAACATCGTGAGACATATCCTAACTATGAATAGCTGAGGACTGGCTTTATCCTGAGCAGTAATTCATTACCCCTTCATGTTTAGCTTTCGAAATACCACCTCGAGAGAAACTTGACCCCAAGGAAATCTATTTCAGGAATGTGTGTGGCCCCCATCCCAGCAGGCTGGGACTGTCTTACCACCTTTATTGGTTTTTTCTCACCACCCTCCTGCGAGGTAGAGCCCAGCCATTACCCCAACTTTACCAAGAGCAAATGGAAAAATATTCATGCATCTCACGCCCATTAATATCCAAATTGTGGCAGTTAAGCGACTTTCCCAAGGCTGAGGAGGAAGTTTGTGGCAGAGCAGGGTACCTGGTGCTCTCTGTGCCTGCCTGAACACAGGAGTCATTTTCCACTGGCAGGGTGCGGCTTCCCACCCCCCAGTAGTAGCCAGGCTACGGGGCTGTCAGAAGGTGTGTGTGTGTTTGTTTGTTTTTCCATGGGGAGCATCAGGACAAAATATCCATCATCTCCTAGAGCAGAGGCATTCCTGAGTGAAAGTGTGGGCGGCTGCCATGTCCCGCTGCGGGTCTGGGGAGGTGTTTGCTGGGGGTTGCTCCGAGGCTGTGTCCAGCTGGGCCCGTGGCAGGCTGGGGCTTGCAGACATGGAGGATCTTGCTGTGGCTTTGTCTGGCTCTTTGTGGGGAAAAAAAGGGGGAAAAATCAGCTGTATGGCTGCTTGTAGCTGGTGTGTTGATTTGGCTTGATAGACAAGCTCCAGATGAACTAATTCAGAAGATAGGAGATCCAAGAGGATTGTTGGGAAACCTGTTTTGACCTCACAAGAAACACAGGGCTTTCTGCCTTGCAATTCCTGGGTGAAATCTCTGCTGTCCAGGGTGGATTTGAGTTGGTGTCCCCACACCTGCCTTCATACTCCTTGCTGCTTCATGGATTTTTCCTATATCCTAGAACGTGGGTCCTGGCTGTGAGGGTAGGAAAACTTGATTTATTCTGATAAAGACAATGGGCTATTAGGAAATAATAGAATTGGAAGAGTTTATTAGATACCGCACACAAGGGGGAAAAAATTTGAAAAGAAGCAAATACTGGGAATTTTTAAGGGTTCTTGTTAATGTCTCTCTTACCATTGTTGCCGTAGGAGATCTTTAGTGCTGGTCTAAAGGCTTCCCTGAGAGTCAGTGCCTTTTTTTAGAAGATAATTACATTCAAGCTATTGAAAACATTTATTCCTTCATACATGGCAAACAGCCTAAGGGTTAGAGACCTAGCAGAGGGAAAGAAGAGCAAGTGGTGGTAAAGTGGGATGGAGGGATAGGTGTGCACAAGTCACTTGGTGGTCCCAGCCAGACCAGAGGGCAATAACTGGAATATTTGCCTTTGGTATTTGGTCATATTCACCATCAGCTCCTGCCTTACCTAGGGAATGTGTCTGGGAAACTCCATTTTCCCAGCAGGGAGCAAACACCCATAGTCCTGGTCATTAGCAAAGAGCAAACAGAACCGTTTCCCTTCGTCTGTTCCCACGCAATTTCAGCCTTACCTGTTTTTAATTGCTTGAGAAATGTTTTACAAGCATCTGCATCAGGTGAAACATCTTTATTGTGGGAGGCTTTCCTGAGGAGACTTCATAGGCTGCTGATCACAGGCCCTGCTTTAAAGCCCACTGGAGTCCATGGGAGGGATGCGCCTTTCCCGTGATTCCAGCAGCCTTTTGATCATGTCCACTACTTGAAAATGCTGTCCAGAACACTGGAGTCAGCTCCTCTAAGGTGTGTTTTGTGTGTACACTGGGCCAGGCACTCCCAGCCACCCACCATGTGTGGGGAATGGTCTGTGGGACACTCAGGAGCAGCCACATCCGAGAGAACGATGGGTGACGTGGGCACGAGAGGGTGAAGCCACACACCCAAATGCTGCATTCCCTTCCAAACGTGTGAGGCACTGCAGAGTCCCAGAGCTCCATGGATGGGCAGTACCAGCCTCCCTGCCAGGAGCTGGTGGCTCAGGTGCCCACATTTTCTTGGCTTCCTGTCCTTGCTCAAGGCTCTCAGTGGTTCCCAGCCACTGATAGATACCAGGTCAGCCTCTGGCATAGCAGAAGAGGGATTTTTCCACTGGCATATTTCACTGTGGAGCCTTGGTCCTGCTGCAGCTGGAATCAAGGGAAGAAGGAGGAGTATCTCATCTCCAGGATCATGGCCTGGATGTGGGAGACTATGAGCCATTGCATGATTTTCCACTGTCTTGGAAACAAGCAAAGCATTCAGGATATTCCCTGAAAAGCTAAGGCACAGTCCAAAGCTGAGGTGACACTCACCTGGTAAATCAGCAAGGACCTGCTGGTGTGGATAGCACCCCTATCAAACATGCCAGCATTTTTTGCAAATACCACAAAACTCCTTTCCCCAACTGGAATTACTCATGCTAAGAAAATGTGTGATGTCCCAAGGACTGACTCATTTGGCATCCAGAGCTTGTAGCCCAGTATCTCTCCTGCCAGGACTTTTATATTATCAGTTCCATTCATTCCTCCCGCAGGCTGATGGGGTACGATAAAGCAGATGGCCAAAGTCCCAGACAGAGGTCAGGCAGCACAATTAATGACAAGCCGACAGCCCCACAAAGGCCGTGGGCCCGGGATAATGCTGGCTCTAACAGTAACAAAGCTGCTCCCCTCACAATGGGGAGATAAGATACAGTGCTGTAATAGGAAAGCAATCATCACAAAATGCCATCAATTATAGAAAAGCTGCACCAGCGGGGGACTGGTTCAGTACTGGCTCTGTTGATGCCTCGACATCCCTTGGCTGCGCTTTCTGCGTGGCTTCTCACGGCGAGCCTGCTCGGGCACTGCAGCAGCTGAGGCTCCCTCACCCAGTTCTTTCATCAGTTTTTGGCTCGTGAAATTACACCGAATAATATGCTTATTCAGGGTTTTATATCTGGGCACCTATTTTATTACCTTTTATAATGCATACAGGGTCAGATCAGCTTGCAGCAGAACAAAGCTAATTACACCTTTCATTACCTAAATATAGCATAATGACAGTGTCATTAAAGTGTGGCATTGAGCTGAGAAACCTCATGGCAGGCCAGGACAATGACAGAGGTTATTGAGCTCCACCTGAATTGCTGCTGGTGCAGCGAGAGTGGGGCAGGGTTAATAGACAGGTCATTCCATAAATTACAGTATCGAATGGAAACTGCGAAGGGTGAACGCTGCTCCCATCAGCCACTGCATCTCCCAGAGTCAGGAACCTCCAGAGCCAGCGTTAACCTCCTGCCTTCCTCTTGCTACCTCTGGAAGTGTGTATTCATAAAGTGTGTGTTGGTAGTCGTGAGACCTGAGAACAAGCCCACTTGCTGAGGTGCAAGAGCAGCAGTGCTATGCTGAACCCTTTAGTTTTGGATCATCTTACCAGGGAGGCAGGATGGTTGCTTGCCATTTCCAGCACGGTTGGTAGCCATTTCTGGCATCTGCACCCAGTCTGTTATGGTAGTCTTGAAACTCAGTTCAAAGCTCATACTCCTGACATGTAGTATTGCAGGAAAGTCTGTGACTCAACTCCCTGCTGCCCCCTGAATGCTGACCCCAGTGACATGGCAGGGTCTTCCTTTGACTTTGGTTGGAAGCCACCTCCTCTCTATCTCCACTATCGCTTAATGCAAACGGAGAGGTGATTTGCTTACAGCTTATTCCTTTACATGTCTTTTAATAAGAGGCTTCCCTAGATTTTAATAAAGGAACGGTGAGAGCAAAGGCTGGTAAAAGCAGTGTTCATAAAAATTATTATCAGAAACTATTTAATTTCTGCCAAAGCAAGCAAATCACAGAAACTTTCTTCTTTCCTTGGAGTGTTTCTGTGTTTCATCAAAACCAGAAAATTAGACATTTTAATTTGCAGATTTGTTCAGGAGTTGAAGAATATTCATTCCAGTTTTCTTAGGTTCTTACTGAGTACTTGTGTTGCGGTTAATGGGATTTTTTTCCTTATCTTTTTGGCTGAGCAAAAAATATTTCTATCACAAGTCATCCTATCCCTCCCTAGTTTCTCCCTGAAAGGTGAAAGGCATTGCTGGACTGTAATTCCACTGTAGCAGTACTGCCTACATGAAAAATTATTAGGGCCAAAAACCTGCAACAGGAGACAAATGAGATTGTCTTAAGCCTTGGATGAATTTCCAGCTACCAAGAAGAGACACATGATCTCCAGTACTTTGAAGGCTGAGGCTAATACTGGTTTCATTTCTGAGTGCAGCAGAAATGTAGTTTATTTTCTTTTGACAGACTGATAGTTTTTTGACAAATTTGTTAGTCTCTGGTTTTCTTTACATTGGTTGAAGTCATCAGTTCCCTTTTCCTGTCTCTCTGATGTACTCACACTTCTCTTTACCAGGAGCTATAAGGGCTGGGAGATCCTGGAGTTAAAGGAGAGCTTGACATGATAAAATAGGTGCTCTTCACCCACCTCCTCCCTTCACAGAGGTACTGGTGAGGTGCTTGAAGAGTCATGAGTAGAGACTGAACTTTTAGAAATGGCTTCAATCCTCTGGTGCAGGACATCCTTCCAAAAGATGGAAGATAAAGTTTTCAGTGGCCACAGGATTATTTATTAATATTGATGACATACCACCTTAAGTGTCCATCAGAATAGACCCATGACTGTGGCTTACACTGAGATTTTGCTTCTTGTGCAAGTTGCATCTTCTTAGGCCTCCTTGGCAGTTCTTTGTTCTTTCTCATCTCCAAATTCCTCCTTGTTACCCGAGTTGTGCCTTTGCTCAGGGCTGGACACAAAGCAGCTCCAAGGCCAGTGCAAAGACCCTTGGCTCTCTGGTGGGAGCACCAGGGCCACAGCTGAAAGACAATAAAATATAATTTGCAAAAAACTGAAATCCAAGGTTTGGAGGAGCCGAGTGCTTTGAACAAGGTGGTAGGGAAGGTGTCTGATGGGATAAACACTGAACACAGTTTCCAGAGCTGTGGATAGCAACCCAGCAGCTGCTCCCATCTGCAGGAGATGCCAGGACCCTGTCTCTGACCTGATCCAGCTCAAAGCATTGTACACATCTGTCTCCTGCCAGCCAAGTCCACATCTGGATGCAGCTCCTCCCTGTCAATAGCACTGCAGCCTCCACCCTCCCTGAGCTGTTCGTGAGGCCTGGGAAGGATCTGGCTTGACAAAAGTAGAGGTTTATCTCCTTCAGTGAGTGCTCTCTGCAAACCAGCCTTGTTTCTCATTCCTTCACCTCAGTGTTTCCTGAGGGCAGCAAAGTCAAGTCTTATGCACATCCTTGCAAGTGAACTTCGAAAGAGCTTCAGAGACCCTTGGATTGTTAATTACTGGGCATTGGGCATTTTTTTTCTGGAATACCAAACTGAGAGGGTCCTGCTGCACTTCTCTGAAGCTCAGCAGGGTTGAGCCCCGTGCCCCTGTGAGCAGAGCAGGCACCCTCCACCCTCCAGCTGGGCTCCCTGGGATGCTGCTCTCTCTGGGTCCCCTCCCAGTCCCTCCAGCTCTCACCCTTGTCTGCTCCAAGGGCCACAGGGTCCCCTGTCTCCATTTCAAACCAGGACTGACTTTGCAGTGGCTCTCGTGAAAGCCTGGCTGGATCAGGGCATGCTGGTGGGGTTGGCAGGTTTTCACAGTCACTCTCTGAGCCTTAAATCAGCCAGGGAAATCCCAGCGGTTCTGAAAACACACAAATGCTCTCTTTTTGCCCCTTTCTTTCCTCCTTTTTTCTTTCCTTGCTCTGCAAAACCCTCCCAGCCTCCTTTTTAATTTCCCTTTTTGCTGTTGCCTTTATCTCTCCCCACTGTGGTCGTTCCATCCTCTGCTGATAACGGGAGTGACCCCATGGGTGACCCTGGAAGATTATTACATTGGCTGTAAATGTTGAGCCCGGGCCAGCCAATCCAGTAGGGACTGCAACTCCCATCCTCTAAGTGCAGGAGGATTAACGCTCACGAACTTAAGTCCCTTAAAGCACTCCACAGACACCAGCGACCATTCCTTTCTCTGCATATCTTTGTATTTCTGCCTTTAAGACCAGTTGGGGAATAGAGCTTTGCTGTTCCTGTTGAGGTGGTGAAGGGGAGGAAAAAGACAGCATTCATGACAGTCGGGGCAGAGCTGCATTAAATAAAGCCTCCATCTTTCATTCTTAAGCTCAGCTCCAGGTCCTTGATGAAGACAGATTTTTCAATTAGACAGGCAATGTTTGTTCTAATATTTTATACATGAACAGCTCAGCTGACATCTTACCCAGATTTATGAAGGAAATTGAATACAAATGGGAGGTTTAATATAAATTTATTATTCAAATTTATCACATATTTCCGCAAATAAAAATTATGGTCGCCTCAAAGAACTCATTTTTTTTCAAAAGAAAGAAAGAAGTTGATAAAGTTTCCACCCGGTGAATAACAATATTGTACGTTAAGAAAGATCTGTCATAATATAAATTATAACACACATGGAATACATTTCCCATTGAAGACAATATTTCTTTCTTACACAAATGTTGCACTCCTTCGTTGAACTGAAAGGAAGTTCAGGAAGGTTGGCAAAACAAAGTCCCCCATTTTTAACACTATACAGAACAAAGTGTATTCTGCTGCCAATTACCCTTAACTGAAAATGACTGCAGCTTCTGGGAGACACAGCCAAGGGTCAGGGGCTGCAACTGCTCCCCAAAGGAACAGAAATGTCAGGCGACATTCACACTTTAGCTATTTAAAGAAAGGATGACGAGAATTTAAGGGAATAAAAGGCCCTGCAACATCCATTTTAGCCACTGGGAAATTACTGCAATTAATGCTAGGCCATTTATAGCCCACGATTCCATACTTTTTAGAGGGCATATCAAGTTTAGGAAGGGATTAATACACCACAAGTTTTCATCTCTAGTCAGACTGAGAAGGAAATATGGGAAAACACTTTTTTTTCCCCAAATCAGAATGAAACACTAGACTGAAAGATTTATATATTTTGGTTTCTGTAAACCAAATTTTTGCTTCCTTATTCAGTTGTGGCATTGCCGTGGTTTAGCTGCAGTTCCAGCCTCCTATTTTTCATTTAATTTTTTCCTGTTTTCCCACTTTTTTTGACTGGAAAACAGTAAGAGATGTGAAAGGTGATCAAAACTCATCAGAATACTTCCAATGTCTCTCCATTTTCAAGTAGGGAAAAAATAAAAGAGGGGAAAGCCTGAAAGGTCCTAGTAGTAATGTCAAAACCAGTTGTGTGTTCAGTGTTTCAGAAACCCAAAGGAAATAGAGAATCTCCAAGAATGTGTTTTGACTGTCAATGTGTTTCACTGGATTTCTGTTTTTTGTTGAATTCTGTTCTAATACACTCACTTATATATGTGAATTTACAAGTTGTTCAGGTATTCCCTTGAGAAATTGTGATGTTCTTTGGTGCCCAATAAACCAAACCCCAAGCAGATGCATACAAAGACAAAAGGTCATATACTAATGTGTGTATGAACTAATGTGTATTAATGAATATATTAATCCATAGCAGAAACTGGAGGGATATCCAAAGCATGGGGGTGCCTAACCCTGCATGAATTCAATGGGATATGACATCCCTTCAGGGGGGAGAGGATTTGTCTCACCTAAATTTATCCACCTACAGAGGCTGATGCTCAGAGCCACATGGGAACCAGTCCCCCCGGTGCTCCCGGGGCAGAGAAATGGGCTCTGAGCCCAGGGCTCACCCTGAAATGGGACAAAGGAATCAGCCCCTAAAAAAGCATCTCTAGTTGGCCATGTAGAGGGGTTAGAAGGTGAATTCAGCTGCAGAGGTCTGTGCTGGGGGAGGTGGCTCCCATCTGATTTTCCTATCTCTAATTAGCTGTGTCAGCAGGCACTGAAATGAATTAGCAGGCCCAAAGTTCCTGTCCTAGAGAGTCCAGATTTTAGGTCAAAGTGAGTGTTTTCTCTTCAGAAAGCCTATTCCAAGTCCCTAAGTCACTTATTTGGATATTCCCTGCTCAGTGCTGCTGAGGCTGAGGGCCACCTTTCCTGGCTGGGCAGAGGGAGATTTCCAGAGGGCACCTAAGATCCTCCCCAGGACCAAGTCTCTGAGCTTTTTAAGCCAGTTCATTTCAGGATTGAAGTCTCCTCATTGAGCTGGAGGAAACACTCTCAGGTCTGTGTTGATGTGGGTACTAACTCCTACTGAGAGTAGCAATAGTATTATTTGAGGAGCTTTTGAAAACCGTATTTACCTTCAATTTACAATTGTAGTTGGCCAAACACCTTTAAGAACACCTGAAATGCTGGTCAGCACAGAGCTGAGCACTGCTTAAACACCTGTAAACCCCAGAGTGTGTTTAATTTAGAAGCACAGGACTATTCACAGGCAGGTTTAGTGGCTTTAAATTCATTTCTACTGATAATGCCACATTTTATCACATATTTTTTTGTACAGGAATCACTTCTAATGTCAGTTGCAGCCATAAATCAGAGGAAGATGTTGCTAAATCAGTACACTGAGGTTTGACATGCAATGTGTGGCTGCAAAGCCAGACCTTCTGCCCTGAGATAACAATGCAGGAGCAGCAGTGAGGGCAGTAGGGATCTCTGAGCTGTTTGCTTTCATGCTGAGATGTGCTGTAAGGCAAAGCAGGCAAACAGAATCAGAAAAAACAACTAGAGGAAATTTGACACATGTATTGCAGAGTCTTCTAGATGAGTCTTTGAGATGTCCAGTTGTTTCTGCTTATGACATTGCATGGCCTTGGGGTTACAGGCTTGGCTGGCACAGTCAAGGGCCTCTGTTCAGCTCAAACTGGGGATTCAGAGAGCTCCAAGGAGGAGAATACCCTGGGAAGAAAAGGTCTGTACAGCACTCAGGGCACCCAGCTGGCAGGTAGGGTTCCTGGCTTCTCATCCCAATTCCCAAGATTATTTTGCTTGGGTTTCATTTTGTTTTGGTGTGTTTTGTGCCAAGGTTGTTTATTGTAAAAGACATGACCACGGCTGGGAGAGCTCCCCACACACAGCTGAGAGCTCTGACCATGGGATGGTTGTGCAAAGGGCAGGGCATTCCCACCCGTGTGTGGAGCTGGGAGAAAACAAGCCATGAGCACTGACCCTTCTGAGAGGGCTCTGGCCATGAAGGGGATGGAGGCACCTCCCCAGCTGCTCTGACTCAGCTGTGTTTGGCACACCAGTGGGGCAGCACTGCACACACATCTCTGCTCAGCACCTTCTGAGCACCAGTGCCACAATCTTGGGCACTGTCCTGTCCCCCGCTGCTCTGAGCAGGGACAGTTGGAGCAGGTTCCCAGGGCCTCTCAGGGTTTTGATACCTGCATGGGTGAAGACTCCATAACCTCTCTGGGCAATCTGCTGCAGTGTCTGGTCACCCACTGTATTCCTGGTCACCTGTAATTACTTGGACCTCTTGTATGCTTCCTTTTTATGGCTCAGTTTTGTCAGGAGCTCTGTGCTCCTCCATGCAGGCTCCTGCTGCCATTGTTTTTCACATTGTTGGCATGGACAGTTCTTGAGTTTGGAGAAGGTTGTCCCTGAAAATCCACCAGCTTTTCTGGACTCCTTTCCTTTCCAGAGCCAGGCAAAACCATCACTGCTGAGAGGACAAGACAACTATGTTTCCTGACTAATTTCAATCCCCAAAAAGTCAGGGTTGAAGTAGTGGGTTTTGATCTCAGGAAGGATCCAGTTTGCTCCTGAAAGACGTGAAAATTAGGAACGCATCGATCTTGCTTTGCTGGGCTGGTGCCTTTGTGCTTTGGTGGCAACTATTTGTTACCCAAACAAATGCAATATTTTCATGTGTCGTATTTCCCAGGCAAGACCAGTGGCTGAGGACGGGCTGCAGGAGCTCCCAGCTCCCATCTGTCTGGGGGGCAGGAGTTGTTTACAGCGCTGCTTTGGCTGCCGGCACAGCCCCAGCTCTCACAGAGCCATATTTTACTAGTGCTGGATGAATGGTCTTCAAAGCTCTGTGACATTCTGTGCTCTGCCAGGCTGCTCATCTGCAGGGTTTTTCAGTGTCCATAAAATTCATTATCATTGTAGCTCTGCCTAATTAGCCCATAAATGTTCCAGCGTAGTCCATAAATTACCCTGGCCTTAAAGGGCTTATCTGGTTGGTGTAATAAGTAGGTTTATACACTGTTTTTTTTCTATTATAATAGTCAGAGTATTATTTATATGACTGGGACTGAACTATGCCTGAACTGTGAAAGAAGCACTGCACTATAAATAAAGAGTATTTTACTGTCCAAAGACTTTAAACCTAGTTCAGGGCACGTTAGCATCTACCTAAACCATCTCATTTTGCTTACTCTCTGCTCCAAACAAGTAGAGAGTGGAAAGACAAAGTATATCCAGAAATACCAATGTTCAGTGATCTACTGCACAGATAGTCAGTGTTACAGGTTCTGAGGACATTTTGTATTTTGACAGGTCAGTGGGTGCACAATTACATCTCACAAGATTCCTGGAGCTCAGCAGGAGGTGCTGAATTTTGTTGTGGAGCTACACCAGGTATGTTTTAACATATACATATTTTGCCATGTTGTCTAGCTTGATCTGTAACTAACATGGGAGAAAAAGGAGTTTTGTTTCTAAAAATGTGAAGGAAAAAATTATTGGTGTTTTTCAAGCAGACTGGTCTAAAATTGACACTTGTTAAGTGGTTAAAGTATGAACTCAGGCCAAATACAGAACATAATGGCTTTTTTTTTTTTTTTTTAATTAGCACTTGTAGGCAATTCTGTTATTTTAGTGTTTTGGTACTTTACTGGGAGGTCATTTTAGAAGGCTTTCACTTTTTCATTTGTATGAAAACAGCATTTCAAAAGGGAGTTTATCTGAGAGATTCAAGGCCCCCTCCAAAGCCCAAACCCAGGTGGAAAGCACGCAGGGAGGGCGGGAGGCAGGTCTGTGATGCCCTGGCTCCTTTCATGAGAAACACCTGCACACACCATGCAAAGAGCCATCCACCCACTCAGCACAGGCCAGGGCACTCACCTGCACTGTAAGCAGGCTGAAGGAAAAGCTTTGGCCACCAGCTGCGTTGCTGTGCCTTTGCGACAAATTACCAGAGTCCAGCCCAGCAGAGCAAATGCCCCCAAGTCCCAGATTCGGGGCTTATTCAGCAGCTGGTCTCAGGGCGGTTGAGAAATCAGCCAAGGCTCGTGCCTCGTTAGCTGCTCCAGGTGATCCGCATGAAGGCGATCAATGCGCCCGGAGCAGGGACCGCCGGGAGGCTCTGCCCTCACGGCCCACCGGCGGCACTTCCCGCCGCCATTTCTCCTCTTCGCTCCTGGGGACCTGTCCTGTGCTGGCACCGGAGTGCGGAGCAGAGCCTGGGGCTGGAGGTACGGTGCTGGAGAGGGGGTGCCGCCCGTGCCCGGTGTGCCGTGGGTGCCGTGGGTGCCGTGGGTGCCAGGGGCCCGTGGGTGCCGTGGGTGCCAGGGGCCCGTGGGTGCCGCCGGCCCCGGTGTGCCGTGGGTGCCCTTCTGAGGCGCTCTGAAGGGTAAGGGGGGGACACACACCTTGGCAGGTGCAATCTTAGAGTAAGGGGTGCTTTGGGGGCAGATTAGTGGTGTGAAAAGGAGTTTGCCTGGCTGTGTTGATGTCTGCAGAAAGAGCTTTACCTCAGCAGCTGGAGGGAAGCTGGGGGAGGCCTGTATTTCGGTACAGGCCTAGTTCTGTGTCTTAAATACCGGAAATACATGTTGCTTGTCTGAGGAATATGCTTTGCTGTAGGTGCACAAATAATGCAAAGACATGGATTTTGTGTGGCCTCAGGTCTGACATCTGAGTTATTTCCCTACCTAGAAAGCATTTGTCTTCTGTGGTGCAGACAATTTGATGTGCAATAGTGGGGATGGCTGTTGCTCTTGTTTCTGCCACAAGCGTCATTTTTGACTACAGAGAAGTTATTCTTTATCCTGTTTAATTTCTTTATTGACAAGCTGCAAACAGTGGTGCTTGCCTGCCTGCTTTAGGTGTGAGGGCTTAAGGTCCTGTGTTAACTGGGTTTGCTCTGCAGCATCACCCTGGGCCCTGCTCACAGGGCTGGGAGATTGGTGGGTCTGTGCACTAGACACAAATAACAGCAGGTGTCCTCACCACCTGCTGGCAATTACAACTCCCTTCTGAAATTAATTTTTAAAGGCTGAAAAAATGCAATTTGTGGGAATACTCATCTGGAGGTTGTTTTGCTTTTAAAAAAAATCAGTTTTGAAAACAGCTCAACTATTGCTTCCTCAAGTGTTTTTCCTCTCTTTCCCTCCCTCCTATACTGACAAACTCACCCTCAGCTAACCCAAAGGAAATAAGTTTCACAAGGGCAATCTTTTTCTTTCAACTGGTACCCCAAAACATGCATAATTTTGTTGCTGTGTGCACAATTATTTTTGCAACTACGAGCACTATCTCTGCAAACCAGGAGGACTTGTGGTCACACAAGGCTTGTGTCATGACTTGTCTGAGCCAAAATCTGCAGAGGAAGCTGCATTCAGTCACACACCTGCATTTCCTGTGCTGTTACCACTTAGCTGGGTACCTTTATCCCTGTGGTAGGACAGGATGGGTATGTGTAGTTTGAGATTTGTGTTGGGGTTTTGTGGGCTGTTTGTTGTTTTTATGCAAGAAGCTCAGGAGAAAGATTAACGTACACAGGGTGCTTCTAACAAGCACCACTGTGAAGAATCCACCTCAGGGGTGGAGAGAACTGTGAAGTGTTTCTCACCATTGCTTTTCCTGGGCCTAAGATTGTTAGGTTGTTACTGGTTCAATTCAACAACCATCCTCTCCTCCAGTATTAACTTCTTGGAGTTCTGAGGAGCCACAGGATCATTCCAGTGTTCAGGAATAATTTTAACACACTGGAATGTCTTTTCTGGTCATATCTATTAGCATTCCAGCATCTCCCGCCTTGCAAGATGAACTCTGATTCTGCATGTTCTTGCCTGTGTGTGTGTTGGACTAAGGTGATTGTATAAGGTCTTGGGAGTTGTTGATTATAAACATGCAGAACTTTTTTGACTTCAGGCCTCGACACTACAAAAGAGGTTGGGTTTGGAGAAAACCATTTGAGCAATGTAAATTCACCAATGCAGATTTTACAGGTGGGGCTTTTAATTATTTGTAAACAGAACAGGCAGCATATCCCTGTTCAAGTATGCACCAAGTAGGGAAGATTCATCTGTGGTTATGCAGTTGGTGCTATTTAAATATCTGTGATTTTTGGTAACTAGAAAGAATTTATTTTCTTGAAGCAAAGTCTGGATTCTTCTGTGAGCAACCAGGTCACGGCTCATTCAAGACTTGCTGTTGCCTTGTCTAAGAAGTTGGTAGGTGTTAAATTTTCATATTTAGGAATGAGGAAGACTTGCTGGGGATATGTTTAATATTCGTCACTCCAGGGATGTGAACTATGAGGTGTATGGTTTGCAGTTTAGATGCTGGATTTTATCTACTCTCTGGCAATACTTTTCCTGTTAGAGCTGAACCAAACATTAAGTTTTCACTTCAAATCCTAGAATAGGATCATAAAGACAAAAGTATTTATTCTGTAGGTGACATGGCCAGCTGTTGAACTGGCTTGACTGGGAGAAAATTATACTCTTGGTTTACTCTTCTCCTGTATCTTGTTAGCAAACCCAAACTCTGAGTTTTCCATCTGCTGCTCTCCAGCAGATCCATTGGCAACTTTGCCCAGAGAACAACTGTCACCTAAAAGTGGTTCTAAGCAGATGTTTCCCAAGGTGTCTTCAGCAGTGAATATGTGTGTGACTTAGTGTGTCCTACTTCCTAGGAAGTGTTTTAGCTCTAAATGAATGGCAAACCAATACCTTAAAGCTACATGCTCTGACTGTGCCACTGAAATCACCCTCATTGACTTCAGCAGGGCGTGGATAAACCAGTGTGTTTTTGCCAGAGGATTATGAATTCACTTTAGCACTTTCCCAGTCTTTGGATTCTTGCAAAGACAGTGCCATGGGATTGTTCTGTAACAGTGTGGATGGATTGATTGCCTGGGTTTCATTTCCCTTTGTTTTTCCCTTCAGGATATCTTTGTGCTGAGCATCTCTTCTATCTGTTCTCTTCAGCTGCCATGGTGCTGTCAGAAGAGACTTCACACAGGACAATGAGTCCCCCAGCCTTTGTAATAATGAAGTATTTTTGTTTTCAAAAGCCTTCAGCAGTGTCCCTGCTGCTTCCCACCAAGCAGAGTAACACAGGAGTTGCTCTGAGTTATCAGATTTCTCCATCTGCTCCATTTTGGGTGACACATTTATGGAGAGTCTTCCAACCTGCTCACCTCCCCCGGGCTCACCAGCATCTTGTGAGCCTGCTGGGGAATGGCTTGGTGCTCTGGAGTGGTCACTGAAGCTTGACAAGTGGCTCCACACAGACCTGGGAGGCTGGAATGAGATCTGATACTTGACTGCTGCCCTGACATTCAAAAATATAACGAGTGAAATCCTGGAGCTGCCTGAAGTCGATGGGAATTCTGCCACCGACTTCATCCCTGCCAGGATTTCACCCAGTTTATTTTGCAGCCTCGCAGTGCACGAGCGTGCAAGGTCAGGCTCTCATCGTGGTCCCCCTGTGCCGCAGTCTGGGAGCCGTTTGCCGAGCGTTGAGGAATTGTTCCTTGTTCTCAGTCCTGAAACTCAGTGAGAATTCCTGCCTGTGCCTTCATGGGCCCGGAATCAGCTCTCGGCCGCCCAGCAGGGCTCACATTGTGCTCACGGAGGGTGGCCTGGGAGGCTGGGGAGGTGTTCGCTTCTTGCAGAGTGTTTGCTGCACTGGGGGCTTTTGGGGGTCTTACTTCTAACAGCATCTCTTGGAGCTTGCTTTATGTGGAGAAGAATTCAGCCTTTGCCACAAACCTGAACTCTAGCAGGGTGTGTGCATGTGTTAATGCCTTTCTTTCTATAGATATGCTTGATCCAAAAAATGTGGATTCTGGAATTTGGATGCAGCTGCAAGTGAAGGATCTGGCTTGGGAGGGGGTGTTGATCCTGCCTGCTCCATGAACAGCCCTTAGCTGCCTCTTTCCTTGCCTCTTGGAGATGTTCATGAGGCCCATTTTGTAGTCATTGTCCAGGTCTCCCTGTTGACTTCTTTAATAATACTGAAAATGCAGTTTAAAAAATTTTTACTTTGTCCAAGAAACTAGAATCAAATTAAACCAACAAAACCAGGAAAGTTCACTCTGAATTTCTGGGATGAGAGCCAGTTCTCAGCCACATGTTGTAACTGTATTATTTATGTCCTTATTTATTGACTACATTGGCACCTCGAACTCCCATCTCGGCCTGAGGCCCTGTTGCAGTACATGCAAAAAGCATAGTAAGGGTAAGTCCCTGGCTGTGAAGACCATACAAGACACAACAAACACAAAACAAATCTTCCTATAAATCCCATTTTACAGAGCAGGAACTGAGGTTTCTCTCTGGCAAAGTTGCACAAAGAAATGAGAGTCCTCCTGCATCTCAGGTAGGGGCTTTAGGGACAGTTCCAGCTCCAATAATGCTTCCTTGTCTCTTTTCTTTTCGTGAATAAATCACCTTTCAGTTTTTCCCCTGGATCCTGCTCTCCATTGTCAGAAGCAGTGCCACCTCTGGCACTGAGACTGAAAGGATTAAGGGAAGGGCAATGTCCCATTCCACATTTCCCTTGCTTCAGTGGTTGAGGGAAAATGTTAGTATTATATAAAAATAGTTTCTGGAATCAAAGCCAATTTATTTCAGTCAGGCTTCAAATACATTAGAGAAAAAGAAAAGGTAGACACCAGTTATCGTGTACTGCAGTTTGGATTAGTATTTCCTATTGCTCAGGTACCTGTCATTTCTTCTGCCTCCTCTCTTCCCCTGAGGCATTCAATGCCTTTCAGCTCCAACTGATGGTATGAACTTGGGTTTTCCCTAATAATGAAACACAATACCAAACTGAAGCTTCTTGAAGGGCTCATGAGGGAAGTGCGCAAACATCTGGTTGACATTTAATCTAGAAATGTCAGGTCTCAGCATTTCCAACCCAGGCTGACAGCTCCTTGAACACCAAAACGTTCTTATTGAGAAAATGTAGGGAAGAGGTGGATCAGAGACCAAATATTAAACTGGAAAAAGGTGCTTGTTTTTTTAATAAGAAGCGGGTGTAAGCTCTGTGTTTGGAAACCTTTTTATATTCCTGATTGGAATCAGCATTACCATGGAAGGAGGGCAGTTTGCTGTGGAGAAAGCTGGGCTGAGGCTCTCTGTGAAGGTGGGGGTAACCTCCAGCAATCCTTTTGTCATTTGAGTCAGTCAAACCTTGCAGCAGCTGGCCACAGCTGGCTCCAGGGCTGTGCAAATGGCAGGAGGTCCCCAAATCCTCTCTGCCACACCCAGGCACTTGTCATCGTGGCTGTTTCTGTCCCAGAGGCACCACATTTGTACCCTGGAGCACACTTGACTTCTCAGTTGAGCAAAACTGACAGGAATGCAGGACCTGCATTCCACTGGCTCCCAGGATTGTCCAAACCCAGCCTAATGGTACGTTCCCTCTTCCCAGATCCCAGGATGATGCTTCCCATGGGCTGGCACATGGCCAGTGCAGGGCTCAGCTCTCTCACTGAGACTGAGGAGATTTAGTCACCAAGTCCTGGAAAAGCCCAGGCTTTTAAATGCATGTTTAAATCCCAGTTAAATAAGTGAAAATGAAATATCTGCCTAGAAAATGCATGTAGAAACTGCTGTGGAGAGCTGGCTTGGACTGAGAAAGCCAGTGTTCAGTTCTGATTGAAAAGCTCAGCAAAAGTTTCTCTGTCCTTTTCTAGGACAGAGGTTTTCTTTTCTCAAAAAGTAATATAAAAGCAAGAAACAACCATTCCTGGGAAAGTAGTTTTTAGCAGAGGTGATGCGGGCTTTTTTAAGAACTTTTTTTTTTTTTTAACACTGTCTAGTCTTCTGCCTGCATTCTTTTAGTTTTCACTTTCTTTATATCCCTCCGTGTCTTTCATTCCTTCCAATGCGCTTCATCTTAAGGAAAGAAGGAGCAGATGTTCACATGTTATTCCAGGTGAGGTTCCACCATCTGCCTGTGACATAACCAGATTTGTATTGCTTTACTGTCTGACCTCACACTCTCCTGGCTCTTTTCTCCCCTGCTGTCACAGCAGAGCTGCTCCTCGTGCTGCAGGCAGGGATGACGCGCACGATGTCCGGATTTAATGGTGACTCTCCATCCCATAAGTCAGGCCCCCTGATGTGCTGTATCTAGCAACAACCATCACCACTTCTCCTCTCCCACTGCCTGCTCACCTTCCTGCAGAAAAGCTTTCTACTTAATGGGGCGTCCTGGTCCCGAGTGAAATAAATAATTTCATGTCCAATTTTCTTCTGCCCAACATCCTGTGATGTAATGTCATGTTTCTTATATCCAGCCATGGTGAAAACAGCAGGCAGGCTGGCTTTTGGAAGTAAAGATATAGGATCTGATCTGCTTTTTATTGGAATCAGTGATCAAGTTCTCACTTCAGCAAAACTCATGACTCACACATGGCTCACAGCATCTCATTTGCACCACTCAATGCTCTGGGTTAAAACAAAGGTCGTTGGAAAATGTACCCAAGAGGTTAAGACCTGTTTAAATACACATTAAGGAATGTAATGTTTGAGGGGAGTTTAGTTAAACTGAGCAAACCTGATAGGAGACAATGTCTCCCCAGCTTTTAAAGGATGTATTTGATTTTTCTGGGCCTTTCTTTATTGTTGGCTGATGAATAACTGGGCTTGGCTTTGCTCTAGCAGGAATAGTGGAGTGGAGAGGGAATGGGAACAGTTTGTTTCAGGAAACAGATTCATGTAAGCTGAGCTTGTAAGAATTTCAGATTGAAGAGTTCACATGACTAAAAGGCAAAATCTTCTGGCTGAGGGCCAAGTAGGGAAATGAGTGGTGTTTGCTGGGGGGGCTTAACCCCGCTTGGGGACAGGAGGAGTGGCTGGTGGGGAGATAAGCGGGTGCCCTGTGCACCCCTCTGAGCCTGTTTCTACCTTTCTGAACCCACTTTGCCTCTCCTCCTCCTGAGGAGACTGGATCTGTTTGTGGTGATCCCAAAAGGCTCTGTTTTCATTGTTATTTGTGCCCATGTGGAGGCTTTTCCTAGGAAAGGTTCTTTGAGTACAAGCCATGAACGTTCTTTTTTGGTTGCTTGAGAATGACCCTTTGCAGGTGGTACAGGAAACTGGGATCTGCAGTGCTGGGAGCTGTGGGATGAGCTGCTGCTGCTGTGGCCCCATAGTGCTCCTGCCCATCTGAGCAAGGCCGTGGGGTGGTGTTTCAAGGTGTGCAAAAAGACTTTTCCTTGGTCACGATCATCCCCTCTTGCACAAGGCATCTCATTCTGCTTCTCTGAGAAGGAAAGGCTGAAAGGGATGGAGAACAGAGGGACTCTTCCCTCTTTTTGTCCCCTGGAGGGTGTGTTATTTAATTAGGTACAAAGGCTGTTTAAATCAAAAGATTAAATTGAAAGTCTGCTTGATTTATTACAGCCTCCAGCGAGAGGAGAGAAAGAAATTCTGAAAAATGTTCTGTTTTAGTTCATATCTTTCAATCTTGGACAGAAAAGAAAGAAAGAAGCAGAAACTAACTTTCCATGTAAAATTCAGTTTTTGTTTAAAATTTTCACTTTGGGATTTTGTTTTCATTAAATTACCAAATTACTGGGTTTAGCCAAGCCTCCAAAGCTAAAAGGAATTAGAAGCTAATTACAGAACATGGAAGAAAATACTTTGGTGGTGGTGTTCTTTTCTTTGTATCTTTGCTAACTTGTTAAAAAATAATTCCAAAATGAGATATGTCTCCTCTTATCCATCTATATTAAAAAAATCCTTTTGAACTTCCACTCAAAATAATTGTAATTTTCCAACCAGTTATGTTCCAGCTATTGGAAGCATTTTTTTTCTCTTTTACCCTGAATTCCATGTATATGTTAATTCTCAGCCTGCCCTTTAAAAGTCACGTAGAGCCAGGTTTATGTTTGTTTTCAGAATTTGGATGTATTTTGGTGGGGAGCCGGGTTGAGCCCCAGCTCCAGGCACTCTCTGCCATATGGAAGCGTTTGCAGATGCGTGCTGGGGAATGTGGAGCTGAACCATGGCTCCTCATTGAGGAGCAGTGCTGCCTGCTGAGCATGTTTGGAAATCCAGGGGTTTAGCTGAGCAGGATATCTATTTTCTAGGTCAAAAAGAGCATAATTTGGCACTGGGCTTTGGTGGAAAGTCATGGAGAACTGGCTTCCTACCCGCCCTTTGTGACGCTGAAAATGTGTTTCTGAATGAGTGAATTCAAGGGTTTATTTAATGTTGGACATATGGGGTTTTATGGTCTTGGCCCAGCCCTCTTGTATAAAGGACCTGGAGGGTGGGTGCAGAGCTAGACACCAAACTGGCAAGATGTCCCAAGGAGCTGGTGTGTCAGCACTGGGTACAGCCACAGCAGAGAGAGCCTCTGCACATGGGCTTGTCCCATCACACCTTCTCCTCTTCATGTCCGTCTGCATGAACTGCACATGGGAAATGCAACTGTGACATGAGGAAACCCCATCCCTGCCTGCCAAAGCATCCAGCTTCAGTGTGTGCTAAGTGCAGGATGTTACCAGGCCCTTTCTCAAACTCTCTGCAGGCACATCCAGAGTCTCCTCCAAGCCTCAGCCTCCCCAGCACTATTTATGAGGGCATGTGATGACAGGACAAAGGGGAATGGCTCAAAACTGACAGAAGGTAGGGTTAGATTGGATAGTAGGAAGAAATTATTTGCTGTGAGGGTGCTGAGGCACTGGAACAGATTGCCCAGAGAAGTTGTGGCTGCCCCATCCCTGGAAGTGTTCAAGGCCAGGCTGGATGGAGGGCTGAGCAACCTGGTCTAGGGGAAGGTGTCTCTGCCCATGGCAGGGAGGTTGGAATGAGATGAGTTTTAAAGTCCCTTCCCACCCAGGCCATTCTGTGGTGAAGGCTTCTTTGATTTGTGAGTCCTTTGAGATGCACAGACCAGAGGTTCTAGAAGTACCACCTACGTGTATTGCTGGTCAGCCCAGGGAGACTTGTTCTTCCAGTCCCTTCTGTGGGCTTCAAGTTTGGGAACGTGCCTTGGCTGAAGAGCTGCTGCTTTAGAGCAGTGATATGTGGTGGTCACCTGTGGGGTGGGAGGAAGGGGCTTTTCAGGAGTCAGCTGCCTTGAGTACACAGTGCTTCATCATTTTGTTTGCTTATTTGAAAATTACCTTAGAAATGCACAGTAAATATTGTTAATGCTACTGCAAGAATGTGTCCAAGTCGATTCAATCCTGAAACCAGCTGGAAAAGCACCAGCACTTGTGTTATGCCTGCTCGTGACTTACGCAATCAGAGGTGGATTGCAGCACACTTAGCAAAAGGTAGAATGAAGAATTCGACCTCTCTGGCTAAGCTGGGTCTAGATACAGCACTGGGCTCTTAAATGCACAGATATCAGGATTTCATAGGAGAGCCCCATGAGTCTTCACACTTGCATGTAAAATTTCACCCCTTCTGGAGCACTGAGGCTCGTGATGTTTGACAACACACACACGAGGAAAATCACCCCGGACCGTGCAGAATCAGTCGGGGGATGCTGTTTGTGTCTGGAGAAAAGTATTTAATCATTTTCCCAAAGATATCCCCCTGATATGAATGGTAACAGGATGTTTATAACAGAGATAAGGCGGGGATGAAATCCTATCCCTCTCTGGGAGCTAATAAAAGCAAAGATTTGGAATTAAGTATCACTTTCTCTGAGCTGCACACGAATGAGGAAATGGGGTCAGAAGGGCAAGCTGCAACATTGTAGGCACTTTATCTAAAACATAAACATTACTAGAGTGCATTCTGGCCAAATTAACTCTCTCAGATCTGCCATGTTAGCATTCCTGTAGTACTTAAGCCTGCCAGCTTTACTGCTCCACTGACTGAGGGTTGAACTCCAAGTTGGGGTTGACACTTGCAAAACAGGGCTCTGAGTGGGGAGGGTCTTTTGAATCCTTCTGCAATTAAATATTCTCCAAAGAAATGCCAATGTCATTGTGAAAAAGAAAAGGGAAAAAAAAAAGGTAGGGTGGAGTCACAGAAATATGATCTACTCTGCTCAGTGCACAAACCCCTGAAAAGTGGAGTTTTCTTTGCACTAGCAGTAAAAACAGGAGTATTTGCTTTGCTACTGTTCACTGCAAAGCACTTGGATCAGAGAGGCAGGGCTTGAAATCACAGCCTCCTTCAAGTCCAAAGGGAGCCTTTTGATACCACACTGGGTAGTTTAGCCCTGGGAGATGTCCAAATCTTCCTAAAATCAGGATGCAACTTTGGGGTGGGAACACTGCAAAGTCAACATCATCTGTGTGTGAGAGATGTCACGCGATTGCTGCAGGAGCTGCTCACACGTGCTCCAAGCAAAAGCAAGATCCCCTTGTGCCAGGCAGTGTCCAGATGTCTCACAAAAACAGAAGGACATGAAGCACGTGTTATCCCCATTCGTGTCACAAGGGATTGCTGGAGCTGATGCTTTCTCCACCATGAAAGCAGAGGTGCAAAGGCCTGCAAAGAGGAGGAATAATATTAAAATTAGCACTTTCCCAAGATCAGACAAGCACATGGGAGCTAAATTACTTCCTTGCTGTGTAAGGAGGAAGCAGAAGAGAGCAGAATGTGCTCCACACCTTTCCATGGAACAGATGGCTTCCCACAGTAGTTATGGACCTCAGCCAGGAGGGATGGGGAGAGCTCTGCCCCAGGGTTCTGTTCAGGCCTGGCTGCACCTGGTTGAGTTTGGAGTATCTGTTCCACTTGAAATGCTGCCTTTGTTTTAATATTTTTCTTAAGTTTTCATTCTGATTGGAGATTAAAATAGTATTTTCTAAATGTACTGGGCAAGAAACCATCTGCACCTTTTGCAAAAATCAAGTCATGTCAATTGCTTGGAGTGAAGGGACTGCTTAGGCTTGGGGTGTTTTTGGTTTGGTTGGGTTTTTTTTGTTTTGTTTTTGGAAGGAATAGATCCTCAGGATCTCCTAAATGCCTCCATGGTAGTGACCGCTTTTCTGTCTTCAATTTTACAAAACGGTAAGGTGGTCCTAAATATCCTGTCATTCTGGGATCCCTGGGAGTCTTACAGCAGGGAGGTTGATGGGGCAGGGATTGCCACCTCCAGGGCACTGTGGGTACAGTGAGGATGCTCTTGGAGGTACAAGATTGAGGAAACCTGGTGTCCTTACAATTCCCTGGTAAGAACCCAAAACCCTCAGCAATTCCCCTCAGCCCTGCAGGGTTGTCTGCAGTAGATTATCCTAGAACCTATCCTACGTATCAGAAAAAGGATATCAGTTTGAAATCCCATCTGTAAAATGGCCCTGTGTCAATAGAATGAGACTTTGTGATTAAAAAGCATTTCTTATATTACTGTTCTCTAATTTCCAATCAGAGAATTGTGACATTCAAGGGTCCAGAGTTAAATGGATTGTCCAGAGTCTCACAAGTAATTGGAAGGGAAATGACCTAGACTCAAAAGTGCCAGCCCTTGCATTTAGGACACTCAAACTACCTTTTTACCCAGTTCCTTCCTGAGAAATCTCTTTGAGAACTGCTTGGTTCGGTGTTTTTTTATTTCCCCTCTTTTTTTTTTCCTTCTTTTTTTTTTTTAACACAATCTCTTGAGTTCTTATCATAATTCCTTATCTGTGGCAAAGAGCAGTGTAAATACCTCCAGTAAAATCTCAGCTGTGCTGGGAACAGCTAGTCCTTGTTAGCTGGTGGTGGTTTATGTTGCAGATAGCAGTTATCTGAGGAGGCTTTGCACAGCAGTGTAAAGCCATTCCTTTGTCAGCTGAGGTCCATCAAAGTCCTGTGGAGGAATTGGCTGCTGGAGCATCCTGGTAGGGCACTGCTGTGCCATTGCAAGGTGCCTTGGCAGGAAATGAGGCAGCCATTCCCTTGAAATCTGAACTCTGTGATGCTGTGAGTTAGAGGGGAGTGTTGTCTCCAGCGCCAGCTGCCAAGGGATCGTGCTGCCAGCTTACTCCTTTCCTCATTTTATTTCCCAGTGGACCAGCTTCCAGCTGGATCCCAGCCCTTCAGAAAGGGGAGGAGAGTGGAGGCTGTGATTTGCTAGAAATCATTCATATAGGGGAAAACAGGAGGGGGTAAAAAGAGTTGGAAGTTCTTCAAGTAGCTTATAAATTCACATTGCTGTCTGGAAATTCTGCTGAGCATCTCATAAACCTATCCTTTTCCTTGTGCTGTTCCCTCTGCCCCTAGCACTGGACACTTAAACCATGTTAGGTCACTTCACACTGGCCTTTTATTTTTTTTCTTTAAGCACACAAGGAGTTCCTAAGGTTTAAAATCATGCAGTGAAACTGCATGTGACAAAGCTGTCAGTATTTGGGAGGAATTGCCAGCAGTGTTAATCCCAGCACTCACATGGATCTCCTTGGGTGAGATCTGCTCCCCTTCCAACACGTTCCTTCCAGTTTTCTTTCTAAACCACAATCAAAACTCTCCTGTATTTTGTTTGAGATGTGAAACAGCCAGTGGTTCATTGATTTCACATAAAGGGCTTCTGTGCAGGGGATTGTGCATTTGTTAAACTACTTAGAGCTGGTCACCCTTCCTCATCCAAAGCCCTGCAAGGAGCTGGTGGGGTTTCCATTCCAGGCACCCTACAAGGGGAGGGGAGCAGGGCTGGTGCTGCTGACTGTGCTGGGGCTTTGGGGTCTCACTGGGGAGCTGGATGAGGCTGCTCAGATAGGGAGAGCCAGCCTGACTGGGGAAAAAGTCTTTGTCCTTTAGCCCTGTGGCTGGGGTAGGGACCAGGACTCCAGACAGATGCCTGTGGAAGTGTCCCCATCCTGCCTGTGGCTCCTCAGGCTGTGACATGTCTGGTGTGTTCTGGGCTCAATATCTGGTGCTCAAAGTGAACCCAGGGACTCCAGTCCTGTGTTACATCAGTTGTCTCTGTTAAAGTATCTTATATTTTGCAGCCCCCACTTTAAGAGAGGATTAAAATAGTCCAGTAGAGCTTCCTAGCTTGTGTGTGCTTGGTGAGGTCCGTGTGCCTTCATCTCCCTGCTCCTCCTCTCTTCTGTCTCTCAGGGCAGCTCGTGTTCCCCATTGGGCCCCATGTGGCGTTGAGGTAGCACAGCCTTGCTGGGCTGGGGTCAGAAACACCCTCTCTTCTCCACCACCTCCGAGGAGCTGTCAGAAACTTGTTTTAGAGCTTGGCAGTGCCTTGGGTAGGAAGCCAAGCTCTGTGTCTGAAAAAATCAGTACAGGATCCTGATAAATTGGTCTGTCTGATGGTGCTTCTATATTTGGGGTTCTGTTCCTTGTGGTTGCACAGAAAGGTTTGAAAACATGCACTGGAGAGACCAGCAAAACATAAATCTATCTTATTTCAAATTTGAAATTGGTAAGGCAATCTCATCCCTCAGTGGCCAAGCAAGGATTTTTGAATGCGTCGTTCTGGCAAGAATTAATACCTTATTATAGCTTCAGGGATAAGTTTGCACCAGCTTACCCTGAGTGACTGAGTTAACATGCAGGTCTGCAAAAAATATTTGGATTTGAAAAAATAATTAAAAACACTGTGCAGACATCATAGTTTTCTTTAAGTGGGGCAGTGTTACATGACAGGCTTTCTACCCCAGCCACCTTTATTACAGTAGCAGTAGGGTATGTTGGTTTCAGTATGACTTGCAGATATTTTTTTCTCTTTCTGAACTGCATTCATGAACAAGTTTATGTGGATGGAAAGGATGCCTGGAAATCTCTCATTCTAAACAGTGTTAGAAACTACCAAATTATGAATTTTAAACCATAAAAGCACCTCGGCTTTAATGGAAATTGGAAAGCAGTTGAGAAATCAGGTCCTAAGTTCTCACTCTGCCAAAAAAGTTGAAGACTCAGGTGGGCAGGAGCATCCAATGAAGTTAACCAGGGTTAGTCCCAAGTTCACTGTCACCTCTACAGCAATCACCAGGTGACTTGTGCTGAGTCGAGTTATATCCAGCCTGGAGCCTGTTCTGTCCCACTTCCCTGTGGATGTTTTCCCTGCAATATTTAGCCTGGTCCTCATTAGGCCGGGGAATGAGGTTTAGCCTCCCTGGCCTTTGGTTCTCCTGGTGCAAGAAGGGACCTCCCATCCAAAAATGCCTTTTCACTGTAGGTGCAGGAAATGCTTGGCAATTTGCCTCTGGATTTCTGTGCTCACACAGAGCCTGGCACAGAAGGGATCTCATGGGAGCAGAGAAAACTGGGTCCTGCCACTGACAGCAGCAGTAATGATAACATGGGAACTGACAAGTCACCATTTCCTCTTCTCCTGAACTATTTCCAGTTCTTCTGACTAGGAAAAAGTCATTAATGCATATCTATTCTGTACAGTTTTGGATCCATTACTTCTCTTTGCTTAAACACACATTTTATTTCAAGCCAAACCCTGACGTGTGTTCTTACTGAATGTGCTTAAACATTTCCCTAATATTCTCCAAGGTGCCTGTCCATGAGGACTTTAGAGCAGGTAAGCTTCCCAGAAAATACTGCAGTCGATGAGTTTTACATCACAGGCTCCCTCTCACACTCTTTTCCTGTTCTTTTTTTCCTTTTGAAGTGGAAACTATTCATTTTCAAAGTAGACATGTGCAGTCAGCAAGGATGAAAATGAAGGTAATTGTCAGAAATCCTGCCAGAAGGGATTTCTCCACTTTAATTCCTGCTTACATTATTAAGACAAGTAAATTATCTTTTCATGGAATGTTTCCTTTTTTTCTGGAAACACTACTGATAAATGATGTAATATTCAAGGCCCTTCTCCACAGCTGTTGGAAGCCCAAAATTTCTATTCCCTTCACCACAAGAGGTGCAGATGCCAAGTAAAACCTTAACCTGACTTTCATGATGAAATGTGATGGTATCACAGAGGGAAATGAGGAATCTACAAATATTATTCTGAAAGTAATGGATTGATTGAGCTCCTGTATTTTTTCCTGGGTATTTTTAGGAGCCTGCTCTTGCTGCTACAGGGATTAGGAAGAAGCCAAGGAGAGTTCTGAAATGTAGCTGAGAGGGGCTTTCTCTAGCTGTGACCCGAAATACTATTTTAAAACCACCCCGACAGGAACAAGCTATAGCTGCTGTGTCAAAGCAGAAAGCTGCTATTTGTATCCCTGAATTTTTAACCAGTTCTCAGGAAGGGCTGGCTTTCTACACTGCTTTCAGATGGTCACTTTCAAAACTGAGAGGACTTCTGTGGTATCATTTAGGAAGATGGAGTAGTGCAAGCAGAAAAACCTCATCGACTGACAGGATAGTATAGTGCCTTTATGTGGAAAGGAATCCCTTTTCTTTTGGTTTTTATCCTTCCCTAAGCTGTCCACTGAAACTTGAATAGCAGAGGCCACTTTTGCTCCATATCTAAAATAAATTAGGTCAGTTGTTGACATTTTAGCACAAGTAGCTTATCTTAGGCGTAAGAGCTGCTTAACCCATTGCAAGGGGGAATGAATACTTTCCCCCCCCCGACATAAACAGTGCCTGGACTTTCCAAACAGTGTTTGGGAAGGTCTCCTGACATCTGACACTGTGCAATTTACTACTCTTGTCAGGTGAGTAGGTTTGTCTCTGCTGACCAGTGCTGGTCCCTGCTGCACTGGTGATGGGTGTTCTGATACCTCTGCCCAGCACCCACTGCTGCTCCTCTCCTCCCTCTGTGGACAGAAGTTCCAGCTGCTCATGAGCCATCTCTCATCTGCGCAAGGGCCTTGTCCTCCTGCTTCAAAGATAAGGAGAAAAATTACACTATTTAATCATGTAATTGGTTGGAGCCTCCTTGTTTGTGCTCTTTTATGTCTAAATGAACAACCTTTAGGGGAAAGTTGCTTTGTAAACTTGTGGCATTTTGAGTTTAGGAGGTTATGGACACAGAGGAATTGATAGGTGTCAGATCACCTAAGAATTCTCATATACTGACATGAGGAGTCAGCCCATCTCTGGCTGTTGTTTTTCACCCAGAATATGCCAACTTCAGCATCTCATGACTATGTACACAGCTGTGGATTGTCAAAGGGGATCTGGCAGGACAGGGAATTTTAGAGCAGGATTCAATTGCCTAAGTAGTGGGAATTTTGGATAAGGACCCAAGTGTCCTGTACCTGGTACTTGGCTAATTTTTAGTGTTGCTGCTCTTTGACTCCATTCCTCTGAGCAGTGCTTATTTTAAATGTGGATATTAAACTTGGGGGAAATACAGAAGGAATAGGTGAATTCTAAGGGTTCAGGGCCAGATAAAATTTATCAGGGTAACTAACAAGAAGAAAAGGAAGAAAAAACCACTCTTTTTCTCTGGTATTGGCACAAAAGATTTGTGAGTTCCCAAATACCCCGGTGAGGTGTGCGAACGAGAAACTTTGACAGCACAAAAGGATCTCTTAGAAGTACTCGTTTATCTGAGTGCTATTTTCAGTAAGAAAACATCATTTATATGGGTTCAAGGAAGAGGGCACAGGTGGTTAATGTGATGGGCCTCTCTGAAAATATTCAAGTCCTACTTGTAGCCCACTGAAAAAAACCCAGTGCTGCCTGAGTGCAAAAGCAAGTCCCTGACTTGCCAAGGCACTGCAGAACCACCTTCTGACCAGCGACACCCCTGAGTTCCTGTGCCGTGGGAAGCAGTGGCCTCCAAAATGCACGGTCCTGTGTAAGATGTGCTCAGCAGAAGTTGGACTCTGGCTTCTCCAGAGCAAAGCCAGAGAAGCTAAACATGAGTGACTGACTGCAGTGAGGGAGGCTGGCCTTAGCCTGGGCTTGGAGCTGCCGGCGTGGCTTCCTGGCGGGACCGTGCTTCCCAGGAAATCCTTACGTGTTCTAGGTGGAGGAGCTGATTGCGGCGCATGAAGTCAAGCCGTGTTTAGCAGCAGCCTTTGATGAGAGCACCATCCCTTCTGAAGACATTACCTAACCATCTGCCTTCTGAAGTCCTGGGAACTGCCCAGCTCAGGGCTAATGGAACCAACCAGACACACGCACACACCAAAAATGAGTTTTGCTTAACACCTGGGGCCAAGCCCTCAGCTGATATAAATGGGCAGCAGTGACACTAAGCTAATTTATGGCAGCCCTAGATTTGGCCCAGGAATACTATTATTTTTCTATTTAGAGAAGTGCTAGCAGTTTGCTAGGAGCTTGTTATTAGGAATGAGCCAACTATTTCAGAGGAAATTATGGAGTAATAACAACCACAGAACCTAAATTAGTTGTTTTTAAGTTATGAGAGCATAAAATAATAATATCTGACACCACTAACCACTATTCTTTTTTGCACTCTTTAAAACTTCAGCTGTGCTTTGCCAAACCAATTGTTTCCAGATTCTGTCAAAAATATTGTCCTTGGGCAGAAAGCTTGGATGCTAAATTTCAACCCAGAATGATTTTTATGGCGGAGTGACAGAAACCTTGAAAAGGGGATTTATAACGAATACAACCTTAACTACTGTGGTGTGAACGGTGCTGCAATTCTCATTAGCTGAGCTTTTTTTTCCCTTTTTTCTCAGAATTTCAGAGGGTGGGGCTGGCCATAGGAAGAGTCGACTTGTGTGTACACTTCTGTCATGGCAGGAAAGGAACTCGGCAGCTTCTTTTCCCCTTTCATGCCTGAACATCTGTCAGGGTTCAAAGATTCTGAAGCAATAGGATTTCGGGATGGTGTTTCATGTTGTGGCTGTGAGCGTGGGCAGCTGGTGTGACTGTGGTGTGTGAGCCGAGGGGTTTCAGCGTCAGGAGTTGACTCTTCTCCTCCTCTTTAATGAGGTTTATTCACTGGGGCACCGTGGAAAGGCTTTGAACCTGAAAAGAAGCCTCAGCAAATAATGAGGGAGAGGGACCAGCAACTAGAGGACGTGCCAGGTTTGTGTCCTGCTCAGCTTTACTGCTCAAGTCCAGACTTTGGGTTGTGGGAGAAGGTGAGAGACTCCTCTGTGTATGTTAAACACCAGGTGTGCAGGGCTGGGAAAGGGGAGTGGAGAGCTGGCTGGAGGAATTTTCTCTGTGTTTGGACTTCTGTTTCCCTTGAGCAGAGACTTCCAGTCACCAAGCTCTTGCAGAAGTGGTGTAGGTGCACCTTCATTTTAAAGTATTTCCTCAGCACGGCACAACATTCAAGGCAAAGAAACCAAACCAAAAAAACCTCTTTAAAACCAGTTATAGAAACAGAGATTTTCTGACTGCACGTAGCCCTGAAGCAGCATTGTGACCCTTCTTTGAAATTTCAGTGTAAATATCATAAGTATCCAACTTCCAAACTCTCAGGGTGGGATCTCAGCTGTGGTGCTGGTGGGAACCACAGGGAAACCAAAAGCCCTAAAATAAGAAGGGATTTCTGTAGCCCACTGGGTCTCCCCAGGATGGTCTCCTGGGGCTGGAAGATGATACATGTGGTGAGTAATGTCATCATCATCCCAGAGTAGAAAACAAACCCAAGTTAAAGGTCTTAGAAGTCTTTCATCTCCACTTTCCCAAGCCACAAATGGTGAAATCTCCACATGGCTTGCCCAGATTCCTTTTGAAAGATGAGAACTTCTGTCCTCCATGGGAGAGGCAGAATGGGAATGAAGTTGCTCTGTTAATGAAGAAACCATTAATAATAATTGACCCTGCTAGAAGCTGTTCTTGTGGTGCCTTCTCTCGGTGTCTTTGATAGGGAGGGGGAAGATTTTGATGAACCTACAAGATCTCTCCTATCTGTCTTTGAAGCTGTTGAAATTCACTCAAGATAAGGAAAGAGGGCTCTTCCAAAATGAATATCCCAGTTGGCAGCTTCATTGGGCACGTTCTTTGCAGCAGATGGTGTGAAGTGCTTTGTGTAGTTGCTGGCACAGTGGCTTTTAGGAACCATCTTTTTTTTCTGAATTGCTTTTTTTGAAAAAAATGGTATTGATTAAATATATCTATCTATCTATCTATATATATGGATGTGGAGGTGGATTGTGTTTGAAGATGGTGAGTTGAGTGTCATCACCCAGCATGGGGTACCTAAATTCAATAGAAATATGCAGGAGACTGAGGCTGGGGTGTACTGTGGCAGCCCACTGCAGGTTGTGCATACTCTGCTGCCATCTGGCTAACGTGGAATCCTCCCTCCCTGCCTTGCCAGTCCAACCAGGAAGCGTTCCCTGCCTCTTTTTGTGAGTGGCTGGGATATCACTTCATGCAATTACATGAAAATGCTTGCAAATATCACCTCTCTGCTAGAGTGAGGCATCTCCCAGTACGACACTGATGTGCTTAGTTCAGGAACTGTGATTTTTGGTTTGGTTTGGTTTTTTAGTTTTGGTTTTTTTTCAGCTGGAAATAATAACTTAAGTTTTCAGCAGTATTCTGTCTTTAGGGCCTGACCTGCCATTTGTGGGTTTATATGTCTGCTTGACTCTTCATAAGGGCAGATCAAGAGAAAACACCTGCCAGCCCTAAGGTACATGCACTTTGTCTGGCCTCCTCTTCGGGATCTCCTTTTCCATCTGCTCCATGTTTGTGTAATCCTAAACAAAGGCTGCACCAAGCCAATGCAGGGCAAGGGGAAGGGAATAAACAGTCATGTTTGTTTTCCATCCTCTTGCTGTCAGATACAAAGGACAACTTCAAAGCAATACTTAACGAAGTTGGGTGATACACCAAGCATAATTAAAACGCCCCTGCAGGAAGTCATGTCACTGAAACAACAACTGCTTCAGAAAGCAATAACAGTTTTGTGCCAAAGGCATGTGAAACTACTGTGTCTGGGCTAGGACTCCAAAAAACAAAAAAAGCCTCTAGCTTTAATCCATCCCTATCCAGCACAACTGAATTTAATTCTGAGACTGCCCAGGTTACCGTGGGGCCAAATTAAAGCACAGAGTGGCACAGTGTCAGTGAGCCATCTCTGAGCAGAGGGCTTGTGTTAAGGAGCAGAGAGGTTGGAGGTGATCTCTGTGGGAGAGCTGGGCCTGGGCACAGCTCAGCCTCTCAGCTGCCTCGCACTCTGTGGCTTCATCAAATCTTGTCGCTCGCTGCCTGCATCCAAGCCCTGCCCTGAGGGAATTAAACCAGGACATGGTGCTGCTGAGTGCTGTCTCCAGCACAGGAAGGACAAGGGGCCTGTTGGAGCCAAGCCCAAAGGAGGGGACAGCAAGTAGATTGTGGGATGGAGCACCCCTGCTAGAGGGAAGGCTGAGAGAATTGGGATTGTTCAGCCTGGAAAAGAGAAGGCTTTGGATGACCTGTATATGGCCTTGCAGTACCTGAAGCAGCCAACAAGAGAGAGACTTTTGACAAGGGCCTGGAGTGATAGGACAAGATGGGGAACAGCTTCAAACTGGAAGAGAATATGTTTAGATTAGATATTAGGAATTCTTTATGGTGAATGTGGTGAGGCCCTGGCACAGGTTGCCCAGAGAAGCTGTGGTTGCCCCTGGATCCCTGGAAGTGTCCAAGGCCAGGCTGGATGGGACTCTGAACAACCTGGGATAGTGGAAGGTGTCCCTGCCCATGGCAGGGGTTGGAACCAGGTGTTCTCTAAGGTCCAAACCATTCTATGACTGTGTGACATGCAGGAAGAAGTTGTGGTCAGCAGAAGGGTGGTGTGACCCTGCCACAGAGGAGACGGGGAGGTGCCCCTATGGTGCTGCTGGGTGTGTGTGTTACAGTTCAGTGGCATCTGGGTGGAAATGGTGAAAAGCTGCCCACACTAAGTGCTGTTGGTGATGACTTGTGCAGAGGCAAAGGCATCCCTGTCTGTACCAACACTGGTCACTTCAGCACTGATTTATTTGTGTCTTTATTACAGACAAGGACCAGAATCCACTAAAGCCAACAAAAACACCGTACTTGGCTCTGGGTTGTGCTTTTGTGCATTTCTCATGACTAGAAGAAATGTTCCTTCTGTAGTTATTGTGTGTGGGTTTTTTAATATTAATTAACCTTGCTGTGGAGTTTTTAAGTATTAAATAGTATCTGTGGTGCTGCTTTATGGCCTGTGTAGCTGCCATCCTCTGTGATGCTGTAAATGTCAGGGCTTCCCTCAGTGCTTTCTGCTTTTTTTCCTTTTCCTTTATGGTCAGGGTTGGAAAGGATAAATGCTACTGAATGATTATGAAGTTGACTTTGGAAGACTTTATTTCAAAAGTCAAGTTACACTCCTTTATTTAGAGAGTAGTAATTCTAAAGTGGAAGCAAATTGTTGAATAGATTTACCTGTAGGAAAAGGGGAAAAGCAGCTGCTGCTTTCTGTTTTATAAAAGTAGCTTAAAACATAGATGGCTAAAAAAACCCTAAAACCCAACCCAAAAACTGCCAAAAACTCTCAGTGCAGGTCACTTTGAAGAGAGAAGTTATTCAGAGCTTGAGCAGTAAGCCCCAACAATGAATATAAGTTACAGACAAAACCCATGTTTTATCAATCAACTGCTGCTTTCAAGTTTGACAACTTTTGTAAGCAGGAAAATGTCAATTACAGAAGATATTTGAACCTGTGGAAATAACCCATGGAAACACAAAATGTCTGTTCACACATCAAAATGATCCAGACTCGAAGGAAGTTAAAAACCAGAATGCACTAAGGAATTATCTGACGGAAAAATGGAAACTTTGTTATGAATTTTCAAGAAATATTGGCTAATTAATTTCTTTGGTGAGTTTATAAGGTTAGTTAGGATTGGAGAAAATGAGGTAACTTCTCTATTTTTCCTGATGTGTAACAGCTATGGAAGCACTTTGAAATGAGGGTCCCATCATTATGAATTCATTTGGTTATCCTTTTAATAACAATGATTGTACACAGGCTTTTTACATGGCTCTTACATCCCATCTCCTTCAGGTGCTGCTTGGTCACTTCACTGAGCACTTGTCAGCTGGGTCTTATTAAATTCCCATTAAGGAAGGAAGAGCTAAATACCCAGTCAAGAAGCTGAAAGGGGAAAAAATCTAAAAAACACGTAGGCTCAGGCCTGGAAAATTAGTTTGTGCAGAGCAGAAAATGTTCTATTTAAGCAAACAAAACACTGAAATTGACTGTTTTACATCCATTGCCACGATAAAAAAAAAATTCTCAGGAACCTGGTTCTACAAAGCAAAATTAAATCAGTGCTCACTTTCTGCAGCAAGATGTGCTCTTTGGTGATGTGGTTTGTTAAATGCAGTAGGTGTAGCTGGAAAAAATAGACACAAACTTCCAGGCTTATGAGCTCCTCGGGTCTGAAGTGTGTGATTTAATGTTATGAGTTTAGAGAGCCTCTTAAATCAAATGCCAGCGTTTCCTAGGGCCAGGTAAGGCTGTCAGGTGGAAGTCTGATAACAAGTAGCAAGTTTGCTTGGACTTGAGTTCAAATGTCCCTTCACGTTGCCTGTAATTTACAAGTTCAGCTGAACAAAATAGGATGATTTTATATCTGCCCAAATGCCTGTATTGAGTTTTGATGCTGTTTTACTGGTCTGATGAAACTAGGCAATCTCCCATTAAAACTCCAGGTATATGAATGCTAAATTAGAGCCCAAAATTATATGGTCAGAGGAGTATGTTTCCAGCAGTGAGGAACACAGCCTGCCTCATACGTACGTTAATAAGCAACTTTTTTTTTTCTCATGGAATATATAACATGGTCATTAAAGACTAAACATTTTTAGTCTAACCTGGAGTACTTTCAGTGTGGGGTTAAAATGGGAAAATTTTCAGTTAGAACCTTTTGTGCAGTAAAAATTTCCTTTTTGCATTTTCTGGGAAAGGTTTCATTTAGTTAAACCAGACATTTTCTGTCTAAACCCAGAAATATTTGATAGCCTAATTAGGATTATTCAGTTTATGGAGGTAATAAGCTAGATGGGCTAAGGAACCTCATGTTGCATGGGGGCCAAGCATCACTGTTCACCCAAATCCAGCATTCTTGCCTTATTTTTTTTTTTTGCCTCAAATTCCCCTCCTGCCAAGGGAGCAGCATTACATAGCCAAAACCCTCGGAAAGCCCCACCAGCCCAGTGCTGCATGAGTGAGTGAGCATTAAACAATTAAAATACCACGTTGTTAACACCAAATAGCATTTCTCAATGAAATTAAGACATTTCTGGAGTCCAAGCCTGACTGGCCAAGTCATTCTTTCCTTCAGGCAGAGCCGAGTGTTGCTGGGGGCATGTGCAGTGCCCCTCCAGCAGCGTGGGGCCAGTGTGGGTCTGGGTGGGTGCTGCCAGGGGTGTAACACAGTGGGCATCAGTGCTGTGCCCACCTGTTTCTTGGGCTCTTGGAGGTGGGGAGCTCCCAAAGGCTCCATAGGGGATATTCCTGCGGCTGCCCAGCCCTGTGCTCTGTGTCAGCCTTGCTGGAAGGGTGGGCACGGGGCCAGCCTCAGCCTCTGGGTTATGTGGGAGGTAAAATCCGTGAAATTATGGGAGTTATCCAGGGAGCCTTGGGACAGCTGGTACCAGGGCAGCACTGCCACTGTGGGATCTCTTCTGTTACCTCTCGAGCCCACGTGCTCTGCTCCAGGGGTGCAGCATCTCCCTCACTGTGGCCCCACAGTGGGAAGGGAACACCCAGGGCCACTTGCTGGGACACTCAGTCACGTGAGCAGAGCCCTCCTATGGAGCAAACCAAGAGCTGGGCAGGTGACCTGACTGGTGGGGTTTGCAGAGCTAACCCCATCAGTTCATGAAATACTCCTGGTCCTTCCTGCTGTCCATGGTGGCATTAAGCACACCTCAGTGTCTCTGAGATGGATTCACTGGGAGGCTGTAGCTCCCCAGGGAAGAGCCTTTTGGTGATCCCAAAGCACCAGCTCGGATTGTTGTCTTAAAATGAATTTCAAGCGAGTGGCCTGACATCACTGGATAAGATTACTGACACCTGTTTAGTAAACAGCAAAATTACATCACATCTTTTCAGCACCAGGTTGTTAAAAGAGAGCTGGAGAGCAGATGTAACCTCCAGAATGAATGGGAGAATTCATTAGGCTTCAAGGCCTTTAAACTCATCAGGGTTAAATAGTGATTTACCTCACACCATAACTGTTAGCAAGTGATTTAGTGACAAGGGATTGACAAGGTACATTTCCCTGGAGGGCACAGTAAATAATTTTTTCATCCCAAAGTGTTTTTGCAGAAATGTTTATGTATTTGAGTATTCAAAGTTAATTAATTTACAGTAGTTTGACAGAAGGCACCTTTTTTTTTTTTCCTCAATGACCAACAAAATCTTGTGTGAGTTCATCTCTTTTTGCAGTAGTATTTGGTGAACTTTTCCTGCATGATCTAATCTCCCAGTGGAAAACCAAATAAGAAGGTGTTGGTAAGCAGGAATGAGTTCACCAGCCTGCTCAGCTGGTGTTAGGGGTGAAGACAATGCTCTCACATTCTGGAAACAGTACTTTTCCTTGGACTAGAAACCACAGTGCTCACATGGACAAACCTGTGCCATGGGTGTCCTTAGGCAGGCCATCAATATGATCTTAGTGGACTTTCAGACCCACTGTTTCTGTTGTAAATGGAAAAAAGGCGCCTTCAGCTGTTCTGGTGGTCTCACAGTATCTTTCCATTAGCGTTTGAAGTTGTTCCTTGCCACCTCTTAGAGTTCCCTGGGGGTTTTTTTGCTTGTTTTGGTGGGGATTTGTGCAGGTATGAGTGATAAGGAGAAGCAACCATCAGACAAGAGGCACATTCCTCCAGACAACTTTCAAACAGCTCAAGGCAGTAGGATTTTGGTGTTCTGGGTAGTGCAAGCAAAGAGCCCAGCTCATAAAAAAGAGAAAAAATAAATTCACGGGTTTAGTGATCAAAACTTAGATTTGCATCAGGCAGCATGTCATTAGAGATGAACATGCTTATGTAGGGTTTTTCCATTACTACTGAGCTGATTCAAGATGAAATATTTTGCTTCAAGGTGTTTTTCCATGATTTTTAGAGTTAACAAAGCGGAAATTTTCATGGAGAAATTTTTGGAGCTTTCCTCACTCCAAAATTTCTCCCAGTGGAGCATTTCCAGCACGCTCTAGCTATTAATATATGTTAAAGCTAATGGCAGATTGAAAGGTATTTTAAACAGTCATGTCAAGTTTTCAATGCTTAATTAAACAGCCCTTTACTGTGTGCCCATTAAATTCAAATAATGCCACTCCAGCACTGATCTAAGGCTTTTAAATGGTAAAGGGTTTGGCCTGCAGCTTGATTTGTGGTTTTTAGTGACTTTCCATGCCACTTTCCCTTTCAGAGCTGTTTTGAACTTCAGAATTCAAATATTTTGGGTTTGCCTTTTCTGTATTTGTACCTGCCCATGCTCCTGGCTAATATATTAAGTGCTTTAGGAAAAGGACACAAATTCTCCTTCATTTCTGTTACTTATGGCATTGACTGGGGTTTGTTATCTTTTCTGCCAGGGTGTAAGCTATGCTGATTTTTGCTAGGATGTTGGCATAGCAGCTCTTCCCATTCCTGGTGAAGGATTTCAGTGATTAATTTCTCTGAGTCACAATAGCAATGAACTGGAAGATAGTAGGGGCTCAGGAAAGGGTCTCTTGCACTTGGCTGGAGTTTTAGCTGTGGCTAAAGCCTTTCTGAAAATAGTTGCCTTAAAACATTGTGTGGATTCCATATTAGAGCAACAGTCTCCCAGCGCGGGTCTAAATCTGTTGAATGGCTTAAACAAAATACAAGGAAAGTCTGATCTTGTTTAACCAATTCTAAAGCATCTCATTCTCTCTAGGACTGGTTCTTGAATCAATAACTTTCTTGTGTCATGTGAATGTCCTATTTTTTTTCTGAGTTTTGAGTGCAAGTTCAGCGTTGGGGGTGATGATTTTTTTGTGTCTCCATGGGCAAAGAATTAGTGTGTTGATTGTTTTGTGCACATGCAGTAAGTTACCCATCCTGATGTGACCACTCCATCCCAGTATCCTGATCTCCTTGGGGATCCCCACGTTTCCTACCTCTGTAATTATCAGGCTCAGCTGCTGCTGTTCCAGCCCACTCTGCCCAGGAGTGGAGGTGTAGGGGTTGTGCTGGAGGACATGGATTTCACAGGAGCTTTAGCACTCCTGCAAGATCTGTGCAGCAGGAATTTCCCTCTGTGAAATTCATCACCGACGACTCATTTCCACGGAAAGTTGCACTTCCAAGGGCCAGCCCCTGCTGAATGTACCGAGATACCGAAATCACTTTGTGGTGACTAAGCTCCTTTGAAAGCAGGATTTAGACTTTTTAAGCCATGGAAATGTTTCTGCAAATCACATGTTGGTTCATGAAGTAACGGGTGCTGATGCTTTCCTTGGCAGTCACGCTGATGGTCGTGTTCAGAAAGCTTCAGCTGGGGGTTTTCCAGTGCTCACTAATATTTCGGGTCAACAGCCATGGCTGTCAAGCCTGTCCTGTAGCACTTGCAAGCCCGAGATACTTTGTGCCACATTAATGAGGATGGGAGAGGACTTTTCCTGTCCTGGGAACAGGCTTAGCATAATAGTTTTCTTGTGTCTGTGTAAGATTTGTTCTGCCCACGGGGGGAGAAAGGAAAAGGCCTCTGGAAAAATAGTAGTTTGATTTTGCTGCTCTCTCCACTCACATCCCAGTGGCAAATGACTTCTCTCCAAGTGAAAGCTCCTGGTGAAAGAAGAAAGCAAGAGAAGCACCGAGGTAATTTAGAGATGGTGAGGGAGGCATTCCTCCTTGCATGAGGAATTCCTCCTGCTGCCAGCCTGTCCAAATCCCCGCTGAAATATGGTGGATCATGTTTTAATGCCCAAAGGCTTCCTGCACTGTGTTATTTGTGTAGGCTGCGTTTTTCCCCATCCACAAGGAGGAGGCAAGAAAACAGGCCCCAGCTCTTACTCAGTTTGGCTTTTCCCAAGAGTTTGGAGATTTTGATGGGGCAAGCTTCCCTCTCAGTTGACAGCCCCTTATCTGCAGGCCAAGCACTTGGGTGGCAGGAGAAGGAACTGGCAAGTGAATGCAAATCCCAGCTCTGCCCACAGTGGATGCTCCTGCTCAGCTGCCTTCTGTGGATTATTTAATTGCTTGTTTCCCAAGGGGATAAAGGCACTATCAGTGTCCACCCAGGCAGCTACTGATAAGTACCTGTCCCATGATAACTGGCCTGGTTTGTTTTCCAAGGTACACAAGGCCCACAGTGAGGATTTTTGAAAGCCTCTGAGGGGTTTAGCAACATGAGCTGATTTTCAGCAAGATTTGTGGTCCTCTAAAGAGCACCTGTAAAGATAACCAGAGATGTCAAAGTGAGTGAGTGCAAATATTCTTTCCAGTCCTGGACAGCTGTTCCAGTTGTGCATCTGTGCCTTGGTTCATGAATGTCCATGGAATTCCCACCCAAATCCCATGTCTGTGGTACTGTGAGGCTGCTTCCTATCTTGGCCAGCCAAGAATTAGTAACTAATAATGAATAGCCAAAGTGAGCAGCTCACTAATATCCCATAAGGTGTAATAGGTCAAATAGCTGGTAAACTTGTGAAGGAAATAGGATTTATTTTCTTATCTTCTTTATTTTTCTAAGGTGGGTTAAAAAAAAATAAGAGAAATGAAACATGTGAAATACTTCACTCTTCTCTTTACTCTACTTGCATTTTTGTCAAATATTTGAACCATATATAGACTTTAGCTGGTATTTTGAGTAGTCTCTCAAATAAGTGGGGAAAAATCATGTCTGTTTTAAGCAAGTTGTTTCCTTTAATTGCTTTCTTTTAAAAAGTGCACAAATTTATATCTTGAGAAATAATAGGTGAAAAAGGGCAGAATTAACCTGATTTTTAAAGGAAAAAATAACAAACTCTCTTAAATATAAAATAGATATGTGTTTAGGAATTGTTTAGATATATTTTTGCCTTACAGGTACAGATTTTATTTCTTACTCTTTCATAGTAACGTAGTTACAATATATTTGCAGTTATGTAGGGTGGCAACCAGTTCATATCCCTGGAAGTTAAAATCCTCTGACTGAATAACTTAATTTTAGGTTTGCTCTTCATAGACATCAGTTTGGAAACCTGGGCCATACCTGCAGTGCAGCCAGGCTGTCACCTCCCTGTGCAGGAGTTGGTGGCCCTGGTTCAGGCCATATCCACAGTTTTTCTGTACCCATCCAGGCACAGTCTGGCACCTGGGTGACTTTACTATAACTGGGGTCATTGTCATTACAGGATTTAGTAGTGGTTTTCACCTCACATGCAGTTTCCAGTTCAGCTGCAGGCAGCAGTAGCAGGATTGAACAAAGGCCAAGCAGGCCTGCAGATCACACAAGCTAAAGGATGCTGGGTTTGAGATACAGTCATGCCTGTGAATGAGAAAAGAAAGAAAAAAAAGCCTAAAGAAACACCGAGCATAGATTATTTGCTGTTTCTGGAGCAATATGGCAATGGAGCTCCTTAAATACCTGGAGAATTTCCCACACTGTCTGTGTCCATCAGGATTGGGCCTGTGTTTGACTCTGGGGCTCTGCATCTGCTCTGCCCTCCCTTCAGTGATCAGTCCATGACAGAACCTGGTTTAATATAGCAGGGTTTGATTGTGCCTATTTTTATAAAGCAAAAATTCTGCCATAAACAGGTTTCAATGCTTGCTGGTTCCAGCCACAGTTGAGCATTTGCTCAGCAATTGGCTCTGCTGCCTCTCAGCTCATTTTATCCAGCACTGGTGAGGTTCAGCGCTCGCCTGGGTTATACCAGGTCACCTTTTCACTTCTTTCTTTTTCTTTCTTTCTCTCTTTCCCTCTCTCCTTTTTTTTTTTTTTAATCAAAAAGATTTTTATTGGTGCTCTGGAAAAATAAACACACCACACCGCTGTGAGCTTTGTAAGTGAACCAATAAAAAACGAAATTCACTGATGGATTCTTTAATAGCAGCGAGTGAGCCCGGGTTCCAAATGGATTTTATATTGTGCCATTATGTATAAACAACATGCAATGTGATAGCCCTGGGCTGGGGGGGCCACGCCAAGGGGGGAGCACCCTGAGGACAGGATGCCCTTCCAGGCCTCTTGTTCCCTGTCCCATGGGGTTCAGGTGTGTTTTGGGGTTAAATACGCTGAGGAAGGGGAGCTGCAGGGCCCAGGTGCCCTAAGCCTGCCTCAAGGCTTAGCAGCTGTGCTCAGCCCCATTTGGTGTCGCTTTCCAGTCACCCTGCTCATGTCTGCTCCAGGTATTGCTTTCAGAGCCTCAGCAATTTTTATAAAAGCAGTTTTGAACACTTTCATTTAATGAAACAGTCCCAGAGAAAACATTCAGAGCAAGGTTTTCAATTCCACTTAGGAACCTCTAGGCAGGCAAAGGTGCCAGCTTGGACTCCTGAAAGCATCATAGTTTTTTCTATTCCCCATCATTTCTTTGAGGCCATTCCCAGAGCCCAGTGAGGATGAGGGGGACAGGCTCAGTGTGACTTCAGGGGAAAAATCCTGGGTCCAATGCAGAGCAGCACCACCACTGTGTACGGAGCCTTGTCTTTGGCCAAGAAGGAGCCCACTGGGAGCTGGTGTGCCCAGGGGCCCTCCTGCTTTCCCTGTGTTGGAAAAGGCACTTCTGCCTCCTACCAGGCACCAGGACGTGGAGCACAACAGTAAGTTCCTGAACATGTGTTGTCTGGCTCCAAAACAGAGAGATTTTTGTAACCTTTAAAAACCAGTGTAAGATCTTGCTCCACAGAGTGCAGTGGGAGCTGCAGAAGGTGCTGGCTGGCTGCTGGCAGGGCTGCTTTGTAGGAAAATGACCGGGATAAGTGCAGCTGTGAGTCTGTCTGTCAGCCCTGGGATCCCGGGCTTGGCAGCATCGCCCTGGAGTGCAGTGTCAGGGCTTGTGTCTGTTCCCTGCCTTGGGTTTTCTTCCCCCATGGGTCTTGTGCTGAGAGGTGCTGACAGGGAGCTGAGGAGGCCTGGAGAAGGGCTGCCCATGCTCTCCAGCACACCTGGGGAGCAGGTGGGAAGGGGAGAGGGATGGGCAGAGGGCAGCATGCTGAGAGTGGCTGTGTCAGGTGGAGGAAAAGGGCTGTGGGGGGAGAGAGGCTCGTCTCCCCCAGAGCACACTCTGCCAGCAGGAGCAGAGGGCCCTTGATTCCACAGCCCTGCTCTGCCCCAAGTCTTGTTATCTGCACCGTGTTTTGCTCAGGCTTGGTCTGAAAAAATCCACAGAACAGCTGTGGGGCTGTGAAAATTATTTTCATCTGTTTGGCTTTTAAAAATGAATTTGCATCAATCTTTCCGTGGCTCCCTCCCACTCACACCCTCTCCTCTTGTCTCAGCTGTTCTTTCAGAGAGGTGAAGCAGAGTTAGTCCAGGGAACATCCCCATCCTGCTCTTTTTCTGTCTCCTGTGTCACACCCAGAAAATGCCACATGCTTTCCTGAGGTTGTTGAGGTGAGAGCTGTGCACAGGCTCTAACAGAGTGGAGACTCTCCTTCCTGGTGGGATGTCAGAGCTGGTTTTGGTCCTTTTCAGTTTCCCCTCTGCAGAGAGGAAAGCAGGGAATTTGTTGAACACTTGCTGATGCTGCAAGTCAGCAAAGAGATCTAAACAATGCCCAGAGGAATTTGTCAGGTGTGCTCCTCAGGAGATGTTTTTGGGATTTGTTCTGCCCTGATGGGGTGATGTGTGAGCTCTGGTGTGTTACACTCCTTCCTCTGCAGCACCCCGAGGCTGTCCAGTATCTTTCTAAAGGAAAGTTCCTGTGCCTTTGAGTTATTTCACAGCAGTTATTTATCCTTGATTTTTAACAGTGTATTTTTCTTTGTGCCCTTAACCCAGTGAGAGCAGAGTTCTTCTCCCAGGCTCCTGTTAAAGCTGGCTGTGTGTGCATGTGTGTTTACATGTGTGTTGCACATAAATAATCCCAGCCTGGAGAGGTTCTGCTGGCTTCAGGCAAAGCCATGTTTTTGCTCATGGCATTATTGAAATTCATCTCCTGTGGACTGTAATTCCTAGGGAGGGAAAAGAAAAATAGTATCAGGTGTTCTTTTTTTTTTTTCCTTGTTAGAAGACTATTTAATCTTTGTTGTAGGGTGAGAAGGTGAAGCACCAGACCTCAAAGTAGGCTGCAATAGGATCCTGGCAAACTTCCCACGTTATAAACTCTGTCCATAGGCAACACTCGTTTTGTGCCAAGTTTGCTTAGCTAAAAATGACTGGGCCTGAGTTTCAAAAGTGGATATTTGGCAACAACTAGCGCTGTATTATTTTTGTCCTAGCAAGGAAAGAATCAGGTTGTGAATGACAAGGGAAAAAGTGTTGGGACAGCTCCTTCTGGGTAGATGGAGGCGACTTCATGTTGGTAGTGCTGAGCTCCCTTATAAAGAGGTTTTCTGTGCCCAGATGAGATGTGTAAGGTGACAGCCTGGTATTGCTAGCACGGGGCAGTAAGAGTAGCAAGCCCTCATTCATTATGCCACGCTCATCACCCTGCTCTCTAGATTGGTTGAAGCCCGTGGAATTGTGCCAATTTTCCTTGGCTTATCTGTCTTCCTATCTTGTTTCTCAATTAGAGGAAGTAAACGATCCTTTTGTTTTCGTCTCCCCTTTCTTTGGGAAATGTTGAAGAAGGGTTCGGATTGCAGTGCAGCTGCATCATCGCAGGGAACCAGATGGTGGATGGGGGACCTGGAGGCAGTTCAGGGGCTCGGAGCTGATGCCTGGCTGGATGTGCACTGGGCTTCAGAAACTCAGGATTTCTTACCTGCCCGCTTCACTGCAGGGCTCCAGCTGTGCTCCTTCCCTGAGCCAGAGCTCTGAAGTAGAGGAGTCAGGTTCAACTCCCTTGCTCTCCCCACAACAGGACCTGCCTGTGATGTTCGGTAGGCTCCAAGAGTTGTGATCTAATTAATTATGTGTTATCTCTAGCCTGCCTTTGCAAGTGTTTTTATTTATTTATTAAAAAGAATAAACAAGAGGAATAAGTAAGTAATAGGTGCTGGCCCTCACCCCACATCACCCTCGGGTTTTGCCAGCTTCTAAAGCATTCAGTACAAGCCTCTGGCAGAGAACCTGTTGCCAGGCTGCCCTGGAGTGATAGGTGAGCTCAGGGAAGGAATGGAGAAGCAGGATGAATTAACTCCAAGTTTCCATTGAGATTGCTCCCAGTACCAGAGGCAGGCAGTCTGAAAGGAGTGGATGTGCCCCATCACTGCTCACAGTGCTGAACAAGGCACTTCCAGTTGTGGGTTCTCCTTATTTCTAATCCTAAATGATGTTCCCAGGGTGCCAGTGTATTTTGGTGGATGCTGGGAGCTTTCCCACTGCCTTGAGTGGGAATTTACTCTCAATGTATGGAAAGGGATATAAGGCCAAGACTTTCCTTGCCTGGAGATGTGGGGGTACTTTAAGGCACCAAAAATCCAGCTCTTTAAAGAGGCACGACCTGGGGGAGGGAAGGCAGTTGTTCAAGTTTGGTTCAAACCTCATCCTGCTGTAGGGTCTCAAGTCTGGCATTCAAAATCATTAGCACTCTTTAAATTTGGCCTAAAAATCCCTATGAAAAGTTACAGCACGTGCTGAGTAACTACTTTTCACAATGTAATAACTTGGCCCTTTCAAAGAGTAGGTTTTAGAAGCACATATTACTGACTAAAGGCTTGCCAAATTTCTTTTTTCCTTTCCAAACTCCACGTAATGATTCATGGAGACCCATCGATTTTGTTTCTAATAAGGTGCTGCTCTCGGGTACGTGAATCTGAGGGGAAACAGAGCGACGTTTTGAAGAAATATGTTTTGTCTAGGAGCTGAGGCATCCAAAGAAACACAAGAAAAGCATTTTGAGATTAAAAAACCCCATGTGGTGTTATGTTAAAAATGGAATTTTAATGTGAATTTAGCATTTGCAGAAGTGTAGGGCTGATTGCACTGAGGTCTAAACAAAAGTAGATGAACCAACGATTTGCTAGCGTGTGTGTGTACACAGCACACTCATCTGACACTAACACAGGACCAGGCCCACTGGTGGGACTCAGGGAGTTCTCAGCCAGTGAGTTCATTCATGATTTATTCATTAGTAAGAAGTTATTTGTTAATAAAATCACTGCACCTTCTGCTAAAGCCCAGGACCTGCCCACTCGGAATGAGGATGGCAGCACTGCTTCTTGGTGCCAGTTCCTGGCAGCACTTACCTGGTGGGATGTTTCTGGAGGCATCAAGTGTTGGAGCATTGCATCCACATGGATCAGATCTGTCTGCTCACTCAGGCTGGATTTGGTGCTCAAAAAGAGACTCCAGAAACACAGCAGGGCCAAAACTCAGGGAAGGGCAGAGTTCAAAAATCCCTTCTAGCTTCTGTGTGAACCAGCTGTGGCAAAGAAAAACTCTCCTCTGTCCCAGAGCCTTTTTTGATCCTCTGAAAGTGATTACTTGATGCAGCAGCTCATTCTCTTCCTCATTCCTTGCAAGGTTCTGGTAACAAAAGCTGACCCTAAGCTGTGCAGCTCGCAGTCTGCAAGAGGCCAAGTCTACCTCTCTAACCATATTTTTTTGTGAAGTCTGTGACCAGCCAGGCACTTTACTTCAGGGTATGATCAGATTCCAAGCCACAGTGTGAAAATGTCAAAGGTCCCTGGAAAATATGTAATTACGTTTCGGATTTGGAGGAAACAATTAATGAAATGGAATTTCTTGGCCCTTCGCTCAGTCGGATGATATGTAGTGGCTTGCCTGTGAGCAGAAGTCTGAGTACACTTATGGCACAGAAGAGTTTTTATCATTTTAAAACTTAATTATATAGGCTGTAATTAAGCTATATACAAAATGTCTGGTTCTTTGAAGTATATTAATTTTGGGGAAGTTCTCAAGCACCCAGTAGCTGCAGAACAATCATGAAAGAAGACAAGGCTTGAATAATGATGACAGTTGCAAGCCACAAATAATAGGAACAACCTTTCCAAAACAAAGGGTTTCACATTTTCCAAAAGTATGAGCATTATTATTTGTGTGTATTTGCAATTTGTACATGCCTTGGAGGGACTAACCTCAACTATAGTGCTCAAAATAATTGTGGGATGACATAAATGGGCACTTCTCTATTGAGGCAATCGCTTTTCTTGCAGCATGCCAGTTTTTGTTTACTTTTTAAACAAAAAAAGAATTCTGTCTACATCTGCAATAATCAGGACGTGATAGGGGGCGTAAATTAATTTGAGTTTTTTTTAAAGGGGCATTGGTTTCCAGAAGATGTTTCATGCATGTATGGATGGTTGAGGGGCTCAGGAGGGGCTGCCTGTTGCTGTTTTTCTGTGCAGTGCCTAGCAAGAGCGATGTTCCTGTAAGTGAAACAAATATCTCTAGTGAATTTAGCATTGGAAACAAAAATACCTGCTCAGTTGTTTCAGCCTTTACTGTGTGGTCTGTATTTTAATAATGAGTTCTCCCACAACACTTTCATGCTTAGGTCTATCTTCAGTTGGAGATGAAAGTTTTTATTTCTTCATTTAAAGGGCTGCTGTGAGCTTTAAAATAAACGCAACTGTCCCTGGGAATTTTAACTATTTCATGTTCTCTTGGCATGTGGCTGTGGCACATCTGCTGGGTCACCACGCCTGGCCCAGAGTCAGGATTTCAGGGTCTGTTTTCTCTGTCACCTGCTGCCCTCAGGTGCCCAGCACCCACCCAAGCACCTCTTCCTTCTTCCACATTGGCTGACACCAGAGCTTTGCAGTCCCACAGATCTGCTCACAGAATAAATGAGATGCGTTCTTCCTGTGCTGCTTCAGGCAAAATCCTCAGGCTTCACTTGTGTGGCAAACAAAGATGGTTTGCAGACTCTTGAATGACTCCCCTGTGTGAAGAGGCTTTCCAAGTGTGCCCAGGATCCTTCCAGGGATTCAGTTCCTGTCATTGACCCTCACTGTGGAGCCTCCTCTTTACCTACTTTTCTCTAGAAAGGTTGACTCAAAATAACTTGTTTTTATTTGACTTCCTCAGAAACTATAGAAGAAGTTTGGTTTAGCTGTGGCTTTATAATAGTTCCCACTGTAAAAGATCTTTAGTCCAATGGGGGTCTCCTTAAAACTGGAGCAAGGTGTGGAGTGGAGTGGGGACTCATTCCTGCTCCCTTCTGTCTGTGGAAGCTATTGCTCTCCTGCTTGCTCACAGCAACAGGGAAGTTAATGGACTGCCTTTCTCAGCCACATTTCCTAAAGGCAAGTTATAGCCTGGGAAATTGGCTGTCAGTCCAAGAGAATCATGTGGTTGCAGTTCACCTTTTTGCATTTACCAGGCTTAGAAACAGAGATAAACCCAGAGAAATGGAGAACTCTGCATTTTAGAAACAGCCATTTATGTCTTGTTATTTTTCTTTCTTCCTTTCCTTTCTAAGGGAATTTTCTAGGGCCTTCCTTGTTGTAGGAAAGGCAAAATCCTACCCAAGAGTTTGACTTCAAAGGGGGAGATATTGGGAATGCTTATGGTATCTCAGGTCATTGCCTTAATCTGCACACTTCCAAAGCAGCAGCTGAAATGATCTCTTCATCCATCTTTAGACATAATTCCATGTATTTCAAACCTTTAATGCAAGGAAGTCTGCAGGAGCACGCTGGAGGTTTATTGTACAGGCAGTCACATCAGGGCAGCTGCCTGCATGTGATCCGAGTAGGAATGCACTTTGTTTCTAATTACAGACAATGAGCAATTAATGCCCTCAAATGGAATGAGAAGGAGGGGCTATTTGCAAAACCCCTGCTTTTTTCTCTCCCTATAACCCATAAATCACTTTTTAAAAAATTGAGGAACAATTCAAAAATTGCCCAGAAGCTGGAGGAGATTAATAATAATGGGTCTGTGCACATTGCACCAACCCTGTTGTTTTCATGGCAGCAAGCAGGAATTCCCCAAGCCGGGTCTATGTCCACCAGCAGTGTCCTGCCATTTGTCACTGGGGCTGCAGCAACTAATCCAGTCTTTTAGAGGAGTGTATAAAAATCTCAACCTTTTTAGTTCCCTTCCTAATTGGATTTATATAATTTTAGTTTCACTGGGGGAGGTTTTGAAAGGGACAGATAGAAGCCAAGCACCCTCTTTTTAAAAATATTTTTAATTGCCTCCAGTATGTTGTTACTTCCAGAGGTAAAACCCGAGCTTAAAGTCTCGCTGTGCCAGGAATGTTGAAAAGCACAGTTAAAGCAGTGGTGCTGCAGGAGCCTGGACTGTCTGTGGACATAAGGCAGACAAGGCTCTCAGGTACAGGTAATCATCTTTGTTAGGTACAGCTGGAACAGTTTTGGGCACACAGACCCACACAGAAGAGGTTTGTGTGCCTGAAAATGGGATTATTTCTTCCAGCCGTTGTAGCTCATCTAATTAAGGTTTGTGGGCAGTCTTCTTGCTATGGCAAACAGAAAGAAGGAGCAAATAATACATTTTTAAATCATTAGGAAGTACTTAGCTGGACAATCCGTATTTCTGGCCTACAGAATTTTGTTAGGTGGAGCCCCATTCAGAAATCACCTCCCTGGTCTTGCTTCCAGATGGGGATTTATCAGCCTGTGGCAGGGATTCCTGGGCTGTTTGTTCTCATCACTAAATATCCCCATCTCCATCTCAGTGTGTCTGGTCTTGACTCCAAACATTGCCTCTCCCCCATCCCACTGACAGGGATTAGTGCAGTGCCATCTTCAGCTGGGGAGATGAGCCTATGAAAACTTACCACAAAATGTGTGTGCTGCTTTTTTGGGGGGAAAATCTGAAATCTTACGTGCTTTCGTAATTTTCCTATATATTTCTTGTCATTTTTATCAAATGGCATAAACTTAAACTTTTGTGACTTCACAAACACCTGATCTGAACTTAGAGCTGATATTGATTAAAAACAGCATCAGTGCTTAGGAAGAAGGAAATATTTCTAATGGCTCTACAGCAGATTAATTCAGGATTTTTTGCAGACAGGTTTTTTGAAGGATAGGTTGCTGACTCCACCAAGCAGGACACTTGGAAGTGGTTTTTCTGTGAGATGGCAGCTTGTGTGTGGGACAAGGGGATATTTGGCATATGGAAACCTAGTATTGGATCTAACCCTAGTGATCTCAGAGCTGGAAAGGGGCAAGCAGAAAGTACCAGCTCACAGGGACTGGCCAAGTTTGGTGAGTTCTTTTCAAAGTGTGCTGTGGTTGGAAAATGCTGATGTGTCAAATCTGAAGTATCTTACAAGAAAAAAGTCAGTTTCAGTCAATTTTTCATCTGAAGAAAAAGCAAGGTAGCAAAGCTCATAATTGTCAAACAAAATTTTCTTGCATTTTTTAGATAAATATTATGACTTTTCTGTCTAAAACAATATGGTGTATAAAGCATTAATTCTCACTGTAATAAAAATACTGGAAGATGATTGTATGTTCAAATCTGAAGGAAACATTACAGAAATGAAACATTTCAATTATTCTAAATTATTTCTTAAACTTCCACAGCACACAAAATTGCCAAGGTGGGAGTGGAGCTGTCACTCAGAGCAGCCAGTTGCCCTCCAAACTGGTGAGTGGGATTGAGGCAGGATGGACCTTCAGAGGCAATTCCTCTCTGTTGTGCCTGGTGGGGTAGGTGAGTCTCATTCCCAGCAGGAACTGCCTGAAGGTGCAAAAACTCAGCTTTGGGGGAGGCTCTTTGAAGTCTCTTTTTCTCCATGTCTGGATCACCAGGAAAGGGGTGTTTGTGTTCCACTGATAACCTGGTAAATCAGCAGCTCTTGATCTGAGCCTAAAAAAGGAAAGGTTAAATAAAAGCACTGGAGGGGGACAGTGTGTTTGGGATGTTTGCTTGCTTTTTTAATGCCAAATTTAGTTAGGACAGACACTTAGTGCTTGTCTTGAGGGAAAATGGTCTGTTAAAATATCTCAGGAGCATTGTTTTGCTGTCATCGGTTACACGAGTTTCATAGCTAGAAGTTGTTTCAATATTACATTTTTAATTTAAATAATAAAGCCATATGGGAGTGGGATAGCATCATGAGGAGATAATTCCGTGCAGGGAACTGTCACTTTGTTTTAGAATGAGATGAAGCCATAAATAAACACCACTTTAAGTTAGAAAATCGTTCCCATCCAAACAGCCTCCACAGACATTTTCCACCTGTTAGAGGACGTGTAGTATTGGGAGTCTTTCATAACAGTGGAAACTGGCTCAAACTTTCAACGGGTTTGTAAAAAATAAACCAGCCTTGATTTATGAGTTGAACTATGACAGGGAACATGTAAGCAAATAAAAACAATGAACTGAGAAAAAAGCAAATATACTGTTGATTTGGCACTGCATGAATCATGCAGGCAAATCTGAGAGGAATAGGAGGAATGAGCTTCAGAGTGATGGATTGGGAAAGGGGATCTGATCCCTGGGTAATGAAATGTGAGGGGGTCTTGCCTTATGCTGTTGACCCAGAGGTAGCCTGGAGGAAAGTGATTCCTTCTGACTATACAGTGTTAGTTAAAACAATCCCCTGGGCTCAAATATCAGCTATTAAAATAAATTCAGGAGACAGAGGAAGCGATGTTTATAAGTTGGAAGTTTGAGCTGCTTTTTAAACAATTGTGGATCTACAGATTCCGAACTGGAAACGTGATATGGCGGGAAGAGGGCAAGAGGAAATGACAAGAGGGTAAACTGGGGGTGAGGTGGTAAAGAGCATGGAATTGGGAGGGAAGGCAGGCTTTTTGGGGCTGGAGGGAAGAGCAGGTCTCACAGGGCCAAGCAGAGAAACCCCCTGCACATATTCTTGCTTCACCTCCTCCATTCGGGGTGCCATGGCTATATGTGAAGATGCCAGAGGAGCTCAGACATCCCAAAGACAACAAGGGTTTATGGTACCTCTGGGTGTGTTTGGATTTTCAACCATAATTGTAAGAGTTGGTCACTATTTTTCAACAGAATATTTTTCCTCCAGGAATGATTTGCATTGAAACTGAGATCTTCCATGGAAAAATTGATGTGGTTTAGTTCTGGGGAGAAAAAAAAAAGTTGAACTATTTATTTAATCAGTAATAAGACCAAGGATGTTAATCATCATAATAGAACTCTTTCAATTTAGTTGCAGCAGCAGCAGCATTACCACCACCAGAAGAAATCTAACAACAGAAGAAATTTTTTAGTTGACCACTGACCAATTTTGGGTTTGGAACAAGAGCATTTTTTATAATAGTGACATTTCCCTTAAGTAATCACTTGAGTTTCTGCATTACTCCAGAGCGTTATTGGAAAACTGAAACTCTAATTTGGGTAGCAGCATGACCCAAACATTATGGCAAAGCACTTGAAATGGCTTTGCCTCTGCTTTCTCACATTACTCTCTGTGATACTAAAACAAGATGCTTTTCCTGCTGTACCTATTTCTTTAGCCTGAAATTGGTTAAAACAGAGGATTTCTTTCCTGCTGAATGAATGTTTTACAGAGCTGGTCTGGTTAGGTTTCTAACTACCATGGTTATTTTTAAGTTTGTTATGTAAGTTATAAAAATGTAACTAGGAAATGTTATTGGTGGGTCTCTAGCAGGTGGCTTTGGTTTTTATTCATAATAATACAGTGAGCCTCCATGCCACAGCTTTCTTTTATCTTCTCCTCGTGCTGCTGGAGGTGTCCCGTGGCTTTTCCAAGTGACCTTTCACCATTTAACTTCTTGCTCGTGTCTGGCAGTGACACACAAGCAAATCCCCATCTGTTCCATGCACACCCCTACTGGATCTTTTCTTGTACTTAATATTTCCACAGAGCTGCTCCAGTAGGAGAGCCTCATGCTGAGACTGTTCCTCTGCAATTTATGGGCAGGATTGGTGCCTGGAATTTCCCAAAGTGCCGGGTGAAAGACAGGCTCAGAGACCCCTTGTATACAATTCTGAAAAAAAAAATGTGAAAGGCAATGAAATCTGAGCTGGGGCTTTCAGAGACAACTTGACAAGTCAATTGCCCTGTTAGGAGTTGACAACAGTGACCCTGATAGTAGAAATGATCCGTTTCCTCTGGTTTAATTTATCACCAGCAGGATTCTGAGTAGCTGCTCAGTAGCACAATTTTCAGATACTGATATAGCACCAATCCCAAATGGGACATTTTGTGAAGGGAGAGTTTACTTAGAGTCCTAAAAAAAAAAAAAAACCCAACCAAAACCAATCCCCAGGGCAAAAAAAAGTGCCCCAGGAATGTTCAACATGTTTATTGTTAAGAGCTGAACTCGATACACGTGAAGCCTCACGTTTTAAAATTCCTTACCCAATACTGGATGCTGGTCCGTGGTGTTGCTCTCTTTTCTTAGGCATTTCAGTTTTCTCAAATAATTTCATTCTAGAGATGTAAGGAGCAATGGTGTCAGTCATTCAGAACTAAAGGTGAACCAAAAAAGTCCTTACAACTTATGTCTGGGGAGGAACAAGAATGGAAGAGTTTGAGTTTACTTTGGTAGCATACACGGTCTACTTTTTTTCATTTCCAAAACACTGACAGGAAAGATGTTGGGTTTTGGGGGCCTACTCATGAAGCTCTGAAGTTTTGTGGCAGTATTTTCACCAATGTCATCAGAAATACTCTTGCAGTGATGCTGCGTTTCTCAAGATCCCAGGGATAACCATTAGGAGAGAAAAAAAAGGGGGGAAACAAATTTATAAAAATATACTTGAAATATTTTCATTTTATAACTTTTTTTTTTTTTTTAATATCTGAAATTTGGTAAACCACAGGCACCAATGAAAAATTTTAAATCCAAACTTTGGTCTTGCCTGGTGCATCTCCTGCATCTGTCCTGAGCTCAAGCTTGGTTTGGGTGCAACTTTCTTCCTGTCACTAATCCAGAAAATATTTCTCAGGTGAGAAACTGAGCCCCAAGGACATCAGGAGGGCAGAGGTGATTTACTGGGAGCCTGTGCTCCCTATCCAGCTGGGGAGTGCAGCTCTCCTGGAAGTGCTCTGGATCCCCCCAGCCCATCTCACTCCTCTGGCTCTAATGGAAGCCTGAGCTCTTTAATAGAGCCATTGAAATTCGATGTTGTGAGTTAGGTGGGTGAATTCCCCCCCGGAGCAGCGTGTCCAGATTTATACAGGAAGTCTGTGGCAGAGGCAAGAATTGAACCCAGCTTTTCTGTGACTATCTTTTTATTCCCAGGCTTCCAGTTAAACTGTAATCCATCTTGAACCACTTACTGGAAATAGTTCCCTAAAAATAAATTAGAAAGTCTAAGTGATCAGGAAGTTTACCTAAACTTCAGAGGCAGGTTAATATGAGAGTACTTTGGACTGACTCCTTGGAATGGCTCTCCTTGGAGAGGGCAGAGCATTGTGGGTGCTCTCCACTCCTCCATGGAATTGCCTCGTTAGTCTGCTTCTGGAGAGCAGTCGTTCCTACCAGATACATCCTTCAGATCTCATGAAAAAACAGGCATTGGTGAGATTTGGGCAACTGATTAAAAAATGAAAACAGAGGGTCTCAGATGGGGGACACTTTGCACAAAGTACTGAAAAGCACCTTATCCCAGCATATTGGAAAGTTGGGTTTAGTTATCCAGGAGCTGTAAGAAGGCACATTCCCAGGTCCCTACAGCCAGCAGGAGGGTGATGTTTCTCACCAAGCCCTCATGACCAGGAGGGAGGCTTGTAGCCTGTCCTGGTCTTCCTCTGGCAGGGCTGAGTGGGGGCCAGTTTCCAAGGCATTGTTCTATGCCAGTGGCATTATCCATAAGTGGCTTTGGAGCGGGTTTGCTGGGAGAAATCAGCCCGTGTCAGAAGTCTGACAAACTTCAGAAGTAATTTGGCCTCTTATATTTGAGCTGAATCACTCCTGAGCACAAGGTGTGTGCTGCTAACAAAGATGAGACTGTTAAATAAGGTGACAGGACAAAAGTTGGCTGATGCAATTAAACTGCTACAATTCTGGCAGTTTAGGGTTTCTTTAAAAAAGACCTCAGCTTGCAACAGTCTTGGAGGAGATGCAGGGAGGAGAGTGGGAGCAGCAGAACAGCCTGCTCTGATGTGGAAGGGACTGGCATTGCAAACATGCTGCTTAGGTGGCAATATTATTATAGTGCTCTTTTATATATTTATTGCATGCATATATAGATACATACTTTGGTGCACATGTGTGGTTCAATATATTAAGATTATTGACTGTGGAAATATACGAAAGATTTTAAATTCCAGTAGGGTCACTAATTTCATTGCATTTTGTGGTTTGTGTCTGAAATAGCACATTTCAGCTGCAGAATGGGGCGAAGGGGCACTTGTGCTTCAGCCAGAGGCAGAGCTGTCCTTTTGAAAAGGAAGATCCTTAGACCAACTCCATCCGGTCTGAGTAAAGTCAGACATTGCCCAGAACTGGTCACAAAACAACCAAAGGGTTTTCTTCACCCTAATGTGTGTAAAACCTCCATGGGAATGTTTACATTAGACAAGTGCCTGCCAGCTTTACACGGACTGCTAAATCCCACTGGGGACGCTGGATACCCCTGAGCCCTGAGGTGAGTTCTGGGCAGAGCAGGGTGCAGGGCCTGGTGTTAAGGATGGGGAGCAAAGTGGTTTTGTTGTCAGGGATGCTACATCTTGGCATCCCAGGGAAATCTCAGGCCAGGAGGGTGGGTGGTTTTGCAGTTTAAGCACTACACAACAAACCCCATCCTGACAAAATGCAAACCCCACTGAAGGTAGTGTAAACCTACCTAAGCTGGAAACCTCTAAATCTGGCCCCAAAAAATGCCATTCCCTGTGTTTCCTCTCCAGAGGCAACATCTTTTTTCTCATCCCAGGCTGTCTTTGGAGATCCAGATACCTGTGTGTCTGTATGCACAAAAAACCTTTTTTACAAGAAAAAGCACCCCCAGCATTTCCTAACCCCTCTGCTGAGGGCAGCTCTCCTGTAGGGTTTAAACCTGCCCGTGATAAATGTACTGTTATTCTGGCTGCAGGTTTTTATTTCTGGGGATATCAATTGGATTCTTATTATGAAAGCAGAAAATTGGAGTTACATCTGGTGGCTGACGCATGTGACAGTATCACTGCGAGGAATTCCAGTTTCCTGAAGCTTTTCAATTAACTTGGAGCACTTTTCCTCAGGTGCTGCATGCTCAGGTTTTCAGCGTGCGCCTGCTTCCAAGTTGTAAATCAAGGAGTGGGTTATTGTACTTTCCTAGGAGCTCTTGTGCCAGTAAAATGAAACAGCAAATAATAAACCCCAAGGAGATTTATATAGCCCGAGTTGATGAAACAATTACTTTCTCATTCCTAGGCTCACTCAGAAAGGTGGGTTAAAAATAACTGAAAATTTACAAGAGCCTAAAACCGAATCTGAAAAGTACAACCTCAGCAACTTATTGGGCTCAGCCTAGTGAGCGCCAGATTTACTGTTTGCAATTTCTTCAACTTGTTCAGTCATTTTTATTATTTTTATTTTTTTTTTCAACTGCCCCCTCCCCAGGCTGATGACAAGCCTTGGCAAAAACATCTGTGCAAATAAAGCAGGGGAAAGAGTGGAGGGACCGGGCCAAGAGTTCCCTGTGTCTGCTATGGCAAAAATGTTTGATAAAAGCATCCTTTCCCCTAAAGCCTCTAGGGTGGCATCTCATGTGGCAGATGAAGATCCTGGTTGGGTCATGGGTGCCAGGAGCCTCAGCTGGGCTCCTCAGGTTCCTCAGAACAGGGCTGAGAAACCTCCACTGTGCCCTTGGAGGTGAGTGAGGAGCCTAAACGTGAGCAGGGTGGTAACATCTCCCCTGGGGTTCCAGTCTCTGCACCCAGCACTGTTCATGGCTTGCTCATGGTGACTTTTTTCCTGCTCACTGGCTGTGCAGTGGTGGGAGCACAGACCAGACCTGGTTTTGCAGAGCTGTCACCAGCTGAGCCTGACCCATGGAACATTTCTGCTGACAAGGACCCTGTGTGGAAGATGTGAGTGAGGGTTTAGGAGGCAGGAGAGTGCAGCAGTGAGCCCAGAAGATGCCAGGGCACCAGCAAAACACAATCAGTGTGTCTGGGAGCAGGGCAGGGCACAGAGAGACCAGCAGGGAGTTGGGAGCGGTGGCAGGACTTAACTGCAGTGCTCCAAAGCACAGGCACTGTTTTTATCCCAACCTGATCCATCAGCTTGATAAGTGCTCTGCTGACAGCGTTGGGATTAAGGTGATAGCACTTTCCAGTCAAGACACATGGGGAGGTCCCACATTCAGCTGGAGCACTTGGGGTAAGAAAGGAACAGGTCAGTGGCCATTTCCCTCTATCCCCGGTGATGGCAAATCCTTGAAATAGTGCAGTGCCCCTGCTTTTTGCTGTGCTGGTGCTGGTGAATACACCCAGGAGCATCTCCTCTTGCACAGCCAAGATGCCATCATGTCCTGGTTGTCCTCTTCCTCTCATTGAGCTTCCCCGAGTCTGTCCTCTTTGTGAGTCATTCCTGACTCACAGTCACATCGAGGGCGCACCAGGTCCCCACACTCCTGGGGACAAACACCAGAGACTCTGTGTTTGTCTCTGTGTGACCCCCAGCCTTGGCCACGGGGGTTCAGACCCTTTGGAAACCACCTCACTCTCCGCTTCCTACTGCGACCTCCTGAGGAAATGGTGATGTGCTCCAAAGCCCTGCTTCAGGGAACAGCTTGGGCTTTTCAGCCTTTAAATAATATTTTTGTCCTACCCTTCCTTTTCTCCTGCAATATGGGCAGGTGAATAACGTGTTCCAGGTTGGAGCAGTGAGTCCTGCCCCTTCAGCTCTGCATCACACCATGTCCCACCTGCTACCTCTATCCCAGCAGGACCATGGTGGCCAGCAGGGACACCAGCACCTCCCTATCAAAGGCTACTGGTGAAAAAAGCTTTAGCCTACATTTTCCAGTGCAGTTTTTGTAGAGTTCATTCCAAAGGCAAGGTGGAATGAAGACATTTGTTTGGTTTCCAGAGATGTTTTTGTCATAAATCAGGAAGAACACAAGAGTATAGAAATGGTCTGTTAGGTGGGCGTAGGAGATTTTGTTTTCCTTTCAATGGAAATGGAAAGTTCTTTCCCTCTACAAATACGTTTGGGTTTTGAAAAATAATTTTTTTAATAACGAAGGAAATCATCAACACATTGCTTTCAGCTGCCTTGTGACATCCTTGTGAGTCTCCAGTGAAATTTGGCTCTCCCCAGCCAGAGGCCGTTCCCCAGCCACCATCGGGTGGCATCTATCAGTGCCACAAATCCTCTAATTAAAAATGGTGGCTAAAATAATGATATGCATTTTAACAGACCAGTTTCCCCTCTGAAGGCTGGCGTATGATTCTTCTTTTCTACATTATATAAATCTAAGGGTTGGATTTTTCAAAACCACTTGGTTCTGCCCTAATTCTTCTCCTGTTGAAGTCAGTGGGACTCTCTTATCCCTGGACTGTAATCGGAGCAGTTAAGCCAGCACTGAAAGCTTATGAAAACCACATCCTAACCATGCTCCCAGACCTCACCCAGTTTTCTGCTTTCATGGCATGAAATTTGTTTTCATCCTATTAGATGTGCTGGAATGCTGATGTCCAAGGGAAGCTCCCAGGGACTGAGCTGAATATTAATTCTGGCTAGGCTTGGCTTTGTGGGTTACGGCTGAAGCGTTCCCGTGAGCGCGGCAGGGCCGCTCCTCACACAAACAACATCAGCGGGGTCAGGACAAGTCAGAGCTGGGCATACCCTGCTCATCCCAGGGCCTCCGGGCTCAGGGAAGGCACAGGAAGCACCTTGGCCTCCAGGCAGACACCTGCCTGGGCCAGATGGCTCCACCAGCCCTCCCAGTACCTGTGTCCTCAGTGCTGGAGACAAATCTGCTGGCAGTGGGTTTGGGGCAGTGTGCCTAAAACAGTGCTTCCTGCCACTCTCATGGAAATCGGTGTCCCAAATCTGCTTTCTTGAGTGAAGGATCTTGGCCATAGGTCCCTGGAGCTCTGTCGGCTCAGGGCAGATCCAGCCTTCTGAGAACAATGATGGGAAACAGCTTGTGCAGGGATTGCTCAAGTAATTGCACTTTCCACACAAACCATTTGGGTAGAAGATATCTGCTTATTCTTCAGAGAGAAGTGCCAGATTGCTGCTCCCTGGGAGCTTGGTCAGTTCTTTCTGTTTGGGTACTTTTTGTCTTTGTCCTTTTTAAAATCTTTTTTTTGGCTGTTTTTTATTTGATGTGTCATTTGCAGTTGCTCTAAAAGTTCTGCTTTGCTTCTCAGATTCTTGCTAGAAAGTCGACCTCTATTCTTTTACGAAAATAAGCTGAAAACCAAACCAACCAAAAAAGAACAAAACAGTTCCCTAATTTCACCTCTTAATGTCACTGTACCACGTTGCCTGTCAGGCATGCTGGTGAAATCTTGTCTTTTGTGCTTGAGTTAATTTGGGAGTGACCACAGAGAGGGAAAGGTGGCCGTGCCAGGTGATTCAGTCATGTTCAACAGCAGATAGGACGTGATGGCTCCCATCCCAGTGACCTCTGCCATCTTGGGACTGTGTTGGGAACCTGGTGGAGTGTAAAATGACTGCACCAGTGAAAATTCATCATAGGGAAAAGCTTCCAGCCCGGTCTCCATATCCCAGAGATGAAACCAACTGGAAAAAGCTCCAATCCCTTTCCCTGTAGCCAAGAAAGTCATTTTGTGTTCCCTGCACATGCTGGACTGAACTCGGTCCACAGCTGATTGCTGCTGTCGATCCAAATCTCCCAAAAGGCTGGTGTATTTCCCTGCTAATAAATGTCCCACAAATGTTTTGAATTTCTGCACTCATTAGGGCTTAGGGAGGCTATTTGTCAGGACCAAAGACGTCTTCCACAATAAACCAGCAGCTGTCTGCAAAGGGTGAGGAGACGTTTGTTGCCGTGAGCTGAGTCTGCTGTCAGCAGCCAGGCCCCTGACCAGCTCTAGTAAATGTTTTATTGATTTAATATTAAATTAACTGCCTGGGCATAAGGAGTGCATTATTTTTAATGGCATTCTGATATTAGGGACTGCAGTTTGCTAGAATGCACCTGTAAAATTAGTATCCCCCAGTATTCTGCAGGAGCCATAAAACGTAATGCTCGTGGTGCTCCGGAGCTCGAGTAGGGTTACATGGGAGCCACTTCCACCCTGATGGCTGCACCAGTTCCTGCTGCCAGGAGGAGGAGGTCAGTCAGCTCAGAAGGCTCGTTCCAAATCCATCTTCTCTTTGCCCTGAAATGGGGTCAGTGGGGCCTGGGAAGCCTGAGTCCTAATCCCAGAGTGTCGTATCTGACAGGGCACAGGAACTCATGGTAATGGCAGGGCACCCTCTGTAGGGGGGGGCAGTGCAGGAGCAAATGATTTTCCTCAGTTTTGGAAATTTTGCAGTAAATGGAATAAAGGAGAAAAAAAATACAATTAAAAAGCATCACTTGTTCAGCCCCGAATGTTTGGAGTTTACCATTTTAGTGAAAGAAAAAGCATTTGGAAACAAACGGAATTTGAAATTTAAATAAGCAAGCACATTTCTTAGTGTAAGAATGAAAATACTTGAATATTTGCTAATTTCAGAATGTCTTTTTTTTTTTTAGAACTGGGCTGTGAATTTAACACAGGGAAAATTTCAGCCCAAACAAAATATAGTTCAAATACAAACTAAAGTTCAAATGAAGTCCTCCATAGTGACCTTTTTATTGTCCTTAAAGTGTGTACCTGGTAAATGCTGCCTTTGGGTTTATTAAGGTTGTAAAAATGCCACATTTGAGCTGTTTATATTTTTTAACTCCCTCAGAAAATGTTAATTATGGAGTCATATCTTCTTAAATGGCCTTCAGTCAGGGATTCTGAGAAATCCTGGGATTTCTGGGAAGTTCCTTTCACATGGATTTCACAGTCATGAATCACAACTCCAAAACAATTATGGATCCAGGACACACCGATAGGCACGACACACCATGATCTTAGTATGTCCAAGTTATAAAAATAAAACCCTTAAATTAGAAGTTGACAATGTCAGGAGATGAGGTAGGATACCTAATTTTGTGTGTTTTGTTGTTGAAGTTACTTTAAAAACTGGAGAGATGAAGGGTTCCACACATGGTTGAGTGACCAAGTTAATTCCAAGTGGCAGCCACGAGTAGAACAGCAGTCCTAGTGGATTGGGATCAAAATGCAGCATCTGATACAATGCATTTTTCACCTGCTTTCAACAAGGTCACTCTCTTTGTACATATTATTTGATAATCTCTCTTCTGCAGTTGCTTTCTTGGACGTACCAATGAATGAAATCCATGTTTTCCTACCCCTAAGGCAAATGTTGACAAGAAAAGTGTATTTTTTGTCATGACTTTCCCGATGACATCTAAGTTTCCTTCAAAAAAAGTTGAAAATTTCACTGAACTTATTTTTTCCATAGAGTTTTTGGGCACCAGAATTCAACTATCTCTATTCTGGGGGAAAAGAGGCAAGGTGGGACAGAAAATGGAAACATAATTTAGTAGGGATCAGTCATTGCAAATATTATCAATTCAACAGACACGGTTTCTGTAGGACCAAATAATTAATTTCTCAGGTGACAAAATCTGCCCAGGACCTCTCTCAGGTTTTGGAGCTCGTGAGTGCACCAGGGCATGGAGAAAACCACAGAGAGAGGATCTGGGCAGAGATTTCTGTTGGCTTTAGTAGGTACTAAACCATGACAGCCTCCTGGTTTTTATAGCACCATGTTGATGTTGTTCTTCCATTCTTTGCCTGCTTTCCCTCTTGGTGTTTGACACTGATTTGCCACCTCTCATGTGGTGTTCAGAGGTGAACAAAAAGGTGGGTCACTGTTGGGTGATTGCTTTTTGGTTGACAAATACAAATAATTCCTTGCCCAGGCAACTTGAGCTGACGGAGTCAAATCATACGTTTTTCAAAGGATGTGGTGGATTTACTTATTCCTGTTTCTGTGTTTGATTTACTACCACATGATTTCATTAAATAAGAACTTAAGATGGGGATTTCTGCCAAGCAGTTTTAGGCAAGGCCCATATTCCACAAATCCCTAAATTTGAGGGTGGTGGGTGGGGGAATAATCATTTTTTTTTCTAGCAGATGTCCATTCTGCCTGTGGACTGGAGTTTGGGGCGGTTTGTTGTTACTGTTGTTGCTTTAAAAGCCTTTTAAAATTATGTTTGTTTTCCTCCCATAAGATAATGAACTTGAACTTTTCATTTCCGTGAAGTTGCTGATAACTGTAATGGCTGTTCATTCTCTAATTAATAACAGCATTGGAGGGAATAAAGGAGAAATCTTCAAACGGGCAGCATTTCAGGCTTGAACTGGTTTCAGATTCAGACAGGGTTTCTTGGAGCTCTCCCCTGCCCTCCTCCAATCTAAGGCCACGCAGCCCATGTTTGTTGGTATTTTTAAGTAGATAGAAGTAATGTAAGAAAGTTCCTCCCTTTAACTGCTGGATAGAAAATCTATATCCTGGTAGCTCAACTGTCCAGATCATGTTAAATTTTAGTGGAAGAAAATAAGTAAATGCAAAGAAGAAAATGCCAAAGAAAATGCAAGGAGGGGAGAAAAAGTGATGGAAGTTGGCCAAGAACTAAGTAACACTTCCTGGCCCAGCTCTGTGGTGGTTTAAATCATCACCACACAGCTTCGGCGTAGCCGTTCCACCTCACCGATGCTTTCAGCCTGACCTGCTGTCAGCTTCCAGCAGGACAGATAACAGTCAGAGTTGCACCACTCCCACAGCAATTCTGCTCACTTCTGAATGCTGAACTTAGCCCTCAAAGCTGTTTTTGTCCCAGTCCTTGGCATTAGGGTGGCTGTGGATGCAAACTGAAGTCACAAAGTGATGCCATTGTTGAAAGTTGGGCTGGGCAGAAAGGCAGAGCTGGGCAGGTCTTGTCTGCATTTCTGAGCTGGGTCTCCACTCCTCTGCTCAGAAGGATTTCTAGGTAGCACCTGGCTAGGAGAGGTTCAAGGCATTTTGGTGGTCCTGGTCCACTGCCCACTAAACATCCTCAGCAGACTGCTGTTGTTGCTTTGAACTATTCCAGATGAGGCTCTGGAGATGTTTTGGGAAGCCGCTCCTTGGAGCTTGTGCAGCTCCCCTGGGCTCGGGGTCCAGGCCAGCACACACAGCCCCTCACCAAAGCAGGTTGGTGAGACAACCTCCTGTGGCTCAGCCTCAAGGATTCCTTTTGCTTCATTTTGCTCTTTCTTGGCCATTTTGGGTTTGGCTTCAGGTGACAAAGACCATCAGCTATCTCCCACCCAGCACCTCATGCTGCTGCTGGCCTTTCAAACATCTGAAGCATTCTGCCCAGTGGCACAAGGAATTGTGTTTACATCTTCTCTGAGAGACATCCAGAGTTGAGAGGAAAAAATGGCCAAGACAGCTTAGAGCTTTTGGCTTATTGTTTGAGTATTTAAAGATGTTGCATCTGGAAAGTATTCCATTAATTTGTGGCTAGCACCCATATATCAAATTCATGAGCTTCCAAGTAAACAGCTGTCACTGGAGCTGCCACGGAGGGAAATTGGCACCGCTGGCTCGTGGTGAGCAGCGAGGGAACACGCTGGTACAGCCTAATCCAAGGAGGAAACATTAACCCAGATGTGTAGAGGACAATGAATGAATTGTTCCTTAGAGCTCCTCAGCTTCTCAGCTGTAGTAACACGAGGCACAATTAAGGCCTCAGATTATTCTATTCCCTCACCCGCGTGCACGGAACCGCACGCACCATCGCAGCCAGGAAGCCGGGGTTGCACCTTACAGCCAGAGACCATCAAGCAGCCACCTCTGAGTTGTGTCTGAGGGACAGCTGCCATCCGTGCTGGAGGCAAATCTGTCTCCAGGCTGCTTGGATCATGTAGCTGTTGTTTGATGCTCATTGGAGCACCAGTGTCTGTGGTTTCCTCAGGGAAGACGCCAGGACCCATCCGGCTCTTGGTGTAGCAGGGGTAGCAGTGGGTGCTTGTCACAAAACTTCAGGTGCTGTGCGGCTGTAGGCAGTGCCAGGGCCTCAGCTGGAGCTGGGACTTCCCGTAGGAGCTGCTCAGAGGGATGCAAGGAGTTCTAGCTGAAAATGCTGAGGTGAGGGCTCAGCTTCGGGTTTCAAGTGCGGCTGGGGTTGGCAGAGCTGTTTGTCATGCGGCCCAGGTGAGCAGGGTGAGGGCCTGGTGGTTCCAGTTGCCTCTTTGATCCATCTGCTTTCTGTGAGGTGCTCAGGTAACTGAGCCCATGACTGAGGAGGAGCTGTGCACATGGAAGTGGGACAGAGATGGTACCGTGGTTCCTGTGTTCTGGGGGGGAGCATTGCAGAAGTGTTGGAAAACCCTGTGGCAACTCCAGGGTCCCTGGGGTGGGAGCGTTGGGGCGCCTGGGGAGACTCCAGCTGAAATGGAGGAAAAGGAGTGAGAAGGGTTCCCCATCCCCCTTCCAGAAGGGAGGATCTGAGGCCCAGAGAGACAAGATGAGCCCTCCAAGGAGGTGGGTACATCAGTCCCAGGGGAAACACGGATGACACGGGAAAACTCTTCCCCACTCCTGCCCAAAGGTGTTCTGGCATTCACTCTGGATGCTCTGGTGCTTCACAGGGCTCGGGGTTTGCCTTCTGTTTACTACCCAACCCAAAGTGGGTTTGAACTGGTGACCTAAAGGTGAAAGGCTCTGCATCTTATTAGAATTACTGGGAGCTGCTGAACGAGTCCCCCATGGCAGTAAAGATTTGATTATGGTTCTAGAAAATGTTCAGCTTTTACAATTAGTGTCAAAGCAGTGGTAAGCCCCTCTTTGATTCCTGGGTGTAGGCTCGTGCTTTTCTTAACCTCACACATATGCTGGCATATTTACAGTAAGTGCTCAGGGGTTTGTTTTTTTAATTATTATTTTTTTATTTTTGAATTAAAAATGAAAGTTCCCCAGGGAAATTATGCAATGGGAAATAGCCACTTCAATAAACTCGACTCACACATTTTATTGATTATGGTAAATTTAATTATTCCATTTAAACCTTGCTTACACACACACAAAAAAAAATTATCCTTTTCTTCCTACATGTTTTTTCCTGTTTTTGTATCCCTCTCTACATACCAAAACTGTGCTATATGCTATTTTAAACCTTTCAGAGAAGAAATACTCAAGGCTAAGTTTCTTCCTCATAATTATAAATTAAAAATTAGAGAACATACCATAAATCTTACTCAAAACATCTTCAAATAGAACTACTAATTGTGAAACAGCAGTAATTATGGCTTTTAATGTAGCTCTTTTGCCTCCACCTTATATTACGTGACCGCTTTCGCTAAGGGAGACAATTATCAAGTGCAAAGGATGTTAAAAAAATCCAAAATAACAACAAAACATAGAACAGAATCAGTATTTCTCTTACTCAGAACTTCATTAGGTAACACTGTTTGTTTTCTTGATGCTCAGATATTACCTAGAGGTTTTAGTCTTGTTTGGAGACCATTGCACTGAGGCTTAGAGGCTACTGTCAAAAGACAGTGAAAGAGCTGCTGATCCCTGGATCTGAAAACTTATTTCCTTTTTCCTTCTCTTTTAGGGAGCTGCTGCTACTTCTTCCAACCTGCTGAGCTATGTTCAGATCCAGGTAATCACCTTTTTTTCTTCTTAAAGTTATGAACAGTATCCCGTCCCTGGGGAAATGCATTTATTCATTACATTGTGACTGTTCCCGTGATTGGGGAACGTTCCTGTGGATACAGGTCTGTGGGGCTGAGGTCAGAGCAATCCTCCGTGGCTAGAAATTAGGGTGTGGGAAGTGGAATTGTCCCTAGAGATAAAGAATCACAAGTAATTCCCAATCTGAGCTGCCTCTTGATTGAGAGGCCTATTCAGAGCCACCCCATCACAGCAGTGAGAGAAATCATGGTTGGTCTTCTTCCCTGGCGCTGCACAATTGTCTGGAGAGGGGCTGTTTGGGGCTCTGCAAGCTGAGCTGACCAGTTTTGAAATGTGAGGGAGGACCCAGTGTTTGTTTGAGGTTTTGCTCCTTTCAGATACATCTTTCATCTGAGTTCTTTCATGAAACTGTCAGACCAGGAGTTGTCTGAATCCCATGGCCAAATCCTCCCATGGTAAAATCTGCAAGGGCCCCATTTATGTCAAGGGATCTGCACCCCCTCAGTCTGTGGGGTGCCCTGGAAGGAGCCAGTGGGAATGCAGGGATGGTGAAGGTGGAGCAACAGGGCTGGGATGTGGAACGTTCTAGAGGCTGCAGGTGAGCAGTGTCTCCTTTGCTCTCCTACAGTTTCTCTCCAGGTGGCACATTGGACTGCCACCATTCCAAGCACAGTGACCAATCTTCTGGATATCCCTTCTTGGCAGAAGATGGACTGGGGAGACCTTGATGCCATTTGATGGGTTTCCTGCATTACAGTGTAAATGTTTCATTAATCATATTTGTCCCTTCAAGAAGAAAATATTAGCTGGGATGCTCTGTGTTCTGGGAGGTTTCAGATTTATTTGCTTTATTCATAAAGTATAGCTGAAAGTAAGTACTTGTATATTGCTAAATGACCTACACTTAAATATAGCCACAATCTGATGTAAACTGGCAAAGCTCCCTCAGTTAAATGGATTCACTCCATCTTGCACCAGGAGGATTAGGCCCCGAGATTCAAGCAAGCCCTGTTGTGATGACCATGAAAAGAACTTAGATGAAAGATGAGTTTGGAAGCAATCAAACCAAATCATAAGCCTGTCTGATTTCATTTGTTTTTCTGGCAAGCCGTGGACTTCTGAGAATACAGCCTTGTTGCAATGTGTATTACACCAAATCCTTCAGCTGATGAGCCCGTTGCCACAGATGTCACTCTCTGTGCCCCAACTCCCCAAAACGTTTTCATTTCCTTCCCTGTAACTGTCCCCACGCTTGCTCTGGCCACCATGGTGAGGAAAGTCAGCCATGTCAGATCCCAGACTCAGCTTTTGGCCTGGATGACACTCAGAATTATTTTGCAGGTGGGCCAGCCTAGGACACGTGTTCCCGCTGGGATGGGCGCTCTGCTCCCCCCTCGCTGCCTCCTTCGTGAGAGAGTGAGGGCTTGGACCAGCAGCCAGCTCCTCAAATGGCAACAAAAGACTCCTTGTCATTACCCAGGCTGGCTCAAAGTGCAGTAGAAAAGGGGATTTTTTTGGCAGATCTGCAGATTGCAGTCACAATATACAGCTCATCACCTACTGCTGCCAGTGACGCTCTCTGCTAAGTTACAAAAGTCACCTCCTTGCCTCCCTTTCCACAGCTGTGGCCGTGGGCTCTGTGAGAATTGGCACACCAGGAGATTTCATGGGTGGCTGCTGTGGTGACACAGAGAGAGACATATGAGCAATACTCCAGATGGAATCCCTGACAAGAAGGAATTTTGAAGCCTGACTTGAGTTCAAGAATAACCCAGAAGAAAAATTCTTCTTCTACCTTCCCTCCTGAAAAGTGAGCCAAGGTCAGTTGTCTCCATTCCTGCTTTCCATGGTCTTGTATAAAACAATCTGCATGACAACTTGAAGGTGAAAAAGCCAAAAGCTTCATGCTATAAATTTTGAAATGGCACAATTGCCGCGCTCTTGGCATTTTTGTTTTTCTTCTGGATGTTTTCCTTCCAAAGCAAAGTGCAGTCAAAAAAAGCAATCTTTTTTTTTTTGCTAAGTGATTCCCTTTTGGCATATTTCAAAGAAAGAGATGTATATTCCTTACATTTAGACTGCTAACCACATACATATACAGTTATTCTGAAGCTTCACCAACCATTTCTATTTACTACTGCTTCAGACAAAGCAGGATCCAAGTGCATTTTGGAATCCTTGCTATCCTAACACACACAGAGCTCAAGGTTGGAAGGAAGCTTCAGTATTATTTCTTCCCTGCCCTTCGTTATTGTCATTATTGTTAGTGGCAGTAGCAAGTGCTGTCCAGTGTGGTGCTGCACATCTTCAGCTCCCATGGGAGCCCCTGACTCCATAAAGGATACGTGTCTGGGATGAACAGGCACTGTGGGCAATCCTGGCCACCTTCCAGCCTTTCTCCAAATGCAGGAGGAAGAATTGCCACTGAGGGAGATTCTGCTGTTAAAGTGCTCTTCATGGGCAGGGGCTCCCAGGCTGCTTTGGGAACATTTTCTGCAGTGCCTCAATCCTGGTCAGTGCTGAAGATGCCCAGGCACAGTGTGCTGACCACCTGCTTCATTTCACAGCAGCACTGTTGCATTTCCTGGTGAATAAATATTTCCTCTCCTGCTCTTTGCAGGAATCCCTTGCTTTCATGGGGGTAAAAAAGTCTTCATTTTTCTTTATATTTCTTATTCCTTTAGCCTGTTTGATTCACTGATTCATTTCATACACTGGAAGTTGCGTTCAGTTTTTAAGCTGAATTTGTTTCCGTTTTTCTGTTTCTTTTTGTTGTTATTGGTTAGCTCCAGGAGGAGCAACCTGGATGTTTTATCTGCCCAAAGGCACAGGCAGGTGGGTTTCTTACTTTGCCTTCCCTCCCAGGATTTTGTTACATTCCCCTAGAATTTATCTGTAACATGCACTGCAGAGCTGCTCCCCGGGAGAAAAGGCTGAGTCCTGCATCAGTAGCTGAGCTCAAGCAAAGCTGGTGAGGACAGCCCTGTGCCCTTAGAGCCCTCCCCCAGCCCCCTTGGGCACGGGGATGTCATGACTGATTTTCCTGCTGGCCAGAAGCCCTGTCTGTGTCACTGCAGAGCCCAGGCATGCCCAAGACAAGAGCAGCTGGTCATGCCCCATCTCTCCTACTGCTCTTTTCTCCTTCCAGACTTTACTACGTTTATCCTCTTAGCACCTCTGTAATTATCTGTCTGTAACAGATGAGAAACAGAAGAACATGCAGGTTTTGCAATTTGAGCTGGGCCACGCAGGAGCTCTTTGGCAGAGGAGGCAGCCTCCCGAGGGGTGAGTAATGTCCTTTTGTCAATCCCATTAGACTCCTGGTTGTATCCTCACACACCTAGAGACAAGCCCAGATCACTGAACCTGACTCTGCTGGGACTCAAGGCAGCCTTTCACCCCAGTCCTCTGCACAGTTCCCAGAGAACTGCAGAGCAATTCCACTCGGATGCACTTTGAAGGCTCAGGTCTTATTTATGCCACCAGTGTAAACATCATTTTAGTTTGACAAATATACAGAAAATTCACAACAGCTGCAGTCGTTGTGTGTGGTTTCCTGCAGAATAATTCTGCCCTCACAGCTATATTGTAACCAGTGTGACTGGACAAGGGGATCAGATGGTGCTTGGCTTTGAATGTATGTGTATGGCCACCTCTCCTGAGCAGTCAAGCCCAGAACTGTACCAGGAGCCTGATTATAGCTTTAGACCCTGAGTCAGCAGCAGGAGTCGAGTAGAGGCAGCCAGGGCAGCTTCAGGGAGGCTGAGCTGAGCAGAGACTCTGTAAAACAGCAGTGAGAGCAGGTCTGCTGAACATCCTTCCTGCTGAGTGAGTCAGCAGCAGTTTAATTAGGCATAGCTGGGCAGGGAGCAGCAGTTATGACAGAAGAGGCTTTAGTTGATAGGATCATTTTCAGCACAATAATATTAATTAGCAATTGCGATAGGGAACATGAGGCAGGTGGAGCACTTTCTGTCAAGGTATTTTTGTAAGGAATTAGCCTGTATAAACACCCATTGTAAATACATTGTCCTTGTCAGGTGTAATAACTGCCTGGGCACATGGCATCCTTCCTCACAATGGAGAGATAATTAAAGACGCAGTTCCACACTCCGGTGCTTCTCCCAGCTGCTAATTGTGTCACCGGAGAGGTCCAAGCAATCATAGTAGGAGAACACTGGGGGACAGTTAACAGTCATTTCCAAAATGTGGACAATAAAAAGATTGAGAAAATGCTGTGAGAGTTGAGCCAGCCTTGGAAAAAGCTAGAGGAAAAACTGTATTTCTGACGCAAACATGGAAATTTGAAATGGGAGTGAGGTGCCTAAGCATCTTGGAGGAACTTAGCCCCTGAGCTTTCTGAAGCCAAATCCCACCCTAGCCTAGAAATAATTTCATATTTCACAGCCTTCACATTTTCCTCAGATGAACGTTGTTCTTAGAAGCTTATACAAGGAGGGCAAATCCTGAAGACATTACTTAAAGGAAATTTCTATTCATGTCGCTGAATATTCACTACTGATAATCCTGGTAATAATTCTCATGAAAAACTGTGTTACATTGCATGTTGTAATTTATGATGTACAGCAAATATAATATATTGTACAACTCAATATTACAGGTCTGCATTACATACCTGCAATATTATGCTCTGGTAATTAAACCAATTAAAGTGCAGTTATGAGCTCATTAAACCCAAGACATATGAGATGTCAATCAATTCTGTGTTCATCAAGATAAAATCTTATCAATGTCAGATGGTTCAGGCCTTCAAACCAAGTGTTCATTTCTGTCTGCATTTAACACACCTGGAGAGCATGATGCAGAAAATGCCTGTATAGACAGATGTGACCTGCATGCACAGTCCCACTGCCCAGGGAGCTGCTGCTGGATATTTTTACCTCTGTGGTTCCCATGATTCATCCGAGCGGGATAGTCTGTTGCAATCACAACGTTTTAAATATTTAGCACCATCACATGATTCTTTAGAGATCTGATAGAAGCAAAGCACAGCTCCCAGTCAGGTATGTGAGTTTTGCACATTGTCCCTCAGAGAATGCCAGAATGGCTGAGGCTGAGTTCTCCTGCTGTGGTCAGATGCCTTTTCCCAGGTGCTGCAGTTCCTAAACTGGTCCTTGCAGAGTTGGCAGGTCTGGCTCTCCCTCTGGGCTCAGAGGTGATCCTGAATTAGTTCTTTTGAAGTCACCTGGGACTGGTGCCTGCGTGCCTGGAGCAGAACATTATACTCTGGAATAAACATACATGGGGCAGAAATCTCCTTCCCACTCAAGTTCTCCCATGGCTTTTATGGTGGGGACAAGATTTTGGGCAAAACCTCACCACTATCCCAGTCATTTGCTGGGAGTGTTTGGTGGAGCTGAGTGATGGCAATTCTGGGCTTTTGCTCTGTGTTGAGAAGAGAAATGTGGTACAACCATGCTGGTGATCACAGGGGCTGCAGAAGGAAGAATTCAAATCATACAGAGAGGCAGCAGAGGAATGGCAGTGAGAGGGGGTTAACTGAGCTGGGTCCTGAGAGTGTCAGAGATATTTCTGGCTGTGGAGGGCATGGACAGCCCTCATGTTGTGTTTGTACAGCAAGTGAACACTCATCAGGCCTTGGTCTTGACTGGCATCTCTAAGGGGGGCTCTAACATAGGCGATAACAACACTGATGAGGATGCTAATGAGAGTCTGATAACAGAGATTTTTTCATATGGTCCAGAAAAGCCCCATGCCTCAGGTTCAGCTCATCCAGAGCAGAGGAGTTGTTTATGTTTATACTGATTTCTGGTGGGAGGAGAGTGTTCATGCCCAGAGATCAAGTCCACGGGGAGAAAAGAGAGTTGTGGAATGATCTTTTTTTTATTGTGAGTAACAAGATTATGATCAGAAAAAAGAGGAGAGAGGAAAATGCGGATGATGTTGTTATTACCAAAATGAAAGAATTTGGATATAATCATAGCAGTTAGGGAAACGTGTTTTTAAAGACCTTGGGAGAGGTCATAATGAGAGTTTACTTTGTAGATCTAATCACACTTTACAAGACCATATGCCAGTTCCCAGTGGTGTCCATAGTGAACAGCAGGACATCAGTAATTTTCCAGATGTGGCTTCCCCCCTAGAAGGACAACAAAACCAGTGAGAAGAACTGGAGTGACCCAGCACTGGGGGAGCCTCTGAACTCCTTTTGACTGGGATGCTCTCATGAATAGTTTGGTTGTTGCCTGGTAACACTGGCATAAATTCTTCTCCAGTGTGACTGAGCCCACAAGAGAGAGGGAGAAACTGGGAGAGGGATCATAAGTTCTAATTTTATGGAAATGTCCTCATAAAGCAGAGCTGAAGCGTGCATACCATAACATCTGTCCCTGATACCCGATGAGCATTTGGAGCCCCATCAGTGGGGGAGAAGGGAGGGGTGTTTGGTGCCAACAGGACACTTGGTGAAACGTGCCAGTGTGGAGATCACGATCTCAGCTGCTGCCCTGAGCTTTCTCTAACTTCAGCAGACACGGGCTTGTTTGGCCCTTTGGTCAGATCCTTCCCTCCCCCACCCTTGGGGCATTGCCCCAGTCCCACTGCAGCACAAGCACGTTCCAGCTCAGAGCACACAGCAGTAGGAGAGTGCACAAGGGTCTGTGGAATCTTCAGTTTTGCTTAGAGAGTGGTTGAGGGTGCAGCCTTTTGGAGGAGTGCACTTGGAAAAGATACCCCAGTGAAGGAGGAAAAATGATGTTGCCCAGGGAAGGAATGTGGAATCATTTGTTGTCTTCTGGAGGTATTGCTGGCAGCCTGGCACCCTTGCTGCAGGTTGCTCTTTACTTCTGTCTTGTGTGCTTTGTGCCCGTTTTGTGACTGACACAGCTCGGGGAAAGGAGTCTGGTGACGAGACAGCGGTTCCTGGTGTCACCCTGATGCAGCTGACTCACAGCTTGCTCTGGAGGAGCAGGGAGCAGTCTGACATCCACCAGAAGCAGCCAAGTGCCTGCACGGTGCTTCCAGATAGACTCTAGCTCAGGACTGGGCTTTGCTTGTGCCTCTGGTTGTGGTCAACATATTGCCACTTCCCCAGGACAAACAGAGGGATTGTGACAGTCACATCTTTCCCTGGGAGCAAGGAGTGGGGCTTCCTAATGAGCTGGAGAGGGAGAGAGGAAATTTCAGTCAGGGACTGTTCCTGTCAGGTCAATGGCACTTCAGGAGCTGCTTGGCCAAGCAAGCTCTGCCTGCCCAGGAGCTGCCGAGCCGAGCGGAGAGCGGCTCCAGCCAGGGCTGTGCCAAGGAGCAACGTGCTGCTCAACATGTTACTGAGCAGTGGGCCAGGGGCTTGGAGAAGAAAAGGAAAAAGCCCTCATGGGAGATGGCCTATTTTTAATGAGCCCAAACCTCTTCCACAAATTAAGTGAAATATTTTAAAAGGAAACAATATTACTTTGGTTTTATTTGTTTCAGCTACTTAGTTACAGCTCCACGTGGACACAATTAATGGAGGAAATAGAGTATTTTATAAGCCCAGGACTCTGAGATAGATATTTTGTGACCATGTGAAATTCTTTGCCCTAATCACCACACATTCCTTGGGAGAAGGTTGTATATTGCTGAAGATTATTAACCTTGATTCCAAAAATGTGTCTAGTCATTGAAAGGCAAAGGTCAAAAACTGTCATGGCATTACTCAGTGACAGTTTGCCCTCCACTTTCCACTAAATTCCATCCTGTCCATCTCTGGCTCAGGTCTGCCCTAATAAAGTATTCCTCAGCAAGAAAAAGAGAAATGTCCTTTCCACTGGAGCAAGTTTGATTTCCCAGATCCCTTTCAGACTCCCCGTGACTTCATGTAAATCACTTGGACCTTCAGCACCTTATTTCTCAATGATTTGGGATTTTCTTTTAGTAGAATATGATTTCTCCTTTATTTGCTTGTTTGAAGGATGATTTTTTTCAAGGCAATGAATCATCTTATTTTGGTGGTCTCTAACACCAATCTCTCTGATCTTTGCTGGTCAGAGAATAAAAACAGATTGAGGTAAAAACCTGGGGGTGAATGTTCTTTAGATGTAGAGTTTAATTTGTGCCCTATCCTGATGATAGGCAGCAACAAAGAAATCATCCTTAGAATAAAAAAAATAATGTTTTTTTCAGTCTTCTGGGACTGCCTCAAATATCAGAGATGGGACCCACAAAATAGCAGGACTGGGAGTTCTGGCAGGAGCGAGTGGGGCAGCAGGGTGTGATTTCTGGATGGAGGGAGGTGATCATTTCCTCAGGTGATGCAGGTCTGTGGGCCTCATGAGTCAGCCGTCCCCTTCTCCCTAAATATGCTCCCTCTCAGCTCTCAGAGCAGTGCTGGGCAGACTGCATTGCAGCAGGCTCCTAGAGGAGGAGGTAAACAACACCTCCTCGATGCAGTCATCTCTGCAAATGTCCCGACAGCGAACCCAGCAGAGGAGTAAAGAGACAAGCACCCCCCTTTGCCTTCCCCTGCGCCCGATGATAAATTTGGGTTACTGTCCACGTCACTGCTCGGGCCGTGCAGGGCTGCTCTGAATCCATTAGTAGGGCAAGGGTGAGTGACTTCTGACTTCAGTGACCCTTAAAGTTAATCCAGCATTGTAGGGGCAGAATTAAATGTGATGAGCTCAGAAAGTGTGATAAAACCAGATTTAAGTGCACAGCTGGACAGCAACCTATAAAGGCAGAATTTAAAACCGTAATAAAAACTTTGTAATCTAATTACGACGGCAGAGTTAAAGGTGAGGTATTTGCAGCATGATTCACATGCACCATGGCTAACCTCTGACATCTTGAATATATTATGTGGTTTCTTCACTACGGGCGTAATTTTTGAGTTACTCTCTCACACGACATGGTTCCCTATGTTTTATTCCCATGCACTGTCTCTGGAGGTTGCAGGGCAGGGCAAAAGCCTCTGCTTTCCTCTACTTCTGGCTCCAGGGGTCTCTGGGCTGCTCGTCCCCATGCTCTGGGCACCTGGGCAGGGGTTGCAGCAGGTGCACGACACCTCCAAAATATTGCAGCTCCTGAGAGAGTCCGAGGAGAAATCGCAGCAAGAGTGGCCATGTTTTAGCTAGCTGGTTTTAGCCTAGCTAGATTTGATAGCAGCAGGAGGGAGGAGGCAAAGGAAGTTAGAGCTTGGATGCAGGATACAGTCCCAAGCAGGTCGTTGTCATCCTGTCTTGGTGCACTTGGCACCCAATTAACGCCATCGCTGATAGCAGCCCTGTCTCTGATTTCAATGTTGGCTTGTTCAAACACCGGAGTGAGGGGAAAAACCAACTTGTGAACCCTGCCGGGCTCCTCTGGGCTGCTGCCAGTGCCAGGGCTTGCTTTGCCCATCTGGTTCAGGGGGCTCTCACCAGGATGGGCACTGCCAAGTGAGACAACAACCTCAGATGCAAGTCTGACATGTGTCAGCAGAGGGATTCTACACTAAAGCAGAGGTCTTTTCCCTGGCTCTCATTAAGCATTGTCCAGCATCCCAAGAGCACTTCATGTGTGAGGAGGGGTACTGGTGGGATTTAAACAAGTTTGCTGAAGTTGGTAACAGATGGGCAGTAACACCTGAAGAGATCTCGCTCTCTTCAGCCAGCCTATGTCAAGAGAGAAGTTTCAAATTAGAAATCTACCCCATGTGATGGTTCTGATTTTTTTTTCTACATCCCAGACACCAATTCAAAAATGGAGCAAAATTGCCAGAAGAAAATCTTTCTATATGAAGTCTGTAAAGCTCTGCATTGGGGGTTTTCTTGAGCTAAAATTACTTGGTGGCGTTTCTGAAATCAAGTTTCATTCTTTTTGAATTTAGCTGAAAAGCATTCTTTTAAGTCTGATTGGCACAAGCTATATGCCTATAGCATAACGCTCATGGGAGGGGCTGAGGACAGCCTTGTCTGTAGAATCAGCATCCCAAAATAAACTACATCCTCCCTCAAGGCAGTGTGAACCCAGCTGATCAACCTCCACAAATGTTGTTCTTAAACTGATGAAATATTTCCCATGTTTATGAAACCAAACTGAAACAGATCTGTTGCTTAGGTTTCCCCAATGAGTAATCCAGTAGTGTTTTTCCTCAAGGAAATGAATATTTTTTCAGGATATTGTGTTTCAGAACATGTCTCTCTTTTTCCCCTTTTGTGAAGCTCAGAGGGGAACAGCAGAGCCCTCAAGGACCCCCTGTGAAGGGTTCAGGGTGATGCTGTCCCAAAGGAAGAGGGGGTTGTGTGAGCCATTGGCTAAAACAGGTGATTGATACCAGCAGTGGGTGGGAAAGAGGTGTGGAGTGCTCTTGGAAAGGAACTGCTCAAAATTCCAAGTAGACCTTACCTTTGTGATCATGGGCCTATCTCAGTATTGATATTTAAGAGACAGAGACCTGCTTTTTGCTTTGGAGAGAAAAAGATGTGATGTGCATTCTTGAGGTGCCATATGCACTTGTGCTGTTCCTGTTGCTGAGACAACCTTATCCTAAATGCTCCTTCTCTTCTAGAGCTGTACAACAGCTGCACCAGGAGAGACCCCTGCACAGGACAAAACAGCTTCTAAAATGTGACCGGGGACTACCAGGAAACACCACAACAAATGCCCCAAAACACAGGAAGGAGCAGCTTGAGAGCAACATCCCAGGCACAAAGAGGGTGAGGTACCACAGAGTCCAGGCCAGCAGCCACACCCTACCTGCTCCAGTGGGGTTACAAATCCCATCCTGGACAGCAGCTCCAGCTCCCCATACAGGGAGAGAATAAGGGAGCATTTAACACCCTCAGTCTGCAAGACACAGACCGGAGGTGGTAAATACCTTGATAAGGAAACTGGAGTGAAAATACCAGCTTTAGGCAATCCAGATTTTATCAGGGAAGTATGCAGGAATGAGTAACTGCCTGACATGCAGATGTGCCTCTGCACAGTGCCAGCAGCCTGCCAGTCCCCACATCTGGCCTCAGGCAACACGCTCCCATTTCCAAACCCATGTGATTTCGGGGGTATGCTGGGGAGGCATTTTTGCATGGGGTTCTCACTTAGGCAATGGCAAATTGAATCCACGGCTCCAGGCCTGGAAGACTCTCTAGACTTAGCACTGGAGACTTGTTTTTCTGCTGTAAGAAGCAGCTTGGCTGGTGAGCAAAGGCTGTTGCTCTGCCTAGCGATGACATGCGTGTCACAGCATGGGAATCCATGTGTGCTGTTCAAAAACAAGATCCTGGAATCCAAGGGCTCGGCAAAGTCATAAAAAATTAATCCTGTATATTGCTCAGTGCATGGATGGTGCCTCGTGGACCATTGCTGTCACTGTCACTGTGGGACCAAGAGAAGACTTGTGCCCAGTCCCATAATTGTCTCTGCAGTGGGAGTCACAGATTTGGTGGGAACGGATGGAAACTGAAGTGCTGTGAACTGGCACAACACATAAATTCACACTTGAGGAGATATGGGGATGGTGGGGAAAGAACCCCAGGGAAGTTGTAACCACACCAAGCCTGTCAGAGTTCAAGGAGCGTCTGGGTGATGCTTGTAGCTGTATGGTTTAATTTTAAATAGTCCTGTGAGGAGATGAGGAGTTGGACTCAATGAACTTTATGGGCCCTGCCCAACATAAGATATTCTGTGGTCTGATACAGCCAGTTTGAATAATTGTTGCTTACTGTAGCCCTGGACTCCAGTGCAAGACAAAGGACCTGAGTGTTGGCTGTTCTCCCTCAGACTCCAGATCTCTAGGGAACCCATTGCCTGGGCTGTCATCAACCAAGGTGGAAATGTCTGTTCAGAGAGCCTGCCCCTGCTCTGGCAATGCTCTTCAGGTGTCTTAGGGGCTTTTGGACCTTGTTGTTTGGTTTCGGCACTGATTCTTGAGCAGGTTTTCAATAGAAGAGAAGGCACAACCAGCCTGTTACTTGTTGGGAAGGGGAGGGTAGGAAGAGCTTGGCAGCTCCAAGGGATATGTTGGAAATGTGAACAAGGGGAGAGGAGAGCCTTGCTGAAATGGTGAGGGGTTGGGGCAGCACCCATTGCTGTGCCACACCAGGGGATTGGCTGCCAAAGGGGCACAGGCAGTCTCCTTCTTGGGGTGGTGCTTAGTGGGGCTAATGACAACCATAAGTAGGAAAAATATGGATGCTATTGGAGAGAGAGGCCCAGGAATGGATAAAGAATAAATTGGCTGTGCTGTGTACAGAGAGGGCCAAACAGATGTTGGGCCTGATCCAGAGCCCATTGAGTTAATGGAAAGGCTCCCTTTGGTTTCATTGGATGCTGCCTGAGACCCATTCCAGCTTCACAGGAAGCAGTGGAGACCAAGAGCAATAACTCGTGGTGGCTGGAGTGGTGTGAGTTGCAGAGGTGTGGCCAGGGGGGCTCATGCTGAAAACAGATGGGTCTGACAGACCCATCCCTTTGGGCTGGGTGAGCCCTCTGCCCCCACGCAGCCTCATGTGGGTTTGCTCCTCTGGCAAACATTTTGGCATAATTCTGAGCAGAACTGGCCTTTCTGCCTTCTGATGCACCCTCCTACTGAAGGAGGTTCCCGTGTGATCTCGTGGTGGCCTAGGATTTAGAAGCCGGTGATTTGAGCCATCCACAGAGAAGGAGGAAAGGAGGTCTGCTGAAAACTCTTGACCAGGGAGGAATTTTGTTGTGGACCAGCAAAAAAAGTAATGTAAAGCAGGTGTTTCTGCAATTGTGAGACATTTGTAAAGCCAGGGTGTCCAACAAGTTTCCCACTCACATTCTGGTCCACGTGACATGGCAAGGTCTGACACGGAGGACCGCAAATAGAAAACATCTCTCTGTGCTAGTTGGCGTGCACCAGGGCCCCCTCCCCTTCTGCTCTCTGCTTTTCTGTTTATTTAGGTGTGTGTCTTTGTTTCTGTTTTTACATTTAGCACGAGTGGAGAGGAAGTGGGATTTCATACGGCTTAGGAGGCTGGAGCTCACCACGCTTTGGAGCATGGGCCTTTATTTGTCCTCACCCTGCAGGTGCGAGTGTTCGCAGGCCAGACCTCACTGGTATGAACTGCCCCAGGCTCCACGAGAGCTCCCTCCTCTGAGCCAGCCCATCTGAGCAGGCTTGTGGTATCCAGAGATGCAGGCATGGGCCATGCTGAGGCCAAGCTGGTCTCATGGGTAGGAGTGGGAACTGGAAGCTGAGCAGAATCCTTTTTCTCCAGGTGATGGTAGCAGGAGGAACGGATCAACCATGGCATGCAAAGATGCCTCAACAAACAGCAAGTGCTGTTTTGTTCAGGATTGTGAATTTGTTGGAAAGGTAATTTGAGGAATACTTTCATTTAGTTGAATTTAGGCCATCTTGGAGAGGGGCAAAGAAGAAAGTTTTAAGGGTAAGTTCAGAGCTCTTCTCAGGACTCCCTTCCCCTCTGCAGCTATTTCCCTGCCCACACATGTACACACAACACCAGGGCCAGCTATGGCTTGGGCTGAGCTGTATTTTAGGTACTTAACAGGTTCAAATCATGACCCTGCAACACTCAGTCTCCAAAATAGAATCTCTTGCTCTTATTGACAGTACTGCACTTCTAGCCCTGTTTAAAAAGAAGCTGATACTGAGAGAAGCCACTGAACTTTCTGAGTGAGGTAAGGTCAGTTTAGGGCTGGATGACTTGCCTGGCAGGAAGGTTGTGTGGAAGTTTGGCTATCCCACCGTAACACAGCAGAAGGAGAACGCCCCAGCCCTGACTTCCAGTCCTCTTTTTAACCATGCTGGCTTGTTTACATTTGGGTGGTAGATGGGTGGAGCCATTACTCCAATTTTTTGGCTTCTATCTGTCCATTTGGATGTCAATGTAAACTGATGCAATTAATAATCGTGGCCTGCTATTGGAAATGCTTAGTCTGTTCATTTTCCATAAATATTGGCTGGCTGGCTTCGCCTGGCAGAGGCTGGGAATTGTCATGGCAGAGATGAAAGCCCAGAGAATATGGGTATTCATAACTCCATGAGAGCTGTGGTGTTTTCCAGGCTAACAAGACTATTGGATTTAGACATAAGCAGGATGCTGGGCTGGGATTCGGGGAGCAATAGAGAAAGTGCAGGTATTTCAAAGCAAATGCTGTTGTAGTCAGAAAGTGAATTTCTCATTAAAATAAGCCCCGAACTAATGGGGGAACTTTTAAATGTCAGGAGAGTGGAAAAATATCCAGGCTTTCTAATTAAATAGCACTTCCCATTCCTACATCTCCAGCATGGCAGCCTCTGCTCTTCCACACCGACCAGCTCCCATGGGCAGAACCACATGTCAAATGTAGCCGTGTTTGAACTTCAGGGCTATTTATTCTATAAAGGGGCTCCAATTCCAAATAACTGATGCCAACCAGGTTTTTTCTCCCCAGGACTCAGGCATACAACACACTTTCTGCTTTTGGAGCTCATCATTCCATAACTCCAGAAATTGCAATATAAACCTTGGCTACTATGCACACTTCAACTTGAAAACAGCAGTGATCTGGAATTTTAATTAAAGCAAATTTGAGAGTGGATTAGAAATAGGATCCAGATGCATCTCTAATAGTGAAAACAAAAATTAGCAGAACATTGGAGCTAAAATGAACTCTGTCTCTCTTTCAGCTTTTTTCCTCCCTTTTGCTTGGTAAGAGGAATTACATAGACCTAAAGCAGCCTAATTAAATTGTCATTTGTTCCTTGCCTTGGTAGAAGCTCTGCCCAGCTGAGCACATCTCAGTTTCCATCCTGGGCATTTACCTATGGCATGGGGCTGGGAGTGGGGGGCAGTTTCTTACTTGTTTTAAGAAATTAGGAATCAGAGGCATGCACAGCCTGTCTGGTAGAGTCTTCAGCGAGCGGGTTGCCAGGCTCTGCAGGTTATACATCATTAGCACACAGAGTGTCCAGGAGAGCCCAAAGCTTGTGCAGGTGTGCTGGCAAAGCTCTCACCACTTCCCTCCCTCCTCCCTCTCCGCAGCACTTCCAGCAAGCTGATACTTGAAACCCGATGTGGCAAAATCACAGAGAGCTCCTCTCGAGTTTGTCAGCTCCCAGCTCACCCAGCAGACGTGACTGTGAGAGGGCGCGTGGAGCCTGGAAGGGACTCGCTGGAAAAACAAAACCATCGAGTCAAAAGCTTAGTGTGTTTTTCCATGAGTGTATGAAAAAAGTGTGAGTGGTTTTTTAAGCACTTTCAGATATTAGAAGTTTAGTGAATGCAGAGACAGCTGCTTTTTTTTTTCCCCTCTTTTTTCCCCTGCCCTTGAACTTTCGGAATGACTATAGGGAATATATCCCAGGCTGTTTTCAATGACCCATTCACGTGGTGGGTTTCTTTCAGCTTTTCCCAAAAGAGAGTGAGCTTCACTTGACCTCTGCTCTGGCATTAGCTGCCATTATTTGTGCATCCTACTCAGATAATCAATAAAAGTGGATGGCATCTGAGAATAATTATACACACAGCTCTTCCCCAGCTTCCAAGATGAAGACAGAAGCTGGGAAAGGAGCCTTTGCATATTCAGCACTTGTTAAAAGAATGAAATATAGTGCTGTGTGTTATTGTTGTATCCAGAATCCCAGGCAGTCAGCAGCAGTTTCTTTTGAGATTGCATAGCACTCTGGCCACATGCACCTGAACACAAAGCTCTTCAGCTTTCCCATCCTTCCTGACTTTGCTGGAAAAGTTGTGCTGTCTGCTCGTGTGGCACGCCAAAGGGCAAGAACTCCTGTTGGGAGGAAGGATCTGGCTGGGTCAGTGCCCTCTTTTTTTCAAGGGGCACGAACACAGCTGCAGTTTTACAGCCAAATGTCCTGGCCCCAAGCCAGCGTGTGGTGACAAGTGGGTGGCCTGTGCAAGGCATGGTGTCTTTCTGTAGCAGGGGATGAGCTTTTCCAGGCAAAATCCATGTTCAGCCCCCCAGCTAAAGTGGGTCTGTCTCTACATGGCTCGTGGCAAAGTCACCTTGAGAAGTCCATCAGGCCGTCACTGCCTACTGAAGAACCTGATTCAGGTTCTCCACCACCCGAGAGAGTCCTCCCAGCCAGGAAAGTAGTGAGTCATGTTGTATTAGAAGATATTTAATGTCTATTTTAGGAGGTTTGCAGCCTCAGCCTCCCTTCAGGCGGTGGCCAAGATGAACCATGGCCGTGAACATGAACATTCCCACTGCAGCCTCCCTGAACAGCAGCAGCACTGGATGCCAACATGGGGCCTCTGAGCTGAGCAGGTGGTAGGAAAAGGAGAGGCACAGATTTTGCCAGGGCAGGCTGTAACTGCAGGGTAAGGCTGTGTCCTTTTCCTCCTGCTGCCCTGGAGAAGTTTTGTGTAGCACTGCCAGAGTGGGGACTAGATCCTGGCTGTGGCCCTGTTCAGGTTTAATGGTCTTTCCATAGAGTCTGTTCATGGTCTCTGTTAAAGGCAGGAGGAGAGGTGGGGTGGAGCAAGGATCTGTCCCAGTGTGGCTGTTCCCACATGCTTCATTTAGACCTTTTCTCCTGATCTGCAGAAGGAATGCCGTGGCTGTACAGCCTGGAAAATCCTGTGATGCCTGCAAGGGCTGACCACTGGGGACATCCGGGGTCTGGCAGCTGCCTCCCTGGAAAGAGCTAAGGACATCAGGCATCCAGCTGCTCCCAGCGGGTTTCCCAGGGCTGTTTCAGATATCTGGACAGCAGTGATTACAGGGGAGCAATTATTTTTGGCCATTACTCTGGGATCTCTGCTATCTCCTGATCTAGGCAGCAAGAAGTGTTTGCTGATGGGCTGCTCCATTGTCCAGCCCCAGCTTTTCTCCGTGGTGGTACATTGTTTGTGGTGCTGTTAAATCCTCCTGCCAGCCCCAACAATACCTCTCACAACCTCGGCGTGTCGGGAGCTTCCAGGCTGGGGAGAAACCGATCCCGCTCAGCCCGGCTCCGTTTGTGGCAAAGTGTTTGTGCAGTGATTAACTCCTGCACGGACACAGACAGCCACAAATCTCCAGGTTGTCTCACAGCCTTTTCATTCAATTAAGTCTGTTGACTTAGTCTCATTTTGAGCAGTAACTGGATTTAGATAAGGCAGTGGAAAGCAAAACATCAATTGTGTGATTCCTGGCCCGGCCGGTATGTTGATCCGAAGGGAATGTTTGTGCGGGCGATAACGGAGGCAGTGCGGTGATTAGGACAAAGTCATTTGGTGCAAAGACTTGCACAGAGTAAAAACGCTCTGTGTTAAGTGCAAGCACTGGCCTGAGGAAGCAGAGGGAGCTACCTGCTTCCACAAATTCCCTCTTTGCCTCCCTTGATGCATCTGCTGTGAACACACAGTGACAGAGAGGTCCTGGTCAGTCTGAAAGGGGAATCACATGGGGCTCACAGCTGGGAGATCCCACTGGGTGAATGGGCTGCGCTGGAGCCCAGCTCCCAGAACCAGAACTGCTGCAAGGTTCTACAGGGATGTAACCATTTGGGATCCAGCCAGTTACTCTTTGTCAGAAACAGACCAAAATTATCTGGGATAATTCCTCCCCACACGCTATAGGGCATGAGTTTATAGGCAGCTCCCCAGGGACTTGATTTGCCCAACATCCCTGGGAAGAGGAGATGCAGGTGACACACCCTCAGCATCCACTCCTTACAGTACAGGTGGTCTAGGTGGAAAGATCCTCTATATACAATAACTGCTGTCTCCCTGTATAAGCAAGAGGTAAGAATGCTCTCCTGTCTGCAAGCAAACATTTTTGTGATGCATTCCTGTGTCTGCTACTGCTTTCAGGCTGTAATCAGAAAATGTGTCAGGGAGACATCCATTGTTATGTGTTTGTCAAAAGCATGTTTCTATGTGTGACTTTTTTGGTCACTTTGTTTTCCAGGTAACTGTTAAGCTAATGGGAAGCATAGGGCATTCCTGACATCCTGCAAATCTTCAGCAAGGACCGTGGAGGAAGAGTGGAGAAAAAGACAGTGAGAAGATATTACTTCCTACGTTAGCTGAGGATAAGGTATGCCATTGAAACACAGCAAATGTATCACTGACTTTGTTGTTTTCTCGTGATGGAGAGGATTTCTTCCTTTGATTCTCCTTTTTGTCCTTCTGTGACATAAAATCCGTGACGTAAAGAGATCGTTCTAGCTGGTTGCACTGTGAGAACTCCTGGTGGCCATTGAAAGTGGGCAATACATTTTTGGTGCTCCACAAACAGTGGGCTGTGTGCAGCCTCACTGAACCTGTTCCTCTGGACAGCATGGCTCAGCACTGCAGGAACAGGGGAATGTGTCACCTCAAAGGATTTTTTTCCCCATTCCTCCCACCTGCTCACTTCCCCTTTGGGGCCATGCAGCACTTCTCATAGAAGTGATGCTGGCAGCAGTGTAAACCCAGTGGTTTTGAGAGAAGTTCTGTGCCATGGGGCAGTGATGCTTCACATCCTTGTTGCTGTGTGTTTTAGTGCACTCAGACACTCAGTACTTCCATCAGTGACTCGGACCATGGAGTGTTCATGGCTCCCTTGCAGCAGGGCTCTGCAGGAGTGGTGGAGGGACCCCAGGCACCGTGGACTCTGTGCCCGGCACGTGGCTGTGCCCTGGCACAGTGTGCAGCTCCTGAACTGTGTGTACACACACACAAACACTTAATTGTTGGCAACTTAGCATATATTAAACATCTTCTGGTAGCGATGAAAGATGGCATCCTCCCAGAGTTTTGCATGAGCTAATCAGCCCTTTGTGTGAAAGTGTAGGTGGGGACTCTTCTAACAATACAAAGTTGGTTAGCTCATCATCTTGGCTTTAGGGGCATACTGATGTGCCCATCCTGCTTTCAGAGCCATGAATAATCCAGCTTTGCTGCTGTCTTCTTGTGAAAAAAAAGAGAGAGTGTAGTTTCAGGGCTTGGTGCTCAAGCCTGTTTCTCGGTACAGGGGATAAACAGGGATTCACCTGTTATTCACTGGTATCACTCTTGGCTTCAGTCTTCTCTGGACTGCTCTTGGTATCAGAAATGATACCTATCAGCATAATTGCTATTTTTCAGCCATCGGTTGGAATAACACCCTTGAGGATTAGGCAGGCATGATTCACAATCAGAATGAGAGGACCATCCACAGAAGTCTGTGCTGCTCACGGTCCATTTAAACCTCTCTTAACTGTCTGGATGGTGGAGTAGTAAGTTAAACCAACAAAAGAGGCTGGAAGACCCCGACTTCGGGAGGAGGATTGGTCTTAAATGTTCTTAAATGTTCATGAATACACTTTAGAAATAACCTTAGCTGAAAAAAATGACGTGCATAATAAAAATACACATAAGGAATCAGGTCAAGATCCTGGCACTATGCCAGGGGAGCTGGTGGAGGAGAAGCTCCAGTCTAAGTCTACCATGTGATGCTGTGGCCAGAAAGATACTTGGTATTGGAAGGGATATTAAGAGCACCCTCGTGGTGCTAGAGAGGCCCAGGCCTCAGATCCACACTCCAGACTTCAAATAAAGATGTAAACTCTGGAGGAAGTCTGGAGGAGGGCAACAGGACTGATAAGAGGTTTCACAAAACACGACCTGTAAGGAAATATTTTTTTAATTGGATTTGTTTAGTCTAGAAAAGACTGAGGACAGCTGTGAGAGGCTTCACTTGTGAGGACAGTGGCTGAAAGGGGTCTGGTAAAAGAGTGCAGTGGTCATGGGTCTGTTTGCATGGGGAAGGACAAGAGGAGGTGAGAGTTTAGGAAAGCTGTTCCATAAAGAGCAGGAGATGCTGGAACTGATGATGCAGAGATCTCCATCTCTGGGAGTTTCTAGGGGTTTAAACGAATGCATCCCACGGGTGGCATAGGCACAGGCACAGAATGACACAGAAGGGTCTCTCCACACCTACATGATTTGTTTAAATCCATTCTGTGGGGTTTGTTGCTTTCTTGGCAGTAGCAGAAGGAATGTTGGACTCAAGTTTGGTTGCTGACATGGAAAACATGCTGATAGGTGGGTATGTTTGCACAGAAAATGTTGATAAGACAGGAAAAATGATATCGTCGTCAGAAACAACAGCCAAAAGTTTTAGAAGTTCTGCTTCAAAGAAGTATATTTAAGGAAAACGGCTCCTGTGGCAAAACATCTTTCATTAAACAAAATATTTAGCTGGAAAAATTTGCAATGAGCTCTGTAGATTAGCAGCCCAGCACAATCCCATGATATCTGAAGTGTAGTTACTGATTCTAGAAATGGTTCTTTTCACCATTTGGGATTAAGCAGAGAGAACACAACACCTCTGTTTGCAATGGAGGTGAGGAAAGAGATTTTCAGGGCAGCCAGAGAGGAGCTTCACCTGTGGAAAAGGCCATGGAAGAGTAAGGGTTGAGACTTGAGAAAGACTCTGTGCAGGAGCTGGCAGATTAGGAGGCCAGTGGTGTCTCTCAGAGAGCCAAGGAAAGACTCTGGTTCAGGGCTCAGAATCTGCTGGTTCTCACAAAGCCTGCACTTGTGTGTGTTCAGCCCAGGAAACTGCTGAGTGGGATGTGAAGCTGCCATATGTTTTTGCAGATGCTCCAAGCATGTGTGCTTCCCTTGTGGATATATGCTTTATACCCAGTTTTGAAATTGGGTCAAAGTATTCCAGAGCTCCAGGAGGAAACTCCTGAGAATTTACAGACCTGAGATGCTGTGATAATGGACAGCAATTTTACTTTTCCCTATTGAGGGTAGACAGAGGGGAGTGCAACAGGAGATCCACACCAAAGACAAGGCAGACACATCTGCCTGGCTGTCAGATTTCATGCCAACAAATTGGAAGAAAATGAAAAAATCCAAAGTCAGATCTAGTCCTTGCTCTGGGAATGCAAAGAGGCCTGAAAAGCTCCTACGTAGATATTTATGCCTGGCATAAAACCACCACAGAAACTTGTGTGGTTTTACCATCCCTTTAATAGGAATATGTCAAGTGGATATGAAGGAATGAGATCTTATTGTTAGAATAGTCTTAAGTTGGTGTAACTTCCCTTAAGAGGAGGGTGCAGTGTTCAGCCTCTGCCCACCACAGTTCAACAGCTGCCCTCCCAAACATGTCAGGCTGCAGGCTCACACCTTAAATCAACAGTCCTGCAGGTGTGGGAGACAGGGGACCTTAAATTCTCAAAAGTGGTGTTGTTTTTTTTCCTCCAAAGCAAATTTTCCTCCGAAGCCCCAGGGAGATTTGTATCCTGAGATACCATCCCTCTGTCAGGCATGGAGGATGAGCTGCCACCATCATCATTGCTCTTAGCTTTAATTTCCAGCACAAATAGCCCCAAATCCCTCAGGAGTGGGGGCAATATGAGACAGACACATTGCCTCTTAATGCAAAGCCAGCTGTGTTTACTCCATTACTCAGTTCCAAATTACAAGCCCTATCTCAGAGGAGCTTGGGATGGCTCTATAGTTTCAGAAACTTCATGGTAAAAGGGGCATTTTTTAAATACAGTGTTTTCCAGAAAGACTATCTTAAAAATATAGTGCAGTTCAAATCCTCTGCTTCCTTTAATGCTATTTTCAGGTTGGTGTTGGTTTTTTTTTTCAAATTAGGTTTAGCAACATGCATGAGATGTTAGATTAAAGGGACAGGGCTCGGGTTTTCTGTGTCTGTACAGAAATAGCTGTTCCCTGGGTGGGCCAGGTGAAGCTGAGCAGAGTTATTGTCCCCTGACTTCCCCAGCCTTCTGGGTGGAGGAGGCAGGGATGGGACTGGCTGCCTGCAGGAAAGTCTGGCCAAAAGCACTGGGCCACATCCTTTGTGGAGGTAAATCAACATTGTCTGGGTGGTGTTTCTGGAACCATGACTATTTTCATCAGGATCAGGCCTTTTCCATATGGTGAGGAAGTGGTAAAGATCACAAAGGGAGGGAAATCTGTCCATGCATGGCAATAATTGCAAGAATCAATGGGGTTTTCCTATGTAGGTGGTGTCATTTTCTCTAAAGAATGAGAGTGTGGCTCTTTCCCTTTAAGGAGACTTGCTGAGCTGATAGGACAAGCCCAGATGCCCAGAGGAAGAGCAGTGTTGTTGCGGAGACACAGCCCCAAAAGGCAAAATGTCTGGATTTTATTTGCAGCTCTGCCACCAACTTCCTGGATGACTGTGGCTGAGTGAGCCGGGTCCATTGTTCTAGCAGCCCCCGTGCCCTCTCTGCACGTTCACTCAGGGCTTTGCACAAGGGTCCAGCAAATGCAAGACTGCCCTGCTTTACCCAGGAGAAGAGGCATGAATTAGTGAAGCCACTGGATCCCTGACAGCAGGGATTGGCTCCAGAAACAGGGGAGAGTGTCAGAGCAAAGCCCACCTTGCCCAATGGCCCATTGCTGGCACACGGTGCCCAAGGAGGAAAACAAAGTCAGGGTGATTAGAGCTGGACTTCCAGAGTTGGGAGTGGTTCATGTGAACTCAGCAACCCTCAAAGGATTTCTAAACCTGGGAGCATGAGTAGTCCAGGATGAGCTCTCAGGGCACCTTGGGATTTTTAGCTTCCTTGGAGCAGGACTCATTTCTTCAGCTCTACGTCAGACCTGCTGGGTCACACAGGGCTTTTGTAGCTGCTGCAAAGAACAGCCTTCCCATGGCTGTGTCAGCTCTCACAAGGAAGTGATGCTGCCTGCCAGGGAATTGAGGCTAAATGCCCTCGTGTTTCCTCATGCTTTGGAAGGGAAGAGAAGTCTGGAGAGAGTTATTGTTGTGGTGTACAGGAACTTTGCCAGTATAATGCCCTGTAATAACAGCTAGTCTTCCTTCAGGTCATTAAGTTACCTATTTTTTAGTACTCTTGCTCATGACAAATAGATTTGAGTTTAGAGATGCCCTCCTTCTCTTTCCTTTTTCCTGACTTGCTAAATATATTTGGGATGTTTTCTTTCTTTTTTGTGGTGGTGTATCCAAATATCTCTGTTTAAGTGTCATCTTCCAAATCTCTCCTCCAAGGAGCCATGACCAGATAACCAACACATTTGTGCTCTGTCTCCATGTTTCAGTGGGAACTAAAGCACGAGGAAATATTCTGAAGGGCACTACAGATGATGAAACTGGATTTAGAGTAAGGAAATGTCTGTCTTACATCTGCTTTGTCCATGCCCCATAACCAAGCTGCACCCTGGAAGGCACAGAGCTGAGTTAGGGTGGGGGTGGCTCGTGGTGGGGTTTGTACATCCGGGCTCAGGATGGTGTGAACGTGGCTACATTCCACCTGGAGATGGCTGGTGTCCAGCTGGCTGGGAAGGGGGCTGGATGGACAGGCAGCTGTTTGCCTTGGCCAGCATGGACATGCCCAAATTCTCCTCATGTGCTACTGGAGGGTACTCAGATATTCCAGTGATGAGGGCAGTCTGAGAACCTGTTTAGACCAGATCATGGGTTTCAGTGGCAGTTTTCTGGCTGATTAATTGGGTGACTTTGTGCAAGTCTCAGCTTGCCATTGCCCTATCCAATAAATGGGAATAGCAGCATTTGTCTCCCTTTGTAAAACACTTTGAGGTCTCTGGATAATCCTCCTCCTTTTTCCCACCCATCATTATGGGACCAAGTGGAATCTTACGACACATTGAGTTTCTGTGGTCTGGCGTTTGCCAAGCATCTGAGAATGACTCTTTGGCTTGAGTTTGCAACGTCTGTGACTGCCACGTGACTTGTCGTGGCAGCTCCTCGTTGAAACCAGGTCACCACTCACCTGAGAGTGCTTGAGATGGGGAGAGGAGCTGAAGTGGGCACGAGGAGGACACAGACCCCGGGGCATCCTGTAGCCACACACATCAGCAATCCATCAATAACCCACAGCACTTTGTGGTTCAAAGCTCTGCAAATACTTAAGAGTGGGAAACTCCAAACAAGAGAAGATTCCTCTTGACCACCACACTGCTCCTGTTACCCTGGTGAGCAGTAGGCAGAGCTGGAGAAAGATCTTCATTGGGCATTTGGAGATGCTCATGATGTTGCACAGTTTGAATTCAGAGACCTTGTGCTGTTGTGCACTACTGATATCTTAGGACACAGTTACTTCTTCCCCTGATTGTCCTCGGAATCGCAGAATAGAATGGGTTGGGTTGGAAGGGACTTTAAAGTTCCAACACCCCTGCCATGAGCAGGGATGGCACCCACTAGGTCAGGTTGCTCAGGGCCCCATCCAACCTGGCCTTGTCCAGGGATTTTCTCCTATGCTGGGATGCAAATCCATTCTTAAATCTCATCCCAAGCAGGTACCAACAGGATGTGCTACTGAAGTTACGCTGTTCCTTACAATGACATGAAAGAAAAACTAAAGGATTGCAAGTAAAACCTTGAAAGAAGGGAGTAAATCAGGGAAGAAATCAGGTTACTGATACACAGAGATCTTCCCAGAGAGCATTGCAAGGCTGGAGAAGCCTTGAAGAGCCAGGAAACCAGCAGAGATCGATATCAGGTGGCAATGAGCTTACAGGAGAGAGGCTTGATCACAATCTCCAAGTACTTACAGGAGGAAGGGAAATGAGGTGGATGTATCCAGACATCTTCTGGCTGACATTTGAAGCTGAACATTTTTCACTTTTTGTGGTGGTGAGGAACAGGAGCAGTAGCTGCCTGCAGAGTAACACCCCAAGGCTCCTGTAGTCCCTGAGTGGCTAGGGGCAAGTGTTTGAAAAAATAAGCTGTAGTTGTAAGAGGAATGAGCTGGAGGTGTGTGGTGGCCTTTGCCACGTACAGGAGCAGATCAGGGGATCCTCCTGAGTGCTGTAGTTCAGGATCCAGTGATTTGGATTTCTTCTGCCACAGCAACATGAAAGCCAACTTCATCTTCTCATCTCATCAGGCGCTGAGTGCCACCAGTGAGGGTAAAGCTTTTGAGAGGGAACAGTGCTTCAAGACTCAGCTCCAAACACCATCAGTTATCTGGGCCAGCTTGAGCTGCCTCTTTTCTTGTCCTCTGCCTCCACTGCATCACTGCACGATGACAGCATCAGAATTACCTGGTGCTCTCATCTCTCCCTTAAATCAGAAAGAAACCCAAACAAACAAGTAACGTACCAAGAGCCCGTGAGTGAGTGCACAGGAAAGGCTGCAATGTCCCAGAGCAGCACTCAGGGTCTGCTCCCTGGACCAGGGCTGTGAGGGGCTCAGCACCTGGCTGGGCTGGACCCAGTGGCTCTGTGTTTCATGAGCCCTATCAGCTATCATCTGTCCATACACAAGCTGTGCTTTACTTATAAAGTAAATTGCATTACATGGGCTATAACGTACAATTTCAAAGCAGACCCACCTTAAAAACATTTTGTTTAATAAAATAACTTAATTAGAAGAGAGCTTCTGGCTGATGTGGTTGAGGCTGTGATAATTTTTCCTTCTCAAATCATTTTCTCTGTTTATTATACTTAATTATAGTGTAATTATGTATCCATCCTCTAGGCAAATTATGCAATCAGAAAATGTGAGTGGTTCATTTGCCACTGCTGTTGGGACCAGTGTTTACATCCCTAGTACAAAATATGAGCATAATTCCTATTATTTATAATATTACGTATATGCATATATATAAAAGAAGTTTCACACAGGATGAAGAATTGGTGTAAATATTTTATTGGCACTCATTTTTGCATCATCCACTCAATTCGTTTGTGGCCTACTAATAATGGAGACACCCAAAGCCCGGGTAAGTAAAATCCTTACCATGAATTTTCTCAAACGCAAATACATGGCTGAGGAATGTGGAAGTTGCACAGCTGAGCTTTCATTTTGGTAGGAGGGTTATTATTACTTTTAGGAGCTCTTTTGGCATTTCACTTCCTAGTATTCCAGGATTTAGCACAACAAGAGAGAAAGGAACCCCACAATATCCAGTTGTGGAGCGTGGAGTTGTGTTCACATCATGGGTTCAGACAAACCTATTTTTAGCCGTGTGCCTCATGAACTTTCTAACCGTGGCAGCCCTGACTTTACAGACTGAGTTGTTTGTTCTTCCTCTGGTTTCCCCTGATGGGAGCTGACAGATCACGTTTGAACATAGCAAAACATCAAGCCAAGTGTCCAAAGCTTGAAAACCCTCCTGAGATGGATGTTTTCTCCTTCTTTGGCCAGCTCTCAGATTTAATACCAACTGAATTCCCACTTGGCAATTTCAGCTTCTCTGTCTGTGCTTATTTTGCAGAATGAAGCCACCAGCAGAGCAGGTGGGGGAGGTGACACATCTACTGCTGGAGCTCAGCCCCCCGTGTTTGTTACAGCTGGCAGAGGTGAGACATCCACCTCACCATCCCACCCAGAGAAGGAAAAAGGTGATTCCTGATCATCCTCACCAGCCCTGCAGCTGCCCCATGGCCTCAAACAGCCTTTCCCTCTCCCCACCCTCAAAATGCAACCACTGCCCCATTCCTCCCTCTCCCCGAGAGGAGAACTGTCAGTTGTGGTCTCTGAGGGAAAGGCACTGCCCCAGCCAGCCTGGAATAAAGCTCCAGAGTGGAGAATCAAAGCCCAGATCCAGGCAGATACTTGTGGTAGCCTAAGATCCCATGAACATCTGGGGAGATTTGCCCAAGGAGGCAGCGAATTCTCCTGGGTGGGGGCTGTTGCTCCCTCCTGGCGCACTGACCCGCTGGGAGCTGCGTTCACGCACACAGGGGCCAAACCAGCCCAAACAGGGTGCAAGCAGCCGAGCCACTGCTGCCAGTGCTGCCTGCAGCAGCGGATGGGACACAGCACGTGGGGTGCCACATGCCAAGAGCCCCGAGCCTGGAGCAGGCAGCAGCTCCGTGGAGAGCCGAGGGACCACGAGAGCAGGCGCTGACTCAGTCCATGGCAAGGAGGCATCTCCCAGAGCGGGGTGAGGTGGGAGCAGTAGCTACGTAAGATGTTTTTGTTTTTTCCTGATGTTATCCCCGTTTTCCCAGGTCCCAGGCTCAGACAGCCGTCTGCCATGCGCTTTGGCCAGACTCCGAGGCGCTCACCAGGAGCTGGCATTGCTGCCGTGAGCAAAGGGACAGTCCACGGAGTGTCTGGGCCGTGCCAGCCTCTTCCCACAGGGATTTTGCATGGGCTGAAGTAGGCTGAGACTGGGCAAAGGGTGCTCTGGCCCCCTGCCAGAGGAGGATTTGTCCATTAGAGTCTCGCTCGCTTTTGGGGTGTGGCCTGAAAGGGAGTGTTGGAATATTTGTAGGGGGTTTTCCACATTTTGTTATGAAACCTTTGGGTTTTCCATGCCTTGAATTTGGGAGCACATACCTTAGCGAGCAATTTTACAGGTGCTTGGCTCCAAGGTGATGCTTCCCACCTGTTGGTTTGTAAGTGCTATGGAATGAGTGGTGTATTTAACTATTTCTGAGCAATGGGGAAGATGTGGTGCAGTTTACCTGAGGTCAGGCAGAAGTCTGAAGGAAGGGCTTGGAGCAGGAGTGAGACTGCCAAGTCCCCAGCAGCCAGGCACAAGTGGGGCTCCTCCATCCTTTCTGTCCTTTGCTGGTTTTGTTTCACCTTGTATTCCTAGGGGGGGAAATGAAATGTGGATTATAAACTCCAGCATCTGTGCTAGGGGATGAATTTGATCCAGTATTGGCCACTGATTCTTAAAGAACAACTGGGCTTGGCTCAGAGGGAACTGGTTCAGAAACCAGCCAAGAGCTGAGACCCCAGAGCTGTGAGTGAGGACAAGGGCCACCCTTCCTAACTGAGGTTTAATCAGCTGAATTTCAGTTATTGGGAAGCCATAAGGGAAGCCTGGCCTATTTTTATATCTTGGAGCCCCCCTGGAAGCCTCAGCCCCAGCAATGTGTTCCAGCACACGCTGAGCCTCACACAGAGCCCAGGGGAGCATCGCACCCATATCTGAGCTGTCGTGAGCTAAAGCCAGCAGAAGTAGCTTTCCATTCACACCTTCTGGTTTCATGTCAACATGCCATAATGACATGAGGCAGCAGATGGATGCAGACCAGGAAGAATATTTGGACATATTAGGCAATGGGGATTGGTCCATTCAGCTCACACATCTCCAGCTGAGAGATCACAAGGCTGCAAAGGACCAAACTGGAAGCTTCTCATAAATAGAAGCAAAATGGGCTTTGCCCAGGTTTATTGAACATTTTATTTAAACCACCAGCTCCTGTCCCACATAACCCCACACCCTGGGCTTTAAATTGCTAACAGAACGACCCCATTTTCATTGGGTTCAGAGTCTTTCTCAGAGTTGCCACCTTTCCCCTCTGGAGAAGGGCTGAACAGCAGACATCCAGCTAAAGTCCTGTGTCAACAGATAAAGGTAAAACACACTTTTCAGTCAGCTATGGGATGTGTTTCCCAAAAGCTCTGGTATCTCTGGTCCTCTCTACTTTGTCTGTGAAACTATTACTTTGCATAATAGAAGGGAACAATGCTCGACCATCTGGTAGCAACACCACCACAATTTAGGTTGCTTCACTCACTCTCCCATCAGCAACAGGAATGGAACTTCCTTCTTGTTTCCCTTGATCTCTCAGCTCTGTGCTAGAAGGGCAAAGCCAGAAGGAGCCTGAACTGGCTTTTTGAATTTTGAGGGACATCTCTGATTGTGAGTGAGATCAGAACTAGGACATTTCCCAATTCTGTATGAGCACGGGGATGAGGAACTCGGTAACCCCAGTTGGGAGAAGACACTGGGTATCATCCTATGTGCAAATGCCCCTTTCACCTCCAGCAAAGCCTGGGGACTGGGATTACATCACCTGGGCATCGTGCCTGGGGAATCACCACTGAGCTCCATGTCACCAAGCAGCACCACACACACACACACATCCAACACCATTGTGAGGGAGGTGCTGAGCTCACTCATGTCCAGCGTGGAGAGACCCCCATCACCCCTGAGGGACTCCTCATCCCAGGCCCAAGCCACTTCCTCATCCCCATTGCTGGTTCTCTTAGGAACCTGAACCAGGGAAACTACAATCAGGAGCAATATCCAGACCTGCACTCCTGTTTATCCACTCTTGGAGCGCGGTCAGACGGTGAGGGCCTGGATGCTGGAGTTTATGGCTTAAATCAGTGTGATTATTCATGAGCTGAGAGATAACCCTGTGCTTTTATGCTTGGCTGGAGCAGCGTCTCAAGCTGACAGCTGGGAGTCAAAAGCTCTGAGTCACCGGGTCCCTCCTCTCTGCTTCCTGTGTGACCAGTCTGCCCGTGGCTGCTTCCCTGCCTGCGCATAGGGAGGATGGCAATCGCTTTTATCTGATGGCTGCTTTCAAATGGCCCTAAAGGCCTCTTCTGGCCTGATGAAAATTCAGTAGGAGCTGGACTAGCATGGAAAGATGGGAGGACATTTAACTAATGAAAGCACCGGGGCTCAGGAAGGCAATTACATCCTTTCTTCATCCCCACATTCCCACACAGGCCACTGGGGATTGCTGCAAAAGCTTCTACGGGCAGAGAGGAGTGGGAGGCCATGGAAAGGGTGAGGCAAGGCCCTCTGAGCTTGGGGGAGGCTCTGTGCCCTGGTGGTTGGGGTGACCAGCACAGCAGGTTCCCAGCAGTAGTTACACCTTAAAAGAGGCTCCTTTCAATTAAAAACTTGATCCTGCAAGCCTCTGCTTCGCCCATGTACTTTGTAAAACAAAAATGTGCACAAAACCTAGAGACAACGAGAGGTACGTGGGCCAAATGCTTGTATTTTATGCCCCAATGTACAGTGAGGGGTTTCCACATCTAGCGTGTACCTCTCTAAATGCAAGATGATTTTAAATATAGACCCCATCCCTTCTCCTGCTGTTCCTGTGCAGTGTTGCTCACCACTGGGGGGGTCTCTCTCCCTGTGGACCTGTGCAGGACCCACTCAGTGCTGAGTTTTAGGAGAGACAAGCAGGGTGCAGAGGGCTGACTGGATCGAGGGCTGATGGTGCCTTTTCCTGGTCCAGTTGTCCCCTTGCCACCATTCCTGGGAGGAGAAGTCTCTCCTGCAGCCCTGCTTCAGTGCACCCCAGTTTTTGGGGGAAGCTGCCTTTGGCATATGCATGTAAGATGGGCTGTTCTGCGCCTCCCTGTTGGTTAGCAAGTCAAATAGCAGAGTGTGAGAAACCCTGTGTAGCCACAGCTGCTGTGCCCAGGAGAGTGTGCAGGCAGAGGAGCTGTGGGCATCCTTCCAGCTGCCCCAGCATCAGTAAATACAACTGCTCTCACTTTCCATTGATAGACATCAAAAAGCAATTAAGAATCAAGCTCTTCAAATTGATAGGTCTTCTGAATTTGAAACATTTTTCATTATTGGCTGGTATCACTGCCTAGGTTAGATTATTTTTTTAAAGAGAAGATTAAAATAAACAGTATTTATGGTTTAATTATTTGAATGACTAAGAAGCTACAGCTTTATTTTTACTTCACAGAGGACCAGGAGATGTTTTTAATGATATGTTTTACTCACATAGGACCTTTCATCCAAGAATCTCAAACTGCTTTTCAAATACTTAATTAATCTTTGTACCTCTCCATGAGACAGTTATTATCTCTGATGTTACTGATGGGTAAGCAAAGGCACAAAGACGTCAAGGCACAAACTGTTTTCCAAATATTAATTAACTAATTCTCTCAGCACTCTGTGAGACTGTTACTATCTCTGCCACTGCCAGTGGGTAAAGTAAGGCACAAAGCTGCGAGTAACTCACCCGAGGCCATGCAGGTGAGTCAGGAGCAGGACTGAGAACAGCTAGGAGCCCTCTCTGAGCTCATTGTTTCCGGCAGGTTTCCTGACACTGGCAGCACATTCCCTGCTGTGAAGCACACCTGAAACCAGCTGCTTTATGAAAATATCTCCTCTGCTCCGTCTCCATCCATTGGAGATCATGTTTGCCCACATCAATCTGCAGTTCCTTTTGAACTTGTTGTGGCTGGTGGAAGCCGGAGTAACCGTGAGGAGAAATGTTTGGTTTAAAGGCCCTGGGGAGCTTTGAGATGCTCTGGTGGGGTGGGGCTGTCCAGCAGTGGCTCTAGAGCTCATCCCTGTGCCAGCCTGTGTGCCATCCTCGGGCTCAGCCAGGCACAGGGTGCCACGTGCAGGGCCCCAGGTGTAACAACCTGAGCTGCTGAACCTGTGTGTGTGTGTCCTGCCCCATTTACCCACCTCCTCCTTTGGCACATGGCAGTGGGGTATCTTGAAAGGTCTGTGCAAGAGAATGTGGAGGAACGTGGGGACCCTGCGGGCCAGGGCCCCTCAGCAGCCAAACCCACCTTGTCCCCTGCACAGTCCATCAGCTCAGGCCCAGTGTGTGTTCATCCCATGGAGCAAGAGTTTTCTGTCCTCCCCAGGGGGAAGAGGAAAAGGCAGGAAGCTGGAGGCACTCTCTGCCCCCAGGAAGGGTCCAGCTGTAGGATTCTCTGCACAGGCACCTGAACCCTCACCACAAGCACATCCCAGCTGAGCTATTTCAAACATGGGCTTGGCCCCATCAAATGCAGTCTCATTTCCACATGAAAGGGCTAGAGAAATATGAAGCCAGTTCATCTGTATTGATAAAAATTTGGCATTACTTTCCCCCACTTATCTAAGCTTTCTGTGTACATTAATCACAGTGCAAAAACCTGGAAGATGGGGTGCATCTCAGCTGTCTTTCTGGGGGTGGGTGTTTTTTATGGGTTGGTTTTCTGGGGCTTTATTTTTGGTTGGTTGTCCCTTTTTTCCCCTAAACTTCTTTGTGCAGTTCCACTCTGCTGGAGTCTGGTTGCTGTCTCCCCTCTGCAGTTTGGATGCCTCACTCTCCGTGCTCCGTTTGCCAAAGCTGGCACGGGCACCCCGTGCTCGTCTAGACACAGTCTAACTGTGGCACTAATGCCAGGCTTCCACAGGCTGAGCTTGGCGTTCGTCAGAGCTCTGCCCACGGTCAGCACTTTGATCTTTATCCTTGAAAACCACAGCCATTGACAAAGGTAAAATGAATTTCTGACTTTGAAAGACTTTGATGGCATTCCCCTGTTTTGGTTTGCGTTTTGGTTTTTTTTTTCTCCTCTCCTTTGCTCTTCCAGCTGAACTTCATCATAAAGGTTCTGATTACAGCTGCAGCTCCAGGACCAGAGAGAGGTCATGCTGCCTTGCTTTCTGCTGGTTTAAAATCTGAAGGGGAAACCCTGGGACACTTCTGAGACAGTCTGCCCGTGAGTGAAATGTAAACCGTAATGGGAATCGGAGATAGAGGCCCCTCAGGATCTGGTCTTGTACCTTCTTTAAAAAAACAAACCAAAACAAAATAATCCTGAATAAGGCCAAGTGTCAAGAGCAGGAGAGAATGAGAACTATTTGGTGTTAGATTTCTAGCTGGAAATGTGCAGCCTGCCAAGCACTGCTGTTTGGCTCCGTGTAGCACTGGCTGAGCTGAGGCAAGGGCCTTCTGTCAGACAGTGTACAGAAATGCTGCAAGAGTGCCCTGCCTGGAGGTGCTCATCATGGCATAAACATGGTGAGCAAATCCAGTGTTGCTGCTCCATCTTCTAGTGGGAAGGGTCACACAGGGCACCTGAATTCACTGAAGGGCTCCAGGTGCCTTCATGGCAGTGATCCTGACAAAGATGGCATCTCTGCTGGCAAGCTGTTGGCTCCAAAAGTGGTGGCTGGGCTGTCACCACTGTGCTGTCAGTGATGCCTCGTGTGTGCAGCCATTTCTGACTCTTTTCCCTGCTCTGAGTTGCAGGGTTTGGCTTGCTGAGGGGAAGTGCTGCACATCCCTGAGCAGCTCACTCTGCTCGAGAAGAAGTCAGCAGCTTTGAGCCAGACTTTTCTCTTCACAAGGCTGTAAAAGCCAACTGTGAGATGTCTTATCCCTTTGAATTTACTGGAGGAAGCACTTTGCATGAGGGACCTGCAGTGGGGTACTTCCACCAGCCTGGGTGAATTTCAGTGGAAGCAAAGGATGGGGGGTCCCTCCACTGGGCCTGGAATGAGAGCAGGGATTGAAAGAACTGGAGATTAATACCATGGACAGTGCAAAAGGGGGAGGCTTTAATTAAGGGAGATGGACAGTGTTTATTTGCACATCTGTAAAAATCTTCCAGGGACTGGGAGTGAGATCCAGGTTTGCTGAGGCCAGTGGGATTTTTGCCACAGATGGCCAAGTGGGCCCAGCTCTCTCCCTAAACACCTACATGGAAAAGTCCAGAGACCTTAAGTGATGGCAGTGACTGGAAGCACCAACAGGGATGGCCAATCCCAAAGGCAGAACATCCCAGAGCAGATTTTGGGGTGTCCAGCTCCTGGTGAGGAGAGCCCATTTGTCAAAATGGACTTTATTAAACAAACAAGTGAAAAACAGCTCTGCCTTCAAGGTGACTGGCTCCCAGCTGGAGCTGGCTGCAAACTTTCCTCTTGTCATATATAATATCACATATACACACACAGAGTTGGCGAGGAAAAACCTTAGATAGGTGGTATGTCTGCTTGAGATAGAAGGATGTTTACATTTTATGTGTATAAACTCACATAGATACATATTCCTAATATCTAAAAAAATTTTCCTTTCCTGAACACTTCACCAGTTGATTCACGGATGCCAAATGTTGAGACAATAAGTTAAATAGAAATGTTGACAGTTTCCCATGGAGAGTTTTCTGCAGCCTTGGAGAAGCTCTGCTCAACATTTGTTTTGAGATTTGAAGGAATTTGATTAACATTTTGCTGTTGCCCATTGCTGAGCACTCTGAGTTGAGTTGGGACCGGAGGAGCACGGGATGAGTAAAGCTCTTCTCTTATTTACAGCCTTGTCGAAACAATGAAGTAGCAGGAATCTCCTTGGAGAGCAATGGATCACAGCACTTGTCAAGATGATTTCCAAATCAAAGATGACTTCCAAGGAGCAGCAAGGGTATAATTTTGGAGCCAATCAAGCCAGTGGCAAAAATCCCAATTTCTGCACAGTATTCTTAATGGAGCTTCTGTAATTTTGGAGCTTCACATATTATATATTATATACATATATATATTGTATATAGATTCTATTGTGGCTAAAAGGTCCTGCCCAAATGCAGCATCTGTTAGCCTTACAGAGGTATGACCCTAAAAAGGAGTGATGAAAAAGGTCAGCCTAGTTTAAAAACAAATACCACGTTTATAATGAGACCAAAGGGAGAATGAAGAATTCAGTACTTAATACTGACACCTGCCACTTGCAAAATATCTCCACCACTAGAAACAAATATCTGGGAAGTTTGGAAAAGTTTGGTCACTCATTTGTTCCTCCTTTGTTTCCATTTCAGTCACTGGTCCATCTGTCCAATGACAGCACTGACGTTGCTAAATGTCACGAAGTGAAGCTGCCGGAGTTGCTCCATGTGCTGCTCCCAGGTGAGATGGCAACAGGAACAGCTATAATTCTTACCAAAACAAAACAAGGCAAAAGAGTATTTGCTAATGTTTTTGGATATAGTTGTTAGGTCCCAGGCACAGAGATTAGTCAGAGTACCCATAAATATCACCGTCACTGAAACTCTGATTTCCAAAGTCTTTGCTCCCGACGCCCACCGGCTTTGAAAACCCAGCTGAGCTCTGGCTGCTGTGCTGGGAAAACCTTCTGGGATTTGCCCAGTCCTTGGTCCCCAGCAGACCATTTCAGGAGGGGAAGCAAGAGGCCCATCCATGTGGTGCCTGTCCCAGTAGGAAAACGCCCCCATTGTGAATCCTGCAGCACAGGTGACCCCTCGAGCTCCGCTCCCGATGCCGCAGCTTCCAGGGGTCAGCCCCAGGGTGACAGAGCAGGTGTGGAGCCTGGCACAACACCCAGGGCAGGTACCAGAAGTGCTCAGGTCAGTTTTCTCTGCACGTCTCTGCTGGGAATCAGAGTCCTGGTCCTAATAAATATGGCAGTTCTGACAGTGTCATTTAAGAAAATTCCGTTTTCAAGAGAAACCTCAGACAAAAGAACCAACCCAGGATATTTATCACTTCGCACCACGTTAATGCAAACAAAAACATTGCACGCTGCAATAAATCCATTACAGAGTCTTACCAGAACAAACTGATATTCCCGTGGGGCCAATTTCAAGCTTGGAAGGGTTTGGGTTGGTTTTTGCTATTAATATTCTTTCGTAATGGAGAAGGCATTTTTCAATTGAATGAAAAACTTTGCCTCCAAAAACGTCCAGTTTCATTGAAAGATTTAGAGGTTTCAGCAAGAAAAGATGAAGACCAGCAATTCAATGAGTGAGAGATTTCTTCAGTATTCCCCCTCTCCCCATCACCTCAAAAAAGTCTAAAAGTAAAATATTAACTGAAAGAAGCAAATCCATCCACGTCATCAACGTTTTTCATGGGGGAGAGCCCTAGTCCCTGGCTGCCTCCATCATTTACTTTGCAGTAATGACACGTTTATGTGCTAACCCCAGAATTAGCTCGGCCGAGGCAGGAATGCCCACAGTGTCTCTCTGAGGGACGTATTTGTACCTGCAGAGCAGGACTGGGTGCAGTCACACACCAGCAGGGCCGGCGCAGGAGAGAGTCCCCTGGATTTGCAGAAGCAGAGCTCAGCAAAGCCTGGCTGAATGGCACCATTTAAGCCTCAAAGGAGAGCCCAAGTGCCAGCCAGCACAGGGAGATAAGAAGCACCCCGGAGAAGGGCACAAAGGTGGCACTGATGAGCAGCACTGGGCTTTGCTGCCCCGGGGGTCACAGCTGGGTCCTCTATTAAATTTTCCTCAACACAGCAGTATTGAGAATTGTACCAAGTTACTCACTGGTATTTGACAGTCCTGGCATCAGCAAAGACAGTCCAAGGCTCTGTTATCTTCTTTTATAAGCTGGAGAATTTGGCTCTGAGGAGACAAAGGTCCAGCAGAGCATGTGGGGAGTATCACTCGTGTGAGTAAAGTGGTACCTTTGTCTCTCTGAAGGTGCATCCTGGGCTTAGCTACAAGAGCCTCCATCTGGAAATACCAGTGACAGGTAAGAATACATCTATTCTGAATTTTTAAAAAATTACCTATTATGCTAGAAGGGCAAACTATTTCCATTTCATTACCAGTATCCTTTTGGAGCTGAAGTTCCTGTGTGCACATGCAGCATTTAGGTTCATCACACTAAATCATCAGTGTGGCAAAGTTGTTCACAGTCATTGCTCTGTTTATTTTTGATGTCCCATCCTGTCAGCTCAAATAGAGTTGGGAAGAGGCAAAGCAACGAGAACAGGCAGGCAGTTTTTAAGGTTGCACCAAGAAGAAGGTAAGAAAATATAATAAATTTTATTTCATGCCTTCTTGCCAATTGCTAGAAATGTGCAGTCCATATGAATGCATATAACAAGGAGGGAATGTTGGGAAAACCATAAAAGATTTTGTGGTCTTAACTATAATGAATGTAGTTTGATATAGAGTCTGTTTTTCACTGCATGGCAAAATGAATCATAAAATACTGGACCTTGAAACTCCTGCATTTTTTAACAATAGCCTGGGGACAGTTTACAGTGTAATGAATTGTAATTAACCCACCTTCAAAATCTTTTATGAGTATTTTGCCAATTAGCTTCGCATGCTTGCTAATGACTCATGGCCAGCGCATGTCTTTACAGAGCAGGGTTTACAGCACACACCAGCCCAGGAAGGCAGCAGAGGGACACAGGATGGGGAGGGAGATGCAGGTAAGACCCAACCAGTCCTAGCAGCCTACATATTTCAGCATTCAAAGAGCCTTTGCTGTTCTCCCAGCCCCAAAATAACTGCAATAATGTATAGCGACGTCAAAAGGCTTTGGTTTCCCAAGGATTGCGAGGAATGCAAAGGGCTCAAGTCCTGACATCTGTTGTTACTTAGTACTAACATATATAATGCTGCTAATTGCTGAGCCATCTTTGTTTTCCTTACTTAGCACTAGGGTTAGAATTATTTTATTTTTGTGGTTCATGGCTTCCTGCCACTTGCAACACAAAGTCCACTCTAAAGAAAATAAAACAACTACCAGGCTGCCTACTAACAGAGTGTGGAGGGCTGGGGCTGCCTCTTCCCCCATTCTGTTTTAGCTTGTGTTTTTGTTGCTTTTTTTTTTAAATAAGGTAAGAAGAGACAGCAGAGCTGGGACCTGAGCAGTGTCACAGCAAAAGGCCACATGGGCCAGTATCCCATCTGCCAGCGTAGCCAGGAGGTGATGCAGGCAGTGCAGAATCAGTCCCTCCCCTGCTGTACCCTCCTCGCTCCAGGCAGTCCGTGGTTTATGGACTTCCCGAAGCAGAGGCTGCCTCCAGACCAGCGTGTTTTAACAGCCACCCATGGATCTGTCCTCCTCAAATGTTTTTGATCCCTTTCTCAAGCCATTTATAACTTCTGGCCTCCGCAACATCCTGTGGCAACGAGTTCCACAATTTAATTATGCTTTGTATGAAAAAGTACTTCCTTCTGTTGGTTTAAACCTTCTTGTGTGACAGCACCACCAGGTCCCTCTAATTCTTAGGAGAACCTGTGAACAGCCAGTTCCTATTTGCTTTTTCTGTGTCAGTCAGGATCTGACAGACCTTTACTGAACCTCCTGCTTCTGTCACCCCTTTCCACCCTGAAGGCTCCTCATCTGCTTATTTTTCCATCTTTGTGCAAGCTGTTGCCCATTTCTCCTCATCCTGAGTCCTGAGGATGAAGAGTTTGACTGCTTTCCTTCCCATGCTTTCCAGTTCAGCCCAACTGTTCTGGAGTCCCATGGCCAGAAGACACACTGCCATGGAGATGCAGTTAGGCTGAGGAGTGCTGTAATGATGTTTTCTGATTTGTTCCTGCCTCTTTGCCAGCTCATTCCTAACATGATTGTTGTCTCTTCTGATGGACTTTAAATGATATTTGCAGAGGCCTCCCAGCTCTCTTTGCTCAGTGTTATTTTTAGGGCTCTCCTGTGTGGAAGTACAGTGAGGGTGAGTGTTCTGCACGTGCTCTGCCTTTGTTGACACTGCCCTGCATCAGCCATTCCACTGCCCAGCCACTCGGGATCGTGAGCCCTTTCAGCAGTTCTTGGTGGCCAGATTTGCAGCACCTGCAAAATTTCTCTTCTCTCTGTTCATCCTTTTTACCAGACTATTTATGAATATGTCTGAACACTCTCAAATTAGTATTTCAACATCTCAGTTCTAGGTAATGCATGAAACCTCTCTCACGCGAAGACATGTGGCAGACACCAGCCAAGGCCTCGAGGGGACCCACCAGTGACCTCCAGTGACTGTGAATGGTCAGAGATTTATACCCATCCTCCAAAAAGACAGCTTTTAGCTCCTTATAACTGCAGGAAGGAACTTTCTTTTCTCATCTCTTATCATGAAGCCTTGTTGCAGACAGTTTCTAGGCATTTGTGTTTATTGGCACGACTCTCTGAACTCCTCTGAGCATGTTATCAATATTGAGTGGGTAAGCAGGAGAAATCAGTGATAAGAAGGCCCATCTGGTGTGTCAAGCATTTCATTCCCCAGGCAGGGATATGTCATTCATCAGCTTATTATTTTACTAACTCGCAGTCTGTCCCTGTTGGTCGTGCAGACCACGGAGCACAGGTTGGTAAGGAAGATTCAGCTCCAGCAGTGCCTTTTGTTGCCACATACAGAATCACTTCTGTTTACAGGTGAACTGCACACCCCTGGCACTGAGTTCCTAAAGTTCACCAGCCAAACCCACGGAACCTGTCCTGAATGCCCTGTTGCAGGAGAGCTTAAAGCTGGGCCTGGCTTGGTGTGCCTGGAAAACATCCATTGCTGCTCTGAGCTGCCTTCCTGTCATGGAATTCTCAGCTACACTGGGAGCGAGTTCACCCGAAACTGCCCTGCTTGCACACTCTGGCTGAAGAGAATTTTCCCTTTGCTGCATCGTGGTACAGCTCCAGCTCTCCTGGAGGCTTAGCCCTCACGGCAGTGTGAAACCCCACAGGGCACTTAGCATTGCCAGGCCATTTCCTTGTGTCACACAATGTCTCCTCTGCTCTCTTGGCCCATGTTGTTCTCACTTCCCTGTCAGTCAGCTGTCCCAGGGTTTGGCAGGAAGGGCCAAACTTGTGATAAACTTCACCTGAGACTCAACCTGTGCCTCATCCCTGAAAGCTGTGTGTTTGGGAAGCATCCCTGAGCGCTGTGACTCAGGCCTGCCCTGGCTCTGTTGTGGTGCCACATGGAGTTATCAGGAGTTTCTGAGTGTTCCCCCTCTGGGTGTTGCTGCATGCACCACTTTGCACCAGGAGAACCTGTTTGCTGGACATGCAGATAATCCACTGCAGAACTGTGTCACAAACATGACCCTGGTTCTTGCAGAGAGCCTCAGTGGAAGGGGACCCGACATTTACTGTAGAAATTGTACAGTTCTTGCTGTGACTCCTCAGAGTTGAGCACCGTATTTCAACCACAACTTTTTCCAAAGAAAAACTGCAATATCTGCATATTTCCAGCCAGAGTGATCCTGCTGTAGTGACCTCAGTTGCAATCCCAAATCTTCAACCTGATTTTCCTCTTCTTAGTTCAGTCAGAGCTTTTCCTGTACTGTGCAGGACTGGACCATCTGTGTACATCCAGGTCATGGAAAAATATTATTTCTGTACTAAATGAGATCAGTGTGTCCCCAGTGTAGAGGGACTGCATTTACAGTCCCAACCACTTCCAAACACTTTCCCTCACTAGGGCCTTATCTATGCCTCTGAATCAGGATAGAATGGTGGCATTAAATTCAATCAGGGCAGGATTATTATATGTGTTATTTTAGCTGATCTAACATGTCACAAAAATGTGTTGAATCTTTTTTTTTTTCTTAAAGCAAAATAAAACATATGGTTATGTAATCAGTGGGAATCACTAGACACCTACACAGGAGAGCTGCAAGCATGGAAATACTCAGATACATATTTGAAGTAACACCACAGGTTTTTTTTGGGTGGGATTCTTTGCCCTGCTGCACTGTGTCTGGACAAATAATTTGGATGTTGACCACTCAGGTAATGTAATCCAAAATCCTGTTGCCCGTGTTGTGAGCAGAGGAGGAGGAGAGAACATTTCATTCCCGTCTCAGGCGGAGCAGAGCACAGCTGTGGTGTTTCATTGCAGGCAACACCACTGCTGTAACCCAGCAGAGCATTGCTGGGGGGTGTGCACTGAAATTATTGCTCTTCTGCCAAAGAGCTGAGGCAGAACGAGTTCTTTTTTGCTTTTTTTTTTCTTCTCATTGACTCCAAAGCATACAAGCAATCAGTGTTCTGCAGTGCAGTAGGAGCTGCACATGCACCATCAGCAGCCTGCCATGCTGGGAGCTGTTATTTCTGTGCACAGAAAGGGAGGTCTAACGTGGCTAAGTGGGACAGGATGGAGGTGCAGGGACTTCCAGACTGTCCAGGTGAATTTTCCCATTCTGCTGCTGTGCCTTTCACCAGCTGCAGGACAGTGATCTCAGCACTGAAGCCAGTGCAGGTGTGCTGGAGATGGGATAATGCATCACTTATCACACACCCTGTCACACAATCACTGAGGTTCCTTGAGCCAACCTGGATCACCACCTTGTCAACCAGACAGTGGCACTGAGTGCCACATTCGGGCACTTCTTGAACAACTCTAAGGACACTGACTCCACCACCTCCCTGGGCAGCCCATTGCAGTATTTACCAACCTTGCCACTGAAGAAACTCCTCCTGATGTCTGTCCTGAATCTATCAGAACTCTCAGGACAGATCCAATCCCATCACTGATTAGCATCTCTCTTTTTTATCTTCTTTAACACTTAGCTTCTAAAACTGGTGGAAATTTGAAAGGCTGGAAGTGTCTACTGCACCGTTGAGTAAAATGCCATCCATTTTACAACAGACCAATTCATGCATTTGTCTGTAAATTCCACAGTACCTCTTTGTTTAAATGCTTGCTCCTTATTCAGGATTATTCACTGAAATCTTTTATTCTTGACATCACCCTCAGTTTAAAAAAGAACCTTTCTCCATGTTGACAAGCTGTACGTGAAGCAGCTCCTCAGGCTGGGGCGGCTCAGTGGCTTCCCTTGGATTGTTAACACTCAACTAAGGACAGGTTTTTTGGGAGGCTCTTTGTGGTTACCTGCATTCTTTTGGGCTAAGCATTCATTTCTTGGGCAGAAACATAATTTTTATATAATCTTTTTTTCCTTGAAAACCAGATTTTCTGGTGTCCTTTCCAAACAGTAGCTGGGAACCTGGCTCTAATTCCAGCCTAAGCCAATCTATGGCATCTATTACCAGTCTTGCACCACTGCAGCCCTTTGCCTAAAGAGTTCTTTCTTTCTTTAGACAGAGACACAGAGCTACATCATACTCTAAGTTATAGCACTACCCAGGGACTTCTGCCAACTTGGAAACGAGATATGAACTGAAGAGTTTCTATTTTTGCATTAAAATGGAAACAGGTGGGAAGGACGCGTGGAACTTATCAAGCCACATAAATACTATTTTTCATGTTAAAATTTGAATGGAATGGAAATTACAATCTTCCAGTGTTGCTGCAGAGCAGCAGTATTGAGTTTCTCCTTACTCAGCCTTTAGCAGGAAGGAACCAGGTGCAGTGGAGCTGGACTTCTGGAATTTGCTTCCTAACCCCATCTACCTCCCTCCTAAGTCTGCCCTATTTTGAATTATTGCTCCACCTGGCACAGGGGATGTTATTGGCTCTGGAGAGAAGAGTCAAGTCTTGCAATAGTTTTTAATAGATTGCTAACTGGAGAATAAGAACAGGAATGAACTGCTGGATGGCAGAAATCCGTGGTTTTCCCTGTTCCTACCTACTTCATGGCAGTGAACCTCTGCTCCCACACTGAGTTAGGTGCTTTGGCTCAGCCCAGGTATTTGCTGTGTGTCAGCAGAGAGCCAGTGTGTGGTGGAGACACCAGAGCCATGCCAAAGCTCTGCCCTTTGAACCAGACCTCTCCCACCCCCTTCCTACCTTCATGGCAGAACAAGACCTGAGGGAAGTGCCCCAGCTGAGGTGGAGCATGTTCCTAGGAGGACTTACTAAAGTAAAATCCACATCCAAAATATTTTTTTTAAATCATGACATAGTATAAATGGGACAGACTTTACCAAAACACTTGGTTATCATTGCCCAGGGGGTCGGAGCAGCTGCAGCACTGGTTGGACAAATAAGAAACCAAGTGGATGGACAGACAATCTAACAGACTCCTGACTGCCTTCACTCACTCACCCTTAATTGTTTCCAGTAATTAGCCCTGCCTCTGTCATTGTTTTAGAGCAGGAGGGTATTGATCCAGTTCTGCAAGTGTTGCCATCAGCCCAACCACAGCCTTAAGCCATGTGAAATCCTGCTGGAACCAAATGGATTTGTCCAGCTGTGTCTGTCCAGCTCAGCAAAGAGCCTGTGACCACGACCAAGAGCTTTTCCAGTGAAATGTTCCTGCGTGGCCCATTCCATGGGAATATGCAATGTCTGCACTGCTCTGTGCCACAGGCACCAGGGCAGCCTGCTACTGGCAGTAAGCTCCAATTCTAAATGAGCTTAAAAGGAGATTCAAACACTTCTCCTGTTATCAGGCTGCATATTTAATTCAAACTGAGAACAGCTTTCTGTTATGTTAAGGTTTGGAGGGTTGGCCAGTAATATAATATGTATTTAATTTTCTTTACCATTTTGTGCTTACTGGTTGTTTCTTGGTTTGCAGCAGAGCAAAGTACTTGCAAAAGCTCTATGGCTTCAAGGTCTTTGAACTCCCCGAGACCAGGAGGAGATGAAAAGTTCCCAAGACAGGCTGTTCTCCTGAGGCTCTCAGCCCAATTTCCAGGAACTGGGGCAGGTCGAGTGCATTCAGGGGGATGGATTTCCCTCCAGAGGGAGGAAATATTCAGGTACCATTCAGCTATGCAACCAAACCATTTGACGTTTGCCTGTCACTTGTCTAGACACATGTTTCAAAAGGGAATAAAATAAAAGGAAGAAAAATACCCTGTCTGGGAATTCTTACCCAGTGACTTGCACTGCCCAAGAGCTGGGTAATTCCCCTCAACTTGAATAAACATCAGAGGCAGTCTGAGAGCAATTTGGCCCCAGAACAAATATTGTTACTGAATTCCTTGCACCTGCAGTGGCCAGGGAAATGATAATACACCCTCTCCATGTCTTCCTATGGCAGCCTTTGGAAAGCAGGCAGGAAGCTGCTCCCATGTGCCACAGCAGAGGTCTGTGCTGGCAGGGCTTCAGGTGGGACCCAGAGGGAAGTGTGGGTGTCAGCCTCTTGGAGAGGAGTTGCTGGTGGGCTCCTTGAGGGATTGAAGGACCAAGCAATCAGGGAGAAGAACTCAGCTGTGGGTAATGGTCTCGCCTGGTACCACCTCAGGCACACGAACACAGCGATGGCTGATGCCCCTGTGAGAGCATAAATTTGGGTTGATCAGCACCACAGCTGCTCAGCTAACAGGGCCTCAAGAGAGAGAAAAACAGGGGGTAAATTGTATTTAAAATGTTTCTGCTGTAAAAGAACTTTTTCCCCAGATGAATCCTAGGAAGAAATCTATTTGTCTAACAAAGAGATCTTGTGTCTCACTTGGAATTTAATTCAGTCCTGAGTCACAAGTTACTGGGTTTATAGCTACTCTTTGAGGATATTTGACTGTATTTCCCTTAATTTTTAGTAAATTTAGTGAAATTGCTGTGCTTCTGTCTTGTATCGAGAACTTTTCAAGTTATTTGCATTGACCAAAAGCACAGAAAAAATGGGCAAACTCTGTGCTCCACTGGAGTTACTTGTCCTCAGTACAGAAACTGTCACATCACAGTTTGCCACCCTGCATTGCACTAGCTGTAGAATTCAGTCATTTAGTCCTGTACAAACCCCAATAATTTGCCTTTTAAATATATAATAAATAAATTATGCATTTATTTATTGCATAAAGCACATGTAGTTCAACAGGCTGGTGTTGAGGTGGCTTTTCTCACTCACAGCCCCAAATTCCCGCACAGTAGCAAGGAGGGTAGGAAGTTTTATACTGTGAAGAACTCATTGCCTTTAAATTTTGTTTTTAAATTATACCTATGAACACATGCACTGGGTCCTTGTTTTTAGTCATCTCAACATTCTCAATCTCTGGCAGATTTAAGAACAGGTGTTGACAAAACAATTTGAGCTGAGAAAAAAATGGTGGGTAAAGAGGAGAAAAGATGTGAGGACGGGGATCAGATTATTAGGAGAGAACAAAAAAAGAGACAACACTGAATTTACAGAGCCTAAATTCAAAAGAATTATGCCAATTTCAGTTAGCTAAGTAGCTGTAAAGACTACCAAATATTCCTTATGATTCTTAAGCATATTAACAGATAATTATTCATATCTGTCCATGAAAATTAACCCTCACAAGAATGCAATTTAATCACTGCAAATTCAGATTGGCAGAAAAAGCGCTCTGGGCTTTGTATCACTTGACTGAGCTTAGCAAATGAAAACACAGGAGATTTGGTTGATCCTCCACAAAGCTTTTGGGATGTGACATGATCAGAAAGGAGCAGGACAGTCTCGTGATGAGGTTTTGATTGTGAGATAGTGCTGAGCACTAAACTGGACTCGTGAGCTGTGCTGCTCCCGAGCCCTTCTGGGGGGGTGAGACCCCAGGATGAGCATGATCCCTCTTTACCTGTTTTGTCCATTTGCACAGGAGCAGGATGTGCCCTGGCAATGTAGGGGATGTGCTTCCTGCAGCAGCACACAGCTGACTCAGGGATGAACCTGAACAGAACCTGGCATTTTCTGCCCAAACAAGGGAAGGCACCCTGCAAAACCCAGTGTGTCAGAAAGTGTGCTGCTCCTGTCACCAAGCTGACAGAGCCCCAGGCAGCTCACCTGCCTGGTACCCCAACCATTCATTCCTGCTGAAGGCATTCCCACGGAGGCACAGGGCACAGCTGGAGCATCCCAAGCTCCCTGAAGGAGCAGCCCTGTTAGCAGAGCCTCTGTTAGATCCAGCCCAGACTTCCCCACAGTACCACATCATAAAACCGTCTTGCATCTGGCCCAAATTTAAGGCACAGTTAGCAGAATTGATACAAGAAAGAAACCAAGGACTGATTTAGTATCCCACAAGGTTGTTTGGGTTTTTTTCCACGTCCCAGATGAAGTGAGGAGCCATGTGGAGAAGTCCTGCATCGGCCTCCCAACCCTTCCCAAACGCTCTCTAGGTTTTACACTCTTTCAGACAACTTCATTACCTGCCCTTTTCTTTTGTTGCCAGGAGAGGTTAACAAAATTACCGAGGGATGAAACATTCTTGAAACATTCTTTCTGGCTCATCAAACAGGATTAGCAGATGAATTGCACTGGGTGGTGCACACCTAAAGGAGAGGGGCGGCGGGGCTGCACCATCAGCTGGTCCCCTTCAAGGAGCCGCCGCACAATGCGGGTGAGCACGCGGGGCTCGGCGCCCTCGGAGGGGAGGGAGGGAGGGGGATAAACCCCCCGAGTGCTGCTGCTGAGGGCTGCCCGAGTGCTGGCGTTGCTCTGTGCTTGGCCAGTGCAGCCATGAGCGTGGCACACCCTGGGAAATCCTCCCCAACACCTGTCCCCGTGGGCGTGCCTGCCTGCAGAAGGCCAGGTCAGCCAGCAGGGCAGAGCTCCATGCCTTGGGAAAGCTTAGCTCTCCCCAAGGCTTCCCCTCCTTGCTGGGGAAGGCTGTGCTCCTTGGCAGCACAAAGATGTGACAGCCAGGTGGTTCTAACCCCCAGCAGGGAATGGCCTGCTCTGCCTTTCCCTGTGAAAAGCAATGTTTCCAGCTTCCCACCAGACAAACACTCTTACCACCAAATTTTTTTTCAATAAACTGCACAGGTTATCAGGACCCTCCACGTCTGACTTTGCACAGCACCTTTGCTCCTCCAGCAACCTGCCCTGCGTCACTGACAGGTACCAGTGTTCCCAGGGCGTGTTTGTTCCCTCCTTTTGTCTTTGCTTTTGATCTGTCACAACCAGTGGGTTACAGAATAAAGCTCTGCACGTCCCTTGACAATTATACTTGTTAAGGTGGCCCTGGCAGCCCAAAACGTTTATGATCACTGCAGTTTAAAACTTTTTGATGCAGTCTTGAGTATGTCCTGAAAATAGAAATTAAAAGGATCGGCAAACACAAATGTTTTATAGATTATATGCATGTCTTCTAGAGGTAGTAGCCAGCTAAGCAGAAGGTAAGGGGAAAAAAGCAGAGATTAAAATCTAGGTCAGAACAAATGTTGGACGAGAGCCCACGCTGTCAAGTCCCAGGCGTCCCACAAGAGAAAGAATGAAAGGGAGCAAAAAGGAATTTTCTGTTAGAGGAGGAATAGTGGCCTGTGCAAACACCCCATATTATGGAAAAAGGACATTTCACAAATGCTACTGCTCCATTCCATCTGCTTCTAGGACAGCCATTACTGGCCATTAATATTACAGATGCTTTGTGACTTGTGCCCCTGGCTTGTGCTTGTCTTGCCCTGCCCCTCCTTCAATCCCAGCCTCACCTCTGGCTTGCTGCTCCAGACACAAAACACCAAGCCCTTTGGTCTGCTCCGTCCCCACAAAAGCAGAGCAACCCCCTGCCTTCCCTCCAGAGCAGCCAGACTCGGGTGTTCCCGTGCACGGGTGGGCACCAGCCACAGGACCTGTGTGCACTCCCTGTGCTCCTCTCTCATCTTTAGTAAGCCACGGGCACAAGGGCCGGGTTTGCCCAGATCCCAAGCATTTGGGTGCTGCAGATTCCACACCAGTTAAGCCCACCACAGAGGGAAAGTGAGCCCTGTGGCTGCTGCAGGAGGCAGGACCCCGTGCCGGCTCTGGGGAGGTGCAGGGATCAGAGCAAGCTGTGGCACAGCCTCTGCCTGCAGCCGGAGCATCCCCGGTGCCAGGGCTGGCTGTGCCGTGAGGAGACAGCAGCCACGGCGCTGAGCACTGAGCTGCATGCCTCGCTGATGTCACGGCCTTGGGCTACGTTTTTTTCAAAAGCAGCAGCATTATTTTAAAAGCTTCACTTTCAGAAGTAACTTAAGCACTTCAGTAGTAACTCTTGCTGGCTCACGGTGAGGTTTACACCCTTAACTGCCTGAAGTTATCCCCGGAATAGGCTCCAGGCTCCCACCATTCCACTGCTGCTCTGACTGAGCTACCAGATCTTCAGGACAGGGACTCTCACTCCATAAGGTTGGGTTTTAATATCCGTGCCTAAATCACTGGCTTGTTTGGGCGCCAAGATGTCCAAAATAGTGGTTGGTCTTTTTGTTGTGGGGCTGACCCTGCATTCCTCATGGAGTCAAAGCTCCCCTCACTTCTGAAAGGTGCAGAGAAAAGCAGCCCACCATCTTGTTGCCAAATCATTCTCCATGGGAGATTTGATTTGAAACTCACAAAATACCAGGATTTATGAGAGGAACTGGCCGCAATGTGATCATAAGAACATACCAACATTGTAGTTCCCCACCCTTTGATCTTGGCACTTTAATGATTAATTAGTGCTAAAGTACTGGAAAAATACCTCACTTGAGGCAGTTTAAAGCTTCTCTTTGTATAGATACAAACTATGACTCACATGAAAGGATAACCCAGAACTGCAAGAGGGTGAGATTAAACCAGAAGCTTCTGGTCACATGCAGATGTTTGCCCAGCTGGACAAATGGGAGAATCTGCTCAGCTTTAGGGACTGTTTCCATTGGGCTGCCTACATTTGCCATCACTTGCACTGCAAGAAATTCTGTCAACATGGAGGGAAATCCATCCCTTAGAACACATGCTGAAGGAGGTGTGAGCCTTAAAGAAGCATCACATCTTAAGACAGTTTGCAGAAAATATTCCTCACCTGGGGTGGTTGGGTAGAAGCCATTTTCCCCTTCCTCTGTCACAACTGTGCATTTAAATACTTCCAAATATGCTCCAAGGTGTAAGTCCCACTGCCACCAGTGCTCAGGACAAAGCATGAGATAGGGGGGAAGTAATCCAGCAGAGTTTACAAGCACTGCACCAAAAATTGGGTGCTGACCTTACATATTCACAGCCCTGCCTCCATCCTTCTTCTCTGGCCATCTGTCCCTGTGCTTGCCACCACTCAGGGATGCAGGACAGGACAGAGCACAACCTAATCAGAAATGGCTGAAGTGCCTCCGCAGCCAAAACCCACTGCAGTGTGGAGACCCCAGAAGCAAAGTTGTCTGTAACTTTTCTTCTCCCAAAGACCTCTGGGCCAAGCCCCCCAGCACTGGGCTGGGGCAGGGCAGTGCCTCCAGGCTGGATTTCCACCTCTGCCTGCTGGTGGGAGCAGCCACAGCTTCCTGCAGAGGGACCTGTGTTCAGGGGCTGTACATGGCCTGATAAACCACGAGATCCTGCCAAAATAAAGTGAGTAATGCACAGCCCTTTTCTTTACCCCCATTCCAGCTGAGTGCTGCAAACACCACCTGATTTACGTCAGGTTTGCAGCACTGCACACAGAGCCTGCTGCTCACAGCCTGCCAGTGGAGCTGACTCTCTTCTGGGACAAATTTCAGGAAAAGTTTGCTTGGGGTCTCTTTTCTATATGGGAACTTTTGAATGACGTGTTTGACCTGGACTCACCAGAGCAACAGAGATGGTTTGCTGAAGATGCCATAACACCAGTTTTAGTTTGGATCTCTCACACGTCCCTCACTGCCAGGCTCTGGGCCCTCAGAGTAGGGCACCATCCATTATGGCACAGTGAAGTTAGGATTTATTTCTCCATGCATTCAATGTTTCCATCCATAGCGTGGGGTAACCCTGAATTGATTTGCTTTGAGATCATCACATCAAAGGTACCCTTGAAGCACAGATTGCTTTATTGGCAGTAAGTAGGTTTTAATATTTGCTAGCAGAGCTGCTGGAAGTGCTCTTGGTGGAACCTGAAAGGCAGAAGCATTGGCTGGACTTTGTATTCCTTACAAGAACTGAGGCTGAGCTCAAGTCCAGTGGAAGTGCAGCTGAGGTGGAGCACAGCCTGGTCAGGTAACAGAGGGGCAAGGCCAAAGGGATTGAGACACACCCACATCACGTGAAACAGGAAAGCTGTTTTCTGGATTTGACATCCAAACCCACTTGGCCTTAGAGGAATTCCACATGATCCCCAAATTGAATGAAAATCTGAGGTAGAAATACAGAATTCCTAGCCTGTGTAAAGACAGCTCTCTGCTCCCAGTGCTTTCACCCTCTCTCAGTTAAAGCAGAAGGGGAAAGATGATCTAAATAGCATTAGCTAGGAAACTCCAGCTAGGAGGATTTCTGAGCATCAGCATTAGTTGTGCTGTGAATTTTGGAGGCTGCAAGGAGCTCCTCTTCCCTCAAAACAGGGCATTTGCCTGGAAGAGGTGGAAACCCAAGGGCAAGTAACTTAACCAAACACGGTCATTGCTTGGACCCTGGATTCCCACATTAGCAGGAATGTCAGACACTAGGCTGGTGCACAGAAATACAGGGATAAGAAAGGGAGAATCCATCTGCTTGTGTCTGTCTGTCTGTCTCTATCCCTTCTCTTCCTCTCCTCCCTCAATTCCATCTAGGACTAAAGACCTTATCCCTTCAAACAACCTGTCAGAAACTAGACTACTTCAGTCTAGAATGATGAGAAAGACTTTGTAAAAGTCTAGGAATAAATAGATGAAGATCCTTATTATTATGTACACAACAGCAGCTGCTTTCATCCTAAGCTTGAGTGACAATTGCAGGATGGAAAATACAACTCACAGGTGAACAAGCAGCAGTTGTCCTGCAATGCAAATGAGCCAAAGGAGGGAGCACGGGGCATCGTGGAGTTGTGCACAGCTTTGGCTGGTTGCTTTGGTATCTCCCTCATCCCAGGCAGGGAGCTCACAGACAGCCCAAAGAAGCTACAGAAGAAAGCAGCTCCATGCCTGATTAACAGGGAACAGAAGATTGCTGTGCAGAGCAGGGTGAGGGACACCAGGAAAGGCAAGTGGAGCACAGGGAGGTGCAGGCTGTGCTCACCTTGTCCTGGCAGGTCACAGCTGCTTGCCATCCTCAGGAGAGGCCATCGCCTTGATCCCCTTCCATCTCTTCTGGCTACAAGGAGCTGAAGAGCCAGGAGCTGGCCTTTGGAGCAGGGCTGTGGATGGAGCCCAGCATCAGCCCCATTGCTTGCCTCGTGCTCTTCCAAGCCATCCATTCCCATCTCCCTGTGGCAGCTCCTTCATGGAGTGTGATCTGAGCTTTGGGTCTGGAGTGAAACTCCTAAGTCCTGGCAGGTTCCTCGTGCCTCTGGATTTCAAAGAGGACACCTCTGCAGGTCTGGGATCCATACTGGAAACTGGCCACTGCTCATAAGGCATGAGTGCTTCGCCCTAAGAATAGTTAGCAGCGCATTCAGAGCTGGAGAAAACACAGACAGCACTTCTGAACTCAGCTCTGAGCACTGTTTACCCCTTAGGATATCCAGTAATGTTTCCTTCCAGGAGTAACTGCTGGGAGATATCCACACATCTGCCTGGCTTGCAAGGATGTCAGGAGAAAAGCTCTCAACAAAGAGCTGTATCTTACATCACACCCTCGATGCAGGGAGCCCCAGGGCTTTGGCATACCTTTGTGAGGAGCACATTCCTAAGTCGAGGGCTCTCTCTTCACAGGAACACCCTATCCTCCAGCACCAGCACACTTAATCCACAGCCCCATGGGCAGAGCTTCCCACCACCCTCAATTCCTGGGAGATGCACTGAATTCTGTTTATAGCCAGATACACTGCTGGCAACCAACTGATTACCCAGCAGCAAAAGCAGTGGAATGAGAGTCAAAGAGCCATTTCCCAGTGCCAAATTCCCCAACTCTTCCTCCATCTCCCTCCCTCTCTCTCCAGAAAAAGAAAACCAAAAAGACATGGCATGCTCAGCACATTGAAGGGCTCTGGGACTCAACTGAATAATCCACTCATTATTTTTCTTTTCATAACTCAATAAGCCAGGATCTGCCAGTATTTCAAGAGACAAAATACAACAGGGAGTCTTTAGCTCCTGAGGTTCCATATTCTGTAGGTGTTCTTGTGCATTTCCCCGTAACAATTTCAATGGAATAGTCCCCCTTTTTTGTCCTGGTTATCTTTGAGAGATTTACCAGAACAATCCAGACTGGTTTTGTAAGTTTGAGTGCATATTGGTGATGCAGATAGCTTTTCAGGTGGACACAGTTTTTGGAAGGAGGAGATTCCATTTCATGTATTTTTCTTAGGCTCATTCCAAAAAAGAAAACCAACCCCTGCCCTATTTTGGACAGGTGGAGGAGAAAAATGGATGTAATGGACACGTACCAAAATACATGCTGCAGAACCAGGCTCATTTTGTCTGGCAGGAGGCCCTGATGTGTCAGAAAAAACAGAAGGAAAGACCCCCAGCCCCAGCAAGAACAAAGGCAGGAAAGCCCAAAGCCCAGTGTGAAGGGCAAGAGGTGAATTGGCGCCCTGCTGGCCTGTCCTGCTCTGTGCTGAACTCCCCGTGGGCTGATGCTGGCTGGGAGGAGTGTGTTCCCTTGGGCTGTGGCAGCCAGACTGGTTTGGTGACTGCTGCATTTGCTTTTCCCTGGCCCCCCACACTCCAGGTGCTGCCCCTCATAATCCTAATCCATCCCCGTGGTGCAGTGCCCCGTCCTGCCTTCCTGCACAGCAGTGCAAGCAGCTCCTGGGTTTTCCTTATGATCAAGAGGAGGAAGATGATCCTATGGCTGCAGGGAAGGATTAGAGGTTGGAATCTGTGCCCTATTTTGGGCTATGCTCTTGGGCAAATTGAATTATCTATGCTTTCCGTAGTTCCATGTAAAGAAACTTTACACTTGGAGATGAGGACATTTTCCTACTTCCTTCCCTCTCTGAATTAAATATCTGTCAGTTCTTTGTGAGATGCAAAGGGACCAAAATCCCACACAAACACGCCTGCAGATACTTTTCAATGGATTTTATACCTAGAGGGTCCCATTGACATGCAAATATTGGGCCCTTCCCAATGAAACAAGTTTCTGTACCACAGATAACCTGAGCTAAAGGAAGTAGAATAGTCCATATGGAAATAACCTTCCCATTTAAAACATTATTAAAAGGAGCACCTTTCAGTGCACCTGGAAGGGAACTGTCGATGGCAAAGCACCAGTGGAGCACAAAGCCAGAGGGAGGGAAGTGCCTCTTGGACACCCCTCTCTGTGCTGTCTCAAGGTCTTGGGAGCACTGGAGAGACACCAGCAGGGCCATCCCCTGCCCTGAGCTGGCAGAGGAGATGGGGGCCCCCAGCACCACGGGTGAGGGGATCCATCCCAGCTGCCACAGCTCTCTCAGGTAAAAGCCAATCCTGCTGGAACTGCTTCATCCTTCCGTGAACGCTGGGGCTGCTGCTGGATGTGGCAGAGGCACCCAAATAGGGAAGTCTCAGAAAGAAAAGAATCTGCTGTACTGTCTCCTGCCATCAAAGCTGGGCCAGAAAACTGCATTTGTGTGTGTGTTTTCCTAAAGGCACAAAGCCCCTACATGCTGATCCTATTTTAGCCCATTTAAGAGTCCAGCCAACAAAATTACTTTTGGTTCAACTTACTTGTGGAAGAGTGTGAGGCACTGACCCCAATATCTCAAAGCAGTCACAGCTCTTCTGCAAAATCTGTGATCATTTTTTCCAACCAGTGTCCCACTCCAGCAATGGAGAATCACTGTCTGAAGGCGCAAATACAATTTTTCATCAGTGTAACAACAGACATGCTTGCAGCTCATTTAATTAAGGAGCCTAATTTCCCTCAATTGTCTGTTAAGGCATCACACAGGTGTTTCATTTCAGAGTGCATTAGTACATGAGGCTCTAAGCCTAAAAGCTAATTTTTAACTCTACCTAATAATGTTAGTAATAACGACCTGTGATTACTGTCTTGTGAATCAGAACCTGCGATACTTAAAATAATTAGCAACAAAGCCTAACTAGTACCTTGCTAAATTCATTATTAGCCCTAAACCCTCAGCACTGAATTGAACTTTCAAATGAATGTTGGTGTGGGCTTTCCCCCCCACACACACTGGGGGCAGCATTTTAACAAATTGAATTTGGAAATGTAATTAAAGTTTTGATCACCAATCTTTTCTTGGAGGAAGAAACTGTGGTATTAGCACAAAGTACAATTTGATTAAAGAACAATGATCTATTTTATGTGGTCCCTCCTGTGTTTGGAGCACACATTTCCCCCCAGCTAGGGAATTGCTCCAGGGATTACTCCACTGACCCAAACCTGTGGCCAGTGAAGCCCATTAAGCTCTCAGGGGACATCTCTGGGGGCTTCTGAGGGTGACAGAAAGCAGCTGGCTTAGGGAAAGAAAGCTGGGTAAACCTTGACACAGGAGATTGCTCAGTGCCTTTCCACCCCAAGAGAAAATCATATCCTCACACTTCTTGCCTCTCCTTCTGACAGTCAGCCTTTCCTCCGAGGTCAGACAGGGACTCAGCAGTCCTCTGCCTCTGGAAGGAGATGTTCCTTAGGAGGTGGTTGTCAGAAGAGGGGCTCAGAGGCCAGGGACTGGCTCCCCTCCAACAGCTGCAGAAAAAACAAAAACCTTTTCCAAAGCACAGTCAACAGCAAAGAAGGAGACAGAAGGGCTTTGAAGTGTAGCTCTCCCTCTTGGATCAAGTGGAAGAGGTGGGATCCCAGCAAGTGCCTGTGAGCAGCCAGTTATTATGGCCAGGAAAGTGGGATGACTTGGAGGAGCCCAGGAGCCCTCAGCAGAGTGTGGCTTCCCCCCAGGACCCTGCAGCTTGCCCGTGGCCATCTCATTTTGTGCCTCATGCCCCTGTTGCTGACAGGAGCAGCTCCTAGCTGATGCCCCACCAGAAGGGAGGGGTTTGGAGGCCACACCTGACAGACAGAGCTGACCCAGGCTGGCAGCTGCAGCATCCAGGGCACCAACCCCAGCTGGGAATCAGAGGCAAACCAGAGGTGAAAGCTGCTGAAATGGCAGGAATCACTTATCCTGTATGTGTGCCACGGAGAGGAACAACCAGAACAGCAGACCCTGAGCAATAAACAATATTTCAGGCGTTACGAACATGCGGGAGAGCTCTGCTGATGAAAGATTTGTAGTTGTTATTAATATCTGTCGAGTCCAAGCTGAGACCTGAAACTCAGTCTGCACTTGAACCTTCTCCAGGTGCTCAGGTTCCCTGATGTAGATCTGCCTGACAAAACAACAACAACAACAACAAAGGCCTGAAAACATGCTGTTGATTTGGAGAAGAATTTCCTCCACGCATCCAGGAAAGTTCAGAGAAGAAATCTCTCGCCTGGGATGCATAGCTGTTAATTCCTTCTCACAAGCTTTCCCACCCACAGAATGAAAAGCAAAAACCAGTTGGCTTTGGGGTATAAACCAAATTAGAAACAGGGAAGGGAAACCTACCAAGTACCCACAAGGAGTTTGGCTAAAGAACTGTGATGCTTCTGAATATTTGACTTGATATTCTCCCACAGAAAATGAGAGGGAGGCCTAAACAGTCAATTGCTTTTAAAAATGTGACTTTAAGCCTTTAAGCCAATTTGGGAGATGGTGCAAATTTTGTCCTGATGTAATAAAAACAAATAAAGAATCCCAGTACTAATCACATTGGAAGTCAGATATCCTAAATGTCCTCTTCCTTTTATTTATGCCAGCTGCTGCATTATCACAGCCCAACATGAGCAGGTCTAAGACCAGTCATGGTCAGTATCTGTGAAAAGGATCCTTAAGAAAACAAAATCTCCTGGATGTAAAAAGCTAAAGGTCCTGCAGATCATTCCCACTTTGTTAGGACACAGCATTGCTATGGGAGATTCTCACTATAAAAAGCTCTCTGAGCTCACTTGTGTTCAGAGAAGATCCTAGAGAAGGTTTTATATGATTATGAGCATCCTAGCCAATATTCACCCTGGACAATTAGAATTTTATTTTATTTCTATTATTAATTACATTAATTACTGGCAGGGTCCGGGGCTTTCAGCCCAAGCCTCCTGCACAGCCCTGACTGCTCCGAGGTTTCCTTCCCTCCAGAGCTATCTTCTGCAAAGCCTCTTGGTCAAGCAGATCCTGCACCTTCCTCACTACCAGGTGGAGTTTGGAGCAGTTCTCCTGCCCTTACAAGTCAGCAGGGAGCCTGCAGCTCCCTGCTCCAAAAGCTCCTGCAAGGGTGGAGCAGGAAGAGGCTCTGGCAGGTCCCCTGCCAGCTGTCAGGAGGGATGAGCAGCACCAGGAATGGCAGAGTGGGGCAGCCAGGAACTGATAGTGAGAATGGATGACCGGAGGTGGAAGGGAAGGGAAGGGAGGGAAAGGAAAGGAAGGAATAGAAAGAGATGCAGGAAAACTGGGCTAAAAAAACTTATGTGTTATTTAACTACTGGAATGTGCTTCTGCCCGTTTTCCTCGGGATGGTACACGTAGAACAGGAGTGAATATGCTGTGAAAATAACAGCAGCAGAAGAGCAGGTCTCTAGTTCACCTGGAAGGAGGGAGGTGCATAGGCATTTACGTAGCCTATGTAAAGGAAATTATTTGGCTCTGAAGAGTTTAGCACCAGCTCCTCTGTGTCTCCACAAGTGGATTTCCAGTCTTCATGCAGAAATCTTTGCATCCTTCCTGTACAAAGCCACACCTGAGTTACGTGTGGGAATCCTTGACAGTCACATTTCATAACCCCATTCCTTTTCCTGCCAGCAAACGAAATGTCATTCATTGCAGCTTCGTAGGACTTGATTCAGAACGGAATGAATATAATTCAATGTAAATATAACACTTTTCAGCACTTAGAGAAACTGCCCATGGGGACCACTTTGCTTCAGGGTTTTGCATTCTGGGCACCATGAGAAATGGGCTGGGGGCTGGGCACAAGTCACTTTCCGCAGGAGTTTGTGTGATGGTGCTAATCTTCATCTTCCAGCTCGTCTTTGGACAGCAGCGTGGGAGGAACGAAACGTGGGGCAGAGACTCACATCTGAGTAAACAACATCAACAGCTGAGGTTCTTACACCCTGTCTGGCATTGGCCAGCGATGAAGGATTTCACTGCAGCCACAAACCTGTTGTTCCACCTCTCTCCATACCCAGGCCTGTGCACAAGTACACACACAGAGTTTGGGGGCCCATTCTTACAGGTCAGCCCCTGCTTTCCCCCATCACCCGTGTCCTGTGGCATTGCTGCACTCACCCCGGTGCTTGGTGACCCTCAGCTGCTGCTTCAAGGAGGAAGAGGATGAGGCTGCAGCTCCCTGGGCTCTTCCTGCCTCCCAAGCTTGCCTTGAAGCATTTAGGCATCCCTGTTCATTTAACCTGCCAGCACTGGGCTGACCTTTGCCCCACCCAGGGCCCAGACCCTCAGGGAGTGTGAGCTGTTGCCACCTCGCTGCAGAACTGCTGTGCTGGCTCCGTGCCATCCTGCTGGTGCAAACAATCCTTCGAGAATCCTTTCAGGTGTGTTATTAATTCACGGGGAAAACTGTTGGTAGACTTCCATTGCATAACACAGCCAACCTCAGGACCAAAACAGAATGGAGGTGTTTAATCAGAGCAGCCCCCTCCAGTTCCCACGTCAGGGAGCTGAGCCAGATCTACATCTGAGCTCGGCTGCTCGCGAGCCGAAGGGACCTGGGGGTTCTCCGTGCTGCTCTAAGCATCCATCAAAACAACTGTAAATGAGTTATGTTTCAAGTATGCAAGAACTTGCTTCTCCATGCCAAAAAACGATTAGTGTTCTCAGGCTTCCAGCAATGCAAAGCAGAGTCTGCAATGTCCTGATGAGAGATAGATGCATTTCCTCTTAGACAATTAATATTAGGGGTGGGTTTTATTGCCATTCTTTTTTATGTTGTTAACATCCTGCCCTCTTTCCTGGTTCCTCCCAAAGAGCTACAATGCAATTTGCAAAACTCCCCTTTGTAAGATGTAAACATTTACTAAACATTGTCTTTCCACTTTGTATTATGACAAAAGAATAGAAGTCAAGATGTTAAATATATTTCTGTATTTGCATCTGAAAGCCCCAGGCCTTCCTGAACATACTTGCAGATAACTTCTATTGTTCCCAGCACGTTGTTACCTTTTTCTGTGGATCATCAGCTCCATGAAAATCCAAGGGCGAGGTCTTTGCTGGAACTGTCTAGGGCCCACCTACCACCCAGTGCCTTACCAGTGTGTCCATGCCATATGGTGATCATCCATGTTATTCCACCTGATGGTTTCATCCTGGGACAAACCCAGCCTGGCCTCCAAACGCGTCGCTGGGATTTGAGAGCCAGACCTTTTCTCCAGTGCAATCCAGATAAACCAGAGGCTGAAGAGGGCGTTCCTAGAGCCACCAGGTGCTCTGGCAGCAAAGCCTCGGGTGATGGGAGTGACCTTGCTGTCCCTGGGGGGTGGCCAGGCTGTCCCAGCTGTCCCAGGGGTGTGGTGCTGCAGGACAGACCAGGGGCTGCTGACAGACCCCGAGTGCAGAGCACAAACCACCGGCACGCCGAAAGCCCTCCTGAGCATTCTCTGGAGCCAGGAACACCTGGAAACACTTCAATCACCTCCCTCACCTCTCCACTAGATAGAAGAAATCCAGGGGCTTCATCAACAGTGCCTTTGCCAGAAGCAATGAGAACAGGACCTTCAGCCCAGTTTGGATGGAGCCTGGAGTGCCCCAAGCCCCTCCCTGTGCCCCCAGCAGAGCGTGGCCACCCCGGCCTTGTGTTGTCTCCTTTTGTGTTTGCCTCCCTCTGCCTGCTATAAACACCATCCTGTGTTCCACAGATGGTAGGAGATGGCACCACGTTCATTGATGTTGTAAGGGTGTCAAATAAAAGCAGTTTTGCATTCCATATCCCGAAGCAAATGCTTTTCTTTTCCCTTTCTTCCTTGTTCTTTTGTGCATGTGTGTGCACATGAATTTTTTCAGGAGTAAAAGCATAGTTTACCCCATTACACATACATACACACACATTCTTTAAGTGCAGTTATTTGGAAAATTTCCTGCTAAAATTCCCACTTAATAAGTAAACATCATTTAAAGAAGATCTGCTCAGCATCACCTGTTTTTTTTTTTAAATAATAAGAAAATCCAAGATGTGAGGGTGTAAGAAGAGATGCCCAGGCTGACTCCATAATGCAAATGTGACTTCAGGATACGAATTTACAAAACTGACTGAGGCGAAGGAGGAAAGACTGATTTTTTTCTAGAGCTATAGGAACAGTTTCAGAGCTTAAATCTTTTTTAAAATCACACCACAACCACAGGGGCCATCTTCCTGAAATTTTTGGAGGGAGGTGGGGCTGTTTGTTTGTTTTAAATAGCCTGTTAACCTCATCTGCTACTGCAGACAAAGCCTTAGGCCAATCCTGCAAACACCTCTGGTATTGTTCAGAGCAGTCACTTTTGCACCTGCCAGGAAATTCATAAGATCAGAGATGCAGATCCACCTCCTGCAACCTCTTTGCCTTCCTGGAAACTCCCCCAGAAGAGCTGACTGGGTAGGATTAGGCTCTTGCTTCGGAGGTTGATTATGTGATCTCTGTTTCTTCCAGCCCTGCCAGCCAGGGCTTACCTCCAGATGAGTATTTCAGCACGTGCTTAACCTTAAGCAATGAGATACTCATGCTTATAGTTAAATATAGGCTTAAAAATTTTGTTGGAAGCAAATCACAAGCACATTCTTACATACTTCTCTGGGCTGGGCCTAACCAGAGCTCTCCTGTTAAAACAGCCTTTTTTTTTTTTCTCCCAACACTTATCCCATCACTGTAATTTCCCTCCTCAACTTCCCGCTCCATCTGCTTCATTCCAGTGAAACCACGGGGAAATGACATTTTCTCCTACAGCAGTAGATCATAAATGACAACAAGCATTAGACTGGGTGTGAATTTACAGGAAGAGGTGATATCTTCTCCTTAGCACAGCTATCCCAGGCTGACTGTACACACGGGTCTGTGCAAGACCTGGCTTTCCCTAAAACATCTCCTCTCACACGCCTTGCACTCCCACAGCTCTGCACCACTCCAGGCACACACGGAGGCTTTATGGGGCTGGGGGGAAGCTGCCTCCTCTGTTAAGCATCCAGGAGAACTGAAGGAATGCAGCACGTTGCTCCTGCCTAGCAGAGAGTTAATATCCTTGCACATGAGCCATTTCACCTACAGCAAGAAGTGAAAGCATGCGACTACACCCAGCAAATGATCACAGAGCACCCTGCAGGGAATCTGCTTCCATTTCAAAGGGAGAGATCAAAACCCACAAAGAAGGGGGGGAAAAAAAAGGAAAGAAAGAAATAAAGATGCTCCCAGCCTGTGCATGAGATCAATGTTGGGCCCAGCCTCAGAAGTTTTCAGAGAGGAAGGGAGAGATATGGACAGAAGAATCATAGAGCACCTTCAGTGCTGGATTATTTATGTGCTGGGGGTTTGATCCTACACACCAAAATAAATGGGAGGTTTGCCACCAACTTCAATGGAAGCAGAAACAAGTCCTATCACCTTGGGGTTTATTGGCTGTCTGCAGAAAGTTTTAAATTTTATATAGAAATTCAGCAGAGGATAATTTGACAGTTTAATGGTGACGTCATGGTTTTTACATTAAAAGAGACACAAATTTACCCTTTGGATTTTGCAATTATTTTTTTCCTGCCTGTTGTTTTTTTTTAAAGAATTCTCGTGTTTCAAGGGAAGACTGATAAAAATGAGACATTCCTGTGCATAAGAAAAAAAGAACTTAAAGTTCAATCGGGCCCTACATGCCTCACTCAAGGCTCAGTAGTTTGAAGCAGTTGGCATTAGTGGTAGCAGCAAATTAGCCATCCTGTAAGTGCTCCACTCCTCTGCCAAAAACAAAGACTGTCCTAATTTGAACTATGTCAAATAGGGCATTTGACCATGAAAAGTGACTTTAAAGAGATGGAAAAAAAAAAAATCAAATCCTGTATTTGGCACCCATCGGCTGGTCCAAAAAGTGGGGAATCTGCTGAGTGACAGTCCCAGGACTGTCTCAGGACTCCCTGCAGCTCCGGCTCCTCAGGAAGTCCAGACCTAAACTCATGTGGAAAAGCCCAAGTAAATGACTTCCCTACCCCTTGTTCATTTAATCATTGATTATTAAATTAATCCACTCAGGGAAGCCAGTTAGTGCCAGTGCAATGAGCTGGCCCGGTAAGACTGAGTTTGGCTGATGGCAGATATTTAAAGTTAGGACAACAATCCCACTTCCACCAATATGCAGCTTAATATGATCTATCTCCAGCTGGTTTGGTTCATTTCTGTGGAAATCCAAAGGACTCTGAGTGGCAGCTCCTGATCTCCAAGCAGACTGGGACAGCACACAGAGCCTGTTTGGATCTGCCAGTCCAGCAGCTGCACAGGATGGGGAATGCAGGTGGGAAATGACAGGACTGGGGAGCAACAGGAGAAATGGCAGACCACAGCAGCCACCCATCCCCTGCCACCTTAGGGAGGCCTTTCCCAGCCATCCTGTGGGACCCTTGGAAAAGGAGTCATTCACTGGTCCCCTACCCAGCCCTTGCAGCAAGGTGGCTGTGCCCACAGCTCCCTTCCCCTGCACCCCACAGGGACGTGTCCCCATGTCCCCTGCACACCTGGGACAGCTCAGTCCTGGGGACAACAATCACCCACAAGCTCCAGGAGCGGGAGCGGCCCCTGCAGCAGAGGCAGATGGGAGAGGGGACGCAAGAGGGTCAGGAGGAAACATTTGGGGTTCACACAGGAATGAAAAAACTCTGGTTCTTCCTTCTCCCACTGAAAGATTCCATCACCTAGGAGTGTATTATTTCTTATGAAAATACAGGAGGATCCTTGTTCTGGGCAACAACAACAACAAGTCTTTAAAATCAACTGTGAAAAATACAGCATGACCAAAACTATTTGAATTTGTGCCATGTTCTGTAATGAGGCNTATTATTTTTTTTTTTTTTTTTTTTTTTTGATTGCTGGTTTGGGGGATGAAGGAAGAGGAAGAACAGCAAAAACATTCTAAATCAACCTAAAAGGATTTTTTTTTCCCCCCTCTCCTGAGATTTTTCCACTTCAGTCAGTGCACCGGAGAACATCTCACTCCCACAGCCCTGCTGCTTCCAGCCCCCGGCAGCTGCACTGAGGGATTTCTAACACCAAGTGGCAGGAGCAGAAACCTGTCCTGAGGCAGCAGGGCTGGAGCTGCCCCCCGTGGGCACACGGACACCACGTCTGGCCCCCAAGTTTCCCTGCCAGGATCCGGGGCAGCCTGGGCAGCGCGCTCCGGCCGGGGGCTGCTCCGAGAGGGGACAAGCCTTTGCTGCTGGATGCATAATCTCCAATTTATACAAAGCTTTGAAAGGCATCCAACGGTCTAATTGGGAGGCCCTTAAATTAAAGTGGGGATGGGATTTGGAATCCACTTTAGAGCCTGCGGTTTGGAGGGAAGCATGGGGATCCATTTCATCTGTGTTGATATCAAGGGAGCCCAATATAAATGTTTTCTGGCACTTTCATTCCTCCAGCCCTGGGGTTTACATGAGGGTTTGCTTTTTGTTCAGGTTTTTTTTCTTGCTCTGTTGTTTTTTTACACTCTGAAGCCTCTTCCAAGTGTAATTTTGGAAGAGGGGTGTTACTGCAGTGTCTGGGGCACCACCATTTCTCTCAGGTCTGGCTGCTGGACCGTGGCACTGCCCCATGCCTGTCCCCTCACTGGTGGCAGCTGCCCTGCCCGGGTGGGACATCAGCAAAGTTGGGTTCTGGATGTGCTGCAAGGGAGTGGAGGGCAAGGGGAGCTGTGCCCACTGCTGCAGCCTGGGGGCTGCTCTCGGGGATGGCTCTCTCCCCCCAAGCCTCAGCCCTGCATTTCCACAGCTCCCCTCTAGCCTGGGGCTTGGGAGACAGCTCTGGAATGGCTTTATTGGCCGACCTCAGGAAAGCTCTGCTGCCCTAAGCCACCACGTCAGAGCTGAGGCAGAGGCCGGGGGCAGGATAAGGGGTGGGCAGGAGATGATCTTCATTTGCACATCTGCTTTTAATTGCACTCTGGTGGAATACTGAGTCATTTTGCATCACTCCAAACCTGGTCCACTGACAAGGACCCGGTGACTGAACATGTCCCACCACCCTTCACTCCCAGTGAAACCAGCATTTTTTATTCAGTAGGCAAAGACATACATCTATTCCTATTCCACAGGACCCCAAAGCCTAAGGAGACAGCTATTTCCAGCTTGTCCCACTGTGGCAAGTGAACCACACCTAAAGGTGAGAGGCTGCAAGGCAAACACTCCCCCTTCCCATGTGCTTTTTGCTTTTGGGTCTGACAGAAAACCTACAATGCACTGGCAAAGGGGGGCTCCTGGTGGGCTCTCCACAAGCCCCCTGCCCAGAGTTGGGCTGGGCTGACTGACCCCAGCATCCTGAGAGTGCTGGAGTGAGGCAGCCGCTGCTAACGCGGCCACTTCTCCTCCTAATCTTCAAATAAAATACTCATCGAGCAGCCAGGAGGAAAATGATTTGAGGGAGTGGGAGTCTTCCCAACTTTGTGTTTTTGCCACCAGAACAGAGTATTGTTCCTCCTTGCTGCTTGAAGTGGTTTATGCTCACAAAAGCCCCGCAACAACAATGCCGTGTGTGCGCAGGAAATCCCCCTCACATCTCAGCGACACAAGGAGGAGGAACGGGGACTGTACAATGCATGCCCAAACATAAACATGAGAAATGACCTCATTTGTGCTAGTGCTCCCAATGACTGTATGGGGTCATGGCCAGAATGTCTCCTGTGGCCTTATTTCTGCTCTCCTCTCCCGTGTGCTCTATGCTCTGATCAAAAACCAGGGTAGGAGCTTAAATGAGATTTGGCCTCATGTCATGTGCTTTCCCTCCAACTCCTAAACCTCGTCCCCAGCCAAGCTCCACAGGCATTCCCATTCTCCCAGAGCTGGGAGGGCAGGTTGCCTCGGCCCTGTCCCCACAGGCAGTGACTGTGCTGGTTGGATGCTCTGGTAGAAATTCCCTGGTGGGAATTACACACATGTATGAAAATAAGGGACAAGCTTGAGGCTAACGTCCTGGCATGCGATGCAGAAAAACTCGCCCTCACCTCCCAGCCCTCCCTGGCTGTCACCTGGCTCGTCCTGAGAGCACACACATTACCTCCATCCCCCAGTGCAGCAGGGCAAAGTGTTCCGGGTGCTTCTCACCCCTCCAGAAAAGCCAGCTGGGACACCCCATCCCCCTTTCCTGTGCCTCACTAGGGTGACCCGCTGCCGAACACACCTCAGCCCTGCACCAGCTCCTTCTGGCCAGTGAGTCACAAATCCATGGATAGCTTAACCAGAGCAGAGGTGGCTGATCTGCCATGCCTCTATTTTGCAAGAAGCTGTGCTATTTCCCGAGTGTCTGTGTGTAGGATCAGCCTCAGAAGGACAATTTCCCACAGAAAGAAAAGTAGTTAGAATGTTCTGTTTCATTTTAAGGGGAAAAAATGTGAAACACCTCCACAGGTTTTTTTCCTAGTGAAACAAATAAATATCTGGCTCTTTTGACACCTGAGTACCTGCTACTTCACCCTGCCCTGGGGTCACAATAAGCATCAGGGACCCTGAGAGCAGACTTGGGAAGTCTCAAGACTCCAGGCCCTGGAGCAGGTCCCAGAGCAGGAGCATGGCCACCACTCCAATGGGTTTCTGGGTTCCTGCCCAGGGGCAGCAAAGTGGAAGCTGCCCCTGCAGATACATCCCATCAATCTTTGTGCCTGGGAAAGAAGCGCCCCCAAGGGTGCCCTGAAACCATGGCCTTGAGGGGGCCTGGTTGTTCAGCTGAGACTCGGCTCTGGGGAGCCCCGCTTTAGCTCCTCATCCTCCCAGCTCCTCGCCCAGGGCACCCACCTTCCTCCACCACCCGGCAAAGCAGGACGGCACAGCTCCCCCTCCTCCCAGGAAAAGGTGGCTGTGGCTCGGTAGCTGCCTCCTGCTCCTCTGCCAGTCCCCTCCTTCATTAAATTAACACCTCGTTAGAAAATGCAAGCTGCTTTGTTCCTACAAATGGTGCTGCAGGGTGTTTACTTTCCTAATGAATATCCTGTGTAGAATGGAAATCTGTCCCTGGCAGTCCTTAACAAGTGCTTCATTAAGCTGTTTGAAAAAATGCTCCTTTCTGCTCTCCTTTGAACAGGTTACGCTTTGCTCTTTTAAGCTGGGTTTTGGCTGCGCCCCATACCTGAGAGGATGGGTGGAGAGGTGGCCATCTGCTCCCGGAGCAAGCAGCTTTTCCAATCCCCGGCAACAGGAAATGCGCTGGGAGAGCGCAGCCTCTCCGCCGGGTGAGACAGCATCTCCCGCTTCCAGGAGCGGTCTGGCACCCCGGCAGAGCAGCGGAGGGAGCAGCACCCCCCTGCGAGTGCGGCTGCGGGGCTCACACTCTTACAGGCCTGCTACAAAAGCAGGAGAGTTCAACAGCAAAGTAGAAACGTGGAAAAAAAGGGGCGCGGTGGATGTAGGGGCCAGGCGGCCAAAGTGATGTTTGGCATGGACTCCCTAAAAACGTCTTGAAAGTAAAACTTAATAGCAGACCCTTGGGTTTAAATGTGATTCTGTCTGTTAGTGATGACACTTAAAATTGCTTATAATTCTATTTAATACAGCTCAAGTTGAAAACTGAAAGCTAGGGGATAAAAGTGTGTTTGATGGAGCTTGTTCCCCAATCACTACTGGAAATAGGTACCACACAGGTTGTCTTTCACCCAAAGCCTAAGGAAAGGTCACAGAAGGACAAAACACATGGGAGCATCTTCACAGGGCAGTTTCCTCCTTTGAGAGACCTGATCCTTTCTCACTGCAGAGATGCCAATACAATGCAGGTATGATAGAAGCCCAGAAAAACCACATTTCAGTAAAATTGTGTGTTGCTCCTGGGATCTTCATCCCACAGTTTGGCACCAGTCACACAGCCCTGACCTTGGATGGCAGAGCCTGCACTCTGCCCTTGAGATGTTTGCTTTGCCCAGCACACAGCTTAGAAACCTGAGAGGAATTGTTTGCTCTGCATTGGACCCTCCACTGGCATTTAACCCAAACGTTCTAATGGAATAGGGGGGGTTGTGTGTGTGTTTTAGTGGGTTAGGGAGGATTTTCTCCTTTCTTTTACTTCTTTTTGTTTTACCACTGCATGGTGAGAGGCTGCCATCCACATCACCAGGCAATACCTACAAATCTGAGACACACACGAGGCACATGAGAACAGCAGTGAAATCAGTGTGCATGTACCAGAACCTGAACCAAAACATGCAGCTGACAACATAAAGCCAGCATTTGCAGATTGAGGAAGGCAGCCAGCTTCCTACCAGCCACCCCATTAGGACAAGTTCCCTTGTCACACCTGTACTGATAGAGGAGTGGATAATTAACCACCCAATGTCTGTCTGTACTGCTCCAGTGATTGCCCAGTGTTATCTGACAGTGGTTTCAGAGATAGCACTGCACAATGGCCTGTTTGGAAAAGTGGGTAAAGTGGAAAGAAATACTGGAAAGTTGCATGAAAAAAAATAATGGCACTATTCAGATGCTGAGCTACTAAATTCAAATGTTCCACATAAACACTCATTAGACTTGGAAAGCTGTCCTAACAGAGGACACATAACTTTGATGGAAACACTGGTATTCCAGTGGCTGCACTTTGCCTTTGCTCCATCTCTTAGTTTTTAAGAGAGAAAAAGGAATTCATCTGCCACTGGCCATTGAAAGGAAGAGGCATTTAGAAACCACAATGTTGAAAGCAGAGGGAAAATAGCTGAAGCACCCCACAATACCAGACATGGAGCAAGGTGGATCATGTCAAGCAGTTCTCTCAGCAAAATCTGAATCCAAATTCTGGCCACCCAATCTGAGAGACAAATTGTTCCAAACCAAGGGAAAAAAATGTTCTTTGCTAACCAAGAGTAAATAATTAAAATAAACGTGTATGTCCAGTCTAACAGCCTGCAAGCCTGTCCTAAATCTGAGAATCTCTGCTTTTCCTGTGGCCAGATGATTCCAGCTGGCACATCCATAGGTCACCTCCAGCACTCAGACCAAATTAGCATTGCCATTATCTGCTAATAGGTGAACCAGGATTAAATACTTGTAAACCAAGGTGGGCTCCATCCTGCTCTTAGTGACCCATTAGCCATTAGGAATTGCATTCCCAAAACCACTGGAGTCACACATCTCTTGTAACTGAGATTAGAGTCTAATGTGATACCTCTGAGGATTTTTTTGCTGCTCTCCAGTTCATATGAGCTAATGAGCAGCTTTGCCTCTATCAGGAAATTGGACAAATGTGCAGCCTAACAAATTGTGTTTGCACCTCTGTCTATTCTACAGGTAAAAAATGCCCTGTGGGTTCAAAAGCTTGTGTTTCACACACATTGCTCTTAGCCTGCAGGGTGAGGTTACACAGGGAGGAGGACAGGGCAGAGGTGGGACTGCCTTCCTTAACACCAGGCCTGCAAAACCATCAACATCAGAATATCTGCACTACTTAATATACTAAAAAATATCTTCAAAGGCAGGCAGGAAACAAAACTTATCAGCCCTGTTCCTGGAGAGGAAGGAAAGGTATGACATGGTAAAGGACCTCTTGCTCCCTATTCCTGCACGCCTTCCAAAACAAGATCTTGAATAGGTTTTATTGGACTTTACATCTCCTCAAGGCTGGGTTAACGAATCATACCTAATGCTGGAGACATTGGCAGAAAGCTTGTCAACCTGCTTCACATGTGATTCACTTGCCAAATTTGGGGAAAAAGAAATGGAATACCACATGCAAAGAGAGAGGGAAGAGGAGTTTGTTCTTCAGCCAAGTGAAAAAATGGTACAAGAAGGGAAAGAAATCAAGCAATAAGCTCATCAATAAACAGAACTGATAAAAGAAACCCATGAAGGACTGAGCCAGAGCTGTCCTCATCGACAGCAGAGGGATCCAAACATCATCCCTGCATGTTTACAACATCAGAGAAAAAGAGACCCAGGAATGGCTCCTGGAGCCACCTTTCCTGAACTGAGTTCCTACTGACTTCCTGCACCTGTGGAAAAGGCACAGTGAAAAGTAGCACTTTCCAGCTGAGGGGCAGCCCCAGCATCCCTGCAGAGAATGACAGCTTCAGGTGCTCAGGAAACTGGAAAAGCAGGATAATGTGTGGTAAGGGAGAAAAAGTGAAAACTTGGAGCTACATGATAGCTCCTTGTGGCCCTTCCTACACCACATCTGACCACATCACCTTTCCTTCTTTCACCTTCTTAACAACATTGATCAGAAATTCCACCTGTTACAGCCTCCTACATAACTCTGTAGAAAACCAGGACAAAGCCCAGCAGGTTTTCCTGCACAGCTGCAGAACAGCCCCACTATTGCAAGACAGCTTTCACAAGGCTCATACCGTGGGATGAACTTGTCCCTTGGCTCACAGCACTGCAGCTCTTACCCTGCCCAGCACTGCCACCAGCTTTGCAGGATGGCCTCCAGGGCCTCCCCCAGGGCCCTGGATTTTACCTGGAGGCAGGAACAGCACGGGGCCAGGCAGTGGGGAATGTGTTGCCACCCCCAGAAAAGCAGGGTTGCTGGCAGGCCAAGGACACCTGCCCAGAAAGTCCCCATCATTTCCCTTTTTTCCCCTTACTATGGAACTTTTTCCAGTCACGCTATTCCAAAGAACTCTTATTTTTGCAAGAACTCTGGTGTCATCCCTATTAGATGATAAACATTTATAAGCCAAAGCATAATTCCAAATACTTAGCCCTTAGTTAAACACTAGAAAGTAAAGGTCAAACTGTAAACATCAGTATTTCTGTAAAGATTGCATGCATTCATGTTTTGAATTCTTGTTTTCCTTAAGTAAACCCCAGGCAAGAGATAACAGATGCCTAATTTCAAAGACCCTGAAACTTCTAATTTGGCATGCAATGGTATGAGCTGCAATGACGTTTACAGAAGCGCTCTCTGAAGCATTCACACATGAAAAATTAAAGTGGAGAGAGCTTGTTTTATTTAAATCAACCCTATTTTCAGAAACCTTTTATCCAGCCATAAACTGCTGTGCAGCAAGAGATCAACATTGGTGCCTCCAAGTTTTCTTCCTAATAACAAGCCAGTAAGGCAGCGTTCTGCCTCAAAGGACCATTAGGAAAGTATTTTTTTGCTGGGGGGTGTATGGGGATGTTTGCTACTCAGACAGATAAAGAAGACTTAATGTTCCTGCAAAGCCAAGCACTCAAAAGTGAGAAAAAGGCAGAATTACGGTAAATGGAGCCATTTTCCCTCTCCTCATGCATGTGCATGATGACCCAGGCCACTCCCGTTTTCCCGGCAGGGTGCTTGGCCCGGGCTCGGCCAGGGAGAGAATTTGGCCCTGGTAGGATGAGCCCCAGCGCATCCCAGACCCCCTTGGGCACCCAGGGCTCAACCCAGAGGCAGAGCAGCAGTGCTCGGTGTGCCACGGCCCTCTGGACACGGCACCGATACAAATTTATCTTTGCTGTTTCCCAGCAAGGAGAAAGGATGAGCTTTCCCCAGTTTCACAGGCTGGGAAGCAAAGAAGGAAAAGGGGAGCTGAAGCATCCGTGGCTATGGGGACAGTGTAATCAGGCATGCCAAAGTTTTTTCATTTTTCAGAGCTCTACAATGCTGTTTTCTACACTGCAGTTCTCCTGAGCTTCTCCTGCAACTGCCCAGGTTTTCAGGTCGCTACCCTGGGCCTAAAGTCAGACATCCAGCGTATGAGGAACACTTAAATTAGTGACCACCCATGAAGAGTTTGGTTTAAGTAACTTGCCTGGAATCACTCTGGCAGAAGCACTGAAAGTGCTAATTCCCTAGTGAACATCTGAACAGCCTTTGATACTTTTTCCTCTTTCCACAAACCCCCACCTCACTCACCATTCATCTTTCCACTCCTGCCAGAAATGGGGTAGAGATCCCTGGACAATGGTGTCTTTTACCACACAACCCTGATTCATTCTCCAAGCAGGTCTGTAATTGTAGTGGTCTAATTAAAGGCTGCATCACAGCACAGAAAATGGGAGTAGAGCTCGGAAGAGAATTAAAGTTGCAAGATAATTTTGGTGTATCCTAAACGTTTTTAAATACACTTTGCGCACATGTGTGTGATGTCCTTGACTTAAAAAATAAAATCAAAATAAAGCTACAAAAAGCCCCACTGAACAGCTGGAAGCAAATTCCAGCAGGGCTGGGACTTTTGGAGTTGCTGAAGAGACTCCAGTAGGAAGGAAGCATGGGACCTGTGTGAAGGACAAGGACCTGTGCAGACAAGAGGGAGAGGAGCAGCTTTGTCCGGGGCCTTTGCAGAAGGGAAAAATGCCAGCTCCACGTCAGGATTCTGGAAGGAAACATGCTGAACACAAACTTTTCTATACCACCTCCCCAAAATACACAAGTCTCATGCTCTCGTTGCTCCTGTATTCCGTGTGCATCTCTGCATGGAGGGACAGAGCAGCTCTGCAAGCAGCCACCCTCCTGCGAGCACAGAGAGATCCTCCCCCAGACATGCAGGCGTGCCTGTCCCTGTATCCTGGGAATACAGCTGCAATCACAGAGCAATTCCTCTCTCGGCCGTGTCCCCTCCATGTCCCCGAGGGACAGAGCCACGCTGGGTGGGGGCTGTGGCAGGGCAGCCGCCCCACGGCGGGGAGGAGCCCCAGGCGGCTCCGCGGAGAGCAGCGTTTCCAGGTTTCCCCCTCAAACACCAGCCGGGCACGTGCAAGGGGAGAGCCTCGAGATGTTCATTGAGTGGCCGAGTTTGGCAGCAGAGCAAAGTGAAAGTCGCTCTGCTGCCAAATCTCAGCAGCACGGTGGTGCTAGAGCTGCTCAAATTGGCGGCTATCTCACTGTTTCAAGGCAAGAAAAACTTCTTTTTTCTTTTCCCCAAAAAGCTGGTGGTGTCAGCCCCACTTCAGCCACGTGCCACACACACACAGAGCAAAGCTCTGCCACTGAAACTCCTACATTGTGAAGGTTTGTCCCGGTTCACAGCGAATGCCTGGGAAGTTTTAGATTTCAGATCCACCCATCATAATAACAGAAACCCCCACTATGGCTGAAATTCCTTCCTATAATATTTACAAAGTATTTCTACAGTATTTGTCTCTATGCCACTAATAAAGGTGACTTTTGTACCGGTCTAGCCGTGGGCATGGTTGATTTTTTAATATTATGACTTTTGATCAGCTGTCATGCAAGAAGGTTTTTTATTCTTACTTTTCCCTCCCCAGGCTGGGCAGCTCATCATCTGTCTACCTCAAGCTGAGAACTTTCATTTTAGACTCACAAAGTTACTTACATTGCCTTTACAGACCTACACATAATAGGCAACTACCAAATGTGCTAAGAAAAGCTGCAAGTGAATTAATTGGGGATAGACACAGCAGACAAGAGAACACACCTGTGTTTAAGCTGTTAGGAACAAATATCCATCTCATTACATACAGAGTACCTCCAAAAGCAAATTAACTGTCCATATTTGGTTCTTCAAAAGGAAGCCACCACGGAGACCGGGTCTACCAGCAAAATCTGGTTTTACTGGTCTCATGCTGGACAGTCAAGTTGGCTGCAGCTGCCAAAGCTGGGACTTCAAAGAACAGAGGATTTGCTGGAAAAGACTCAACAAAGTCCATTCCAGAAGCTCTCCCCTGACCCTACACAGCACCAGCTCCACACGAGGGAAGAGAAAAGAATACTAATCCTCCTGTCTGTTATGTACACTTTTTGGGCTTTAGAGTGCAATTATTTTTGTGAATAATTATAAAATTAGTGACTATTATACACACTTCTGCTAATTTGGACTAATTGCTTTTCATAGCTATGTTTAAGCTTGGAGCAAAGACCGTCCACAGAAGTCTGTTTTCTCTTTGGGAAACAACTAAAGAACAAAGAAATGGAACCCAATATGATTAAACACTGGCTAAGGAGTATATTGTTTTACCAGACAGAAGCATTAATAAATCATGGTATTTCTCCCTCTCTTTTCTATCAAAGGAATTTTTGGGACTAGACAGAAAACAGCTCTTTCTCTGAAAGCTTTAAGAAAAAACCTCAGGTCATTTGCACCTCAATTGCCATTCAACTATTACAGATACATTCTGAAAGTCACAAAACTTTTGCCTTTGGAGACTGCTTAAACAGAGCACTAGAGCAGCATAAAATGGAAATGTTTTTGGGAAACGGACAGGAGCAAAGAAAAAAAAATAGGGGTTACTGCATAAAACAACCCCTATCAGTATCAGCTGAAATCATTCCAGGGGAACATTCTCACTCAGTTCTGCATTCAGTTCTCCCAGCACCTTCCTCCTTGCTCAAAACAACCATTTCCACTTCAAGCAAAGGCAAAACAGAAAACAAGAGGCAACAGAAATGAGCCTGATTTTCCAGAAGATCCAAATCACAGCCAGGCAAAGAAACTGCTCTTGGAGCTGTGTCCATCTCAAGACCCAACCACTGAGACACTCAGGGTGCTACTCAGGTCTGAAGTGCTGGCCAAGGTTCTCATTTCACTCTGTGATTATTATTCTGAGGCAGCAAAACGTGCTTGTCCAACCATCTGGAATTCCATGGATCCCTGCTAGCTCGAGAGTCCAGCAGGGAGATGGAAGCAACCAAGCTCTGCAATAAACACATTTTTGAGTTTTCAGTCCTGCCACGAACACTCTGAGGGGAATATTTGGCTGTTTGCTCAAGCACACACTGCCTCAAGATGGGCTTGCAATACAAGCCATGAGCCTTGCCCATCCCACAGATCTCACAGGCTGTGGTGTGACCTTCCAGAGCTCAGTTACACATTCACTACGTGAACAAGGCTGAGGTGGTTTGGATTTCACCATTTTTGGTTGGAATGAACCAAAACTCAGTACCAAACCTGTGCCAGTCCCAGGCAGACTGAGCACTTGTGCAGCTGATGTTTCCCTCCAGTGCCACTGGAGTTTGGGAGGTTTGCTTTGGTGACCTGTGGCCTTTCTTTCTTTCTTCCCACCCGCCTCATTCTTTCTTTCTTTGCTATGTATGTTAATTTGGGGAAAATCATAGCCTAGGGCAACACACCTGACTGCTTCCCACCCCAAAATCATTTACCATTTAATGCACGGTTACATTCATTCTTCTGCCTTCATAGTTCCCTAATGAGCTTGAACTGCAATTAACAAAATGATTGTGTTCGCTTTAGTACAATGCACCTGCAAATGCCAGGATGGGAAGTCATATTTAAAACATAAAAATATGCTCAGTACACATTTCAGCAGGGGCTTGTATTTGCAGCAGGTGCCAGTGGCTGCCAAATACTTTGCTTTCTAAAATATTTTAACTGGTCAGAGATGTCCTTGTATTATCTTCCTGTACATGCTACAATAATTCTGTGAGAAAAAAAATTAAATATTTTATTTTTCTACAGAAATTATTTCCTATCCTGCACTGAATAATTTTTGTTGGGAAAGTTCAGGTCAAATCTAGCTTTAAGGTCCCTCAGCTACACACAGAGATCCTTTTAAACCCATTGATAGGATTCACTCAAAACTGCTATTTATGAGAAAAAACACCTGCCAAAAAGAAATGATCAGTTATTACTTACATTATTTAATTGATATTAGACAGTAATTTCAACAAGTATGTGACATGCAGATCTGCATACTTCAGCACATCTGCCTACACATATTTGATGATTTTGGGGAGAAGGAAAAGAAAGAAAAGAACCTTGCTTTCTTGTTCTCTGCTTCTTAAATAGAGCACAAAGTAGAAGTAACATGGTGTACACAGAAACAAGAACTCGCCACATTCACTCTGCTTCATCTATTGCTCTTGCTCAGTGTTTTTTCTCTCAGTCACAAAATCAGAAATACTAATGAGCCTCTGGAGCTCTTCTCTTTCAACCTCCTGCTCACAGAGCCAGTCCAACTTCAGGTTAGATCAGGTTGTTCAGGACCTTTACTAGCCAAGCCCAGGGACTCTCCCAAAGTGGAAATTTTACAGTTTCTCATGGTTCAAGTGCTAAAACATTAGTGCTGTCAAGAATTTTGTCCTTGTATTCAGTCAGAGTTCTCTTTGCTACAGTCCACGGCAGCTGCCTCCTCTCCTTCTGCTGTGCACATCTGAGAAGAGTCTGGCTTCACCTCCTCCCTCTCCATCTCTTGGGTCATGGCAGAGTGCTAAATCAATCAGGGTTCCCCCACCTCTCCTCCTGTCACCAGCCCAGCTGCTGACCCACTACAGCTCCCTGAGATCTCCCAGCTTGCCTGTACTTCTACCAGAGTTCCAAACTGGATGCAGTGCTCCAGTGGCATCCTAATGAGTAAGAGCAGAGGGGAATAGTCAGGCCAGGCCAGGCAATCCAGCAAGAATTGGCTTTTAATCCTGCAGGAGCCAAGTTGATGGCACACTGACGTGGGGTCCATCAGGACTCCCAGCTCCCCAGGTGAAGAAATGTGATCCCCACACCTGCACGGGGTGTTTCTGTGCCAGGTGTAGGACCTGGCATTTATTTCTCAGCTCACTTCTCTGATGGTTCCTCTGGCCAGCTCACCAAGCACTTGTCCTCTACTGGTGTCCCCTGCAGACACCCTAAGGATGCTCTGTGCCTCATCAGGGCCAACCAAAGGAGATGTTAAAAAGTCTCAGCCCCTCAGCAGCCTCTGATCATCCTGACTGACCCCATGAGCTCATAGTGCCTCATCTCCCTTGAGATCTTTAATTCTTTAATGCATGTACCACCTCCTCCCTCAAGCTCTGCCACTACGTGTAGAGAGCTGAAAGTAGGTCTTGTTCATGAAAACCAAGACAAAACACCAAACACTTGAGAATTTTCCATCAGCTGCCTCATTCAGCAGAGGGCCCACATCTTCCTTGGTCTCCCTTGAGTTGCATGTAGAAATAGCCTGCTTAAACTCCAAAAGCCTCATCAGTTCCAGCTCCAGCTGATCTTCAGCTTCCCTAACTCTGTTCCTACATGCCCAGGCAATATTTCTGTGCTCCTCTTTGGTTGCTTGTCTCTGCTTTCGCCTCCATACTGTTCCTTTTTGCATTTGAAATCAGTCAGGAGTTCCCCGTTCAGTCACGCTGGCCTCCTGCTCTACCTGCTCAGCATCCTGAACATCAGGATGGACGGTTCTGCTGCTTTGAGGAGGCTGTCCTTGAAGATCAAGCGACTTTCATGGGTCTCTCTGCCCTCCAGGGCAGACTCCCAAGAGATTCTGCTTACCAGTTCCTTGAACAAGCTGAAGTCCACATGCTTGAAATTTTGAGTGATTATTATATTACTTGCTTTTCTCACTTCCCTCAGGTTCTTAACCAGCCATCTCATGACACTGCAGCCAAGTATTCCCCAAACAGTTCATCCTTATTCAGGAGCAGCAGGTCCAGCTTCCACCAGTCAGCTTTGGCCAGCACCAGCACCAAAATATTGTCCCTCATGTATTCCATCTCCCAAATTCCTTACCCCCATCACACTGCCCCTTCCAGCAGACGTGGGGAGTTTCATGTTCTCCTGAAAGGGTTCAGCCCATGGTCAGAAAAACAAACCCACTTGTTGATAACTAGCCTTTTGCATGAGTTAACAGCAGAATATCCCTATTGGGATGTTATAGGCTGTCATCAGAAGCACACTGTGGGACCACAGCTGGAATCCACACCACGTAAATGCAACAATCACAAGCCCCTTTGAAAAAGGTCCATTTTGACAAATCCACCTGTGGAGGATCCCTGGAGCACTTTACACAGCGTAGAAATACCAGCAATGCAACACAGAAGTGTTCAGTGGCAGCCAATTCAGGTGAGCAACACTGGCTCATCTCAGGACCGGTAAGAAGAGGCATAACATGACCTACCTGAGTGATGAAAGCTCCAAAGCCAGACAGTCCAGAGGGCAAGGCCAGCAAATGAGTAAAAGAAGAAATATTTCTGTACCTTGTGGGCTCAATCCCCAGCATCAGTCAGTTGCAATGACTGCCAGGGACTTCAATTGTTTTAAGCATGACAGGATCTGCCAAACTGCAGGATGCATGACCTTAGGAACCTGATGCTGTGTTTTAATGAACCTGGATACTGGCTGCACCTTTGTGGTTTATAAATCAGGGGACAAGTAGGGTTTTAGACCTTTAGCTGAATTCCCCCTCATAATCATCCAACCTCAGTGAAAGGAGAGTTAGTATGAGGCAAACCTGGCCTTCAGTATGAGCTGGAGCTTGCAGTTTGCAAAGGCCATGAAAGAGCCTGGTGATGTAAAGGAGTGTCTGATTTGACTGTGACTCACTCACCCTGTCAGACAGCCCTAATGACTGGCCTGCCCTGGCTCCTCAGCAGGAAGGAGCTCAGCACTTGTCCTATCCACACGCCAGCTCCTAAGACATTCACATCTCTGGGTGGCCGACCTCCCTTCTGAGCACTCCTGCTCCAACACCACCACTGCCACCATCCTCACTGGAGCACCTGATAAATGTTCCTGAATTTATCTTCACAACAGCCACGCAGGAGGGATTTCCTCCATGTCAATGATAAGGCAATGACAGGACATTAAGGGCCAGATTTTGTGAAATGGAATTTGGTCCAAGTTCCAGCGAGTTTCAATAAAGCTTTACTTTGCCTCTGGAGCTGGTTTGAGCTCACTTAGAGCTCCTGGAGTTCAGGCCATGTGAAAGTGCCAAGTTTCACACTGTTTTGCACTTGAAACCATAAATCCCTCTCCAGAACCCCAGGGGCATGAGGGGGGTGGCCACTCAGAAGGTTCATGAACTTTGATAAAATCAGGCAGATATCAGAGTTTGTAACAATGCACTAAATTAAGTTCTGTCCCAAAGTTTTTCATGGGCCAAGAGTACAAAACAGGTAATAAGAACATGAAAGTTTTGCTGAATCAGGCCACTAAAAGTCACTGCCATATTTAGTTCTTCATCTTTTTCAGTCAATTCATTGCATTATTTTTCCCTGGAAAATGCAAAGGCCGTTTTCTTTATCTAAGGTAATTTTAACTTTTGGTACATATCTAGGCCTGATCTTTTCCTGTTTTGTTTGCTTTTGTTTCTAAACTGTGCACCTTCCAAACAGAGATAAATAACCATCTTCTAGGAGGTGAGGCTATCTGAAAATGTTTAGTTGACTAATCCTAAAGCAGTTGTTATTCTGCAAAATTTTCAGAGATTATATTTGCTTGCACATATATGAAGTAATAATTTGACAGTATTTCTCACCAGCTCACTTTCAGTAAAAAACTAAATCCAAGTCATAGGAAAATCTGGGGGTGGAAATAGCAGTTACCACCCCAAATCCTTTACAACTCTTGGTTGGCAGTTTTCAGTGACAATTACAACCAGAATTTTCACTATCTTCATTCAGTGAAGTTTTAGAACAAAATTTGCCATTCAACGTCCAGGATGCTCAGAACACAGAATTTAGAATAAAACTGAGAAATAGTTGCTCACCTACCTTACAAGCACATTAAAGAAACTCTGGTTCATGGTTGCTTTGAACCCCAAATTTCAAGGGGAGAACCATATCCTGACAGGCAGATTTGAGAGTTAGTTATGATAAATACCAAGTTGCTCCCTTGCCAGCACAGCACAGCTCTAACACAAAGTGGGAGAGTCAGGTTTTCCTGCCCTCAGAGCAGTGATAAGGGGTGAGTGAAAAGGACTCTGATTTGATTCATACCAAAGCCACCCATGCAACTGATTCAGGGGAAGCTGTTTAGAGCATCAGCCATCTCTTTCCTTCATATTTAAATATGAAACCTTATTTCAACATCTATTTAACCACTGACAGATTGGTTAATTTCCTGATGAGCAGGACCAGATGTTCTGACAGCACGTATCACATCAGGGTTTTGTGAGCAGTTTACAAAGCCCTTCACTCACTGGGTAATGGTCAGTGAGGAACCCAAGATCCAGGGGCCTGGAAATATTTCCCTGCTCTGGTGGCCATTCTTGAGGAACAGCAGTCCCCTGTGGGCTCCCAGACATCCATCACTGAGCTCGGGGAGCAGCACCAGTGGTCACTGAGGACAGATTTTCACCTCCTGCCTGCCTAGCACACAAAACTGACATGGCTAAAGAGTAGTGAAAAAATGCAAAATCTGAAGGAACCTTTAATCTCTTCGCTTAAAAAGAAAAAAATGCAACCACTTACTAATGGAATGTTAAGATTGTGTATTAAACCCACAAAAGTCAGAAAATGAAGGAATTAAAGACTCCCTTGGCTCTTTTAACCCTTCCCTCTGCCTGTGTGCATTGCAGGCTTTTCATTACACAGCCACATAACAGTGGGCAAAGGGACAGAACCGTAGGTGACGTTAAAGGGGGAGCACGGCTTGTTATGAAGTCCAGAAATGGAAATGTTAATAACTACTCATTTTGTCTTGTAAAAGTTTAATGCTCAGTATTAAAGAACGACAGGATACTAAAGAAACAGCAAGATGTTGTTATGGAGCAAAATGAAATCCTGAAGAAATGAGCTGTTGCTCTCAGTGAATATTTTGGTTGCAGTTTACTTGCGGCAGTATTTATCCCCCGTGAACCAAAATGAAGGTAATATATCACAGTCAGGAACTGTCCCCCAGTTCCTGCCCACATGGGATGGGCTGTTTGTCCTGCACAGAGCACCCATACCTGGATTTAAACCCCTCAGCATGTTCCCCCTGCCACCAGGCTTGCACGCTCCGTAGCTGCCGCATTCCGAGCAGCTGCACGCTTCCCAATCCCTAATGCACACATCCTCCTCATGCAAGGAAATATTATTATCCTGGCTTTACAAATGAGAATCCTAGGCACAGAGAGATTAAAGCTGAGCATTTCAAAGCATCCCAGTTAATTAAAATGACTGGAAAATGGGTGTCCAAATTGTTTAGATACCTTTGAAGTCTTGGAATAATTATATTGCTCAAGGTCACACAGGGAGTTTATGGCTGACCCACAACTTGAACCCAGATTTCCAGCGTCCCACTCCAGCACCTTAATCACAAAGCCATCTTTGCTTTCCAATTTAATACTGGCCAGACCTGGTCCTCATGCAAACTGGTTACCAAGGGATGAAACCTGTCATTATGCCATATAATGGAGCTATCTATCTCTACCCTACAGGATAAACAGCAGTGCATTTAGGCATCTCCAAATTCTTTAAGGTACATATCATTACAAAACACTTAGGAGGCAGGAAGAGCTATTTGAGAATTAGCACACAGGGACAGCAAGGGACTTTTCCAGCTGAGTCCTTTGCTGTCTCTCCTGTCCTTGGTCTGGAGGCCCCACTGCTACACTCCTCTTTTTCCTGATGTTGTATTTGACTAGCAGCATTTCCTGTTAAGTTTCACCCACAAAAGCCCTTCCCCATTGCTGTCAGCCTGCCTCTAAATTCCACTGCTTTTTGTGACCTGGCCCACTTGACACTACAGCACCAGTGATGCTGTTTCTTGCCATCAGGCTTGCTAGACTACAGCACAAAATAAACCCACAAATTTATTCAGAGCAGCACAGAGACTTCAGCAAAACAGAATAATGGTGGAGGAGTCTTGTCCCAAAGGAAAAACCCATAAAGGACTTGTTGGAGAGAGCTCCACACCGTAAGGAAGAATTTCTGTGCAGCACTGCCTGACACTGCACTGAATGACACCCCACTCTTGCCTCTGGGGTCCTTGGTGAGGGCTGTACTTCACAAACCAGTGTTGACATCCATTAAAAACCTTGATCCCAATTTCTCCTGAGCATACACTCCAATTACATTTAGAGCTGCAAGTCAGAAAGCTCCATTTTCCAAATGCTGATTCCTATCGTTGGCACAGAGTCCTCAGGCCTTGGTGTGAACAGATGCAGACACAAAGCAAAACTTCCCAGATAGGATTTGGTCTCGGCCTCTCCCCAGACACACCAACACCCTCCAGGATGTGGAATGCAGTGGAAGACAGAGATCAACATAAAACACTTACACACACACATCCCTAACATGCTGACTTTTTATCACGGAGGTTGCTAATTTCCCATGCTAAGAACAACCTTTGGAGCTAAAATGAATTATGCGTCTCATTCTGAGTGCTTCAAAGAGCAGACAGCCTTTTTAAAGGAGTCAAGATCACCTCAGCTGTGCTTTTGTTATCTAGCCCAAGGTTAGGGATTTGGCCTTGGGCTAACAATTGGCTCAGAAAACCAGGATCATGTAATGAGAGTTCCAGGAAGAGAGAAAAACCAAAGCTTGGTAAAGGCACACTCTTCAAAGTGTCCCAGTACTTGACCTTCTTTTTTTCCCCTCCCTTCCCCCCAGATGCATGAGGTAAAGAAGAGAGGAATGGAGCCTGAAACCCTGAAGGAAGCACTCCCATTGAGAGGAGCTGCAAAGACCTTCCCAGATTCTTCCCAGACACTCAGGCTCATGGAGAAAGGCCTGAAAACAAACTTTGCTCACCACTTAGATGGAAAAGCAGGCAGCAACCCCCTGAGTGGCTCAGGTCTCAAGAAGAGAAAGCTCTTGAAAAAGGCAACACTGATTATTTTCTTTGCTATGAAACAAAAATTAAGCTGCTTCTATTTGAAAATTAAGTGCAACCCTCAAAAAAAGGCTTAGACCCTCCAACAGGCCCAAGCTATAACAGCCATCTGCCAGCAGCATGGCCTGCTGGGTTACAGGGAGCTCTCTGCAAAATACTGAATTTTTTTAAAATGTATTTTTGTTGGTTGTGGGTTTTTTCTCAGAACCTGCACACGGGAGAGTCCCAGGCCATTTTCTCCATTTTTGCTGCTCAGAAAAGCCAGAAGGCTCCACCCACGCTCCCAACACCATTTTCCCAGGGCTTGGTCCCTCTCTCCAAGGAACTGGCATTGGGCACGCACCAGTAACCAGGCAGGTGTGCAGGAGCTCTCTCTAAATGACTCTGCCCTCTAGGGTACATTTGGGTTATATTTTCAAAGATGAAAATCTTTTCATCTACAAACCTGGGAGACTTCTTTGCCCAACATGTCAAGAAGCAGTTAACCATTAACTATTTCTAAAACAAAAAATAACACAAAAGGAAAAAAAAAAAAAAAATCACCAGACCAGGAAATATGAATCAATTAGTCTTTGATCCTCCCTTCAGTAATAACATCTAGAGAACATGGGTTACTGCTAATCCTAAACAACTAAAAATGTTGATGGACTTTAAAAGTACTAGTGGTTAAGCAAAGGAGAATTTCAATTCCATTTCCTTCTGATCTTTGAGTCTCAAGGTGCATTTCTGAGGCCTCTCCCCAGAGAACGTGGGGAAATTTTCTTTTTAAGAATCTCAGGCTCCATGGTGTCCTCATGAGATTCCAGCAAGGGAAGATTTAAAGTAATCCTGCTGTAAGTCTGGACACTGAAAGCAGTAAAATGACAACATATTTGTCATTTGAACAACAGGAATAAAAGAGTAACAATAATACCAGTGTTTTGCAGAACAAAACCACTCATTTTTTTCACTTAAAGCTATTAGGCCCACCTTTCATTTACAGTGCCAGAGCTAGGAAAACATATTCCATGTGCATTAGGACTTGGTCCAATAGCAACAGTCTGTGACATCAAAACAGCTTTCATTCTACCATTATGATGTCAACTAGAAAATCAGGATTCTTCATGAAAATGGACCAAAAAGGCTGGACTCAAAGTGAGAGATTGCTTTTAAGTAAAAGTTTTTTTTCATTCAAAGCAAGAGAGAAAATACAAGCAGGAGAAAAGGTTGTGTTAGAACCACCCTTAAAATAGAATCATTTAACACAAGAAGCCAGAGTGATGCTTATAAGAAATAAGACAAACTCTGTCTCTCTTCCTAACTCTTAAGGAGTCAATAACTCCCTTGGTCTATGAAGTCATCAATAAATCCTGAGGAAAAAAAATGCAAAATTCAAGTTGATCATGAACTGAATGATTATTTCTAGCTGTAAAGCAGAGGCAGCCACAGGCAGGTAGCCCTTCACCCTTCCTCCTCCCATCACCAGGGGCCTTGCAATTAAGCCTCAATATGCCTGTGAGTATATTATTGATGTGGAAACAGCTATTTCCATCAGCCGCAGACGTTCTATACTTTTGAAGTCTGTGGTTACAGAGTCATTATTCCATACAACACTTTCCCATCACTAGGGTGTGCAGGATGCCATAAAAAGTGGTTTGTGCAAGTTCCAAGCTACAGGAGTTATGTCAATGGTTACCTTAAATACATTGTTTTTTATACGTGGTCACCCTGCCTCCTGAGGATTTGCTCTAATAAAAACAACTGCATTGTCTGAGAACCAACTCACTAGAGCTGTGCTGATTTGCAGATCTGGTTGATATTTCCATCTTTTAATCTGCATATTGTTTCCAGGAAGATGATGATGATAGTAATAATAGTAGTAGTAATAAAAAATAATAATAATAATTTGCTTCTGTTTGCAGTGAAACACTGCTGGAGTTGAAGGCTTTGTTTTAATGAGACACACTGAATGAAACAGTGTCCTGCAGTGCAAGAAGTACATGTCAGCCTTGGCATTATGAGCCAAGCTACAGTACAATACTCATAATTTTCTTGGTGATCTCCCAGAAAAACCTTCTTAATTTAATCTCTAATGGGATTATCAGCCTCATTAAATTGTAAATCTTCCTCAGTCCAGCTGTTGTGGGAACCTGAACTTTCATAATGTTATCAATTCCCTGCTCTGCTCTCCCTACCTGAAGTCCCCTTTGAAGCTTTTAACACTTTCAGCTTCAGAAGCCTGCGGGGTCCTGATGAAATCCCCGATGAAATCCCCGATGAAATCCCTGCCTTTTCTCAAACTGAACCCTCTGATCTGCTCCCTTCCACTGCACCCCTCGCCCCGTGGCTCTGGTCTGATTTCTGTGGAGGCAGCCAAGTGTATTTTGCAGAAGGCCCTGCAAGAGCCAACTGTGAAGAGCAAACCCACCTCTCCTGAGCCAAGAACCAGGCTGCCCACTGCAAATTCCCTGCCCCTGGAGAGGTACAAGAGCTCTCAGCCTCTGCTCCTCTGTGGAGGGCAACACAAGCCCAGGCAGGTACTGCAGCCGAGTGCCTTCACAGCACTATGGAAATACAGATGGAAAGGAGCTCTGGCCCTCATCTTCCTGGCAAGTTCCACCCACACTCCTGCTGTTATGGGGTGTCCCTGCTGTTATGGGGTGTCCCTGCTGTGCCCAGTGGGTGCATACCTTCAGACCCGTCCCAAACTAAGATTCCTGCTGAAGGCTCAGACAACGTTGTCCCTGCAAAGGACACAGAACCAGGAGAAACCCAGTGTACCTGCTTTTCTAAGTTACCATTTCACAGGGCTCATGGACAGAAAGTTGCTAAATCCTGGAGGGCACTGACAGGTGACAAGATTCCAAAAAAAGGAAACTCCACCTTAGGAAGCCATTACTGTTTGTTGCAGGCAAGGCTGTCAGGAACACAGGTAATGAAGGATTAGTACTGGAGAGACAGGAAAGTAGTAATCTTAAAATACTTTTAGAGTTCTTTTTGTGGCTAAGCAAGGCAAAAGCAGTAACTGTGTGTGTGTGCCTCCTTTCTCACACACCTGCAAAACCTCTTTGGAGAAATAAACAAAAAAGAAATTGGAGTACAGCAAAGTCATATTCCGAAGGAGCTGGGATTTTTTTCCTTGTACACAGTAGTCTAACAAAACAAACCACTGTTGCTTGTATCCAACACCCTTCTTACTGCACTAACATGTACAGTCCAAGTGTCCTTCTGAACCCAGCTTCTCGTTCCTTTCCTATGTAACTAAAAACCAAAGTGGTCTGTGCCTGTAGCAATCTTTAAAAATGCATTTAATGCCTTTGGCTTTTTTTGTTATTATTTTCAGCAGCTTAAGTCAACTGGAACGAGATTTGTGGTTCTCCTTTTTTAAGATCACATATCCAGTTCTCATAGCAGCAGTCTGCCCTCCCAAAAGGGGTTGCCTTGATATAAAGGAGAAACTAAACATTCCATATCCATAATTAGATAAATAATACTCCAGGCAAGATATGGCACCTTTAAAAGTGCCTTTTCAGGCTTGGATTTTACTCTGCTTGTTACTACAGAAACCATCTAGCAACCAAAATCTAACACAGACTCCACCCAAAACAGAGGAAAACACTATAGACAGAGTAGGTTTTTCCTCCCCTCCTTTTTTTTTTCCCCCTTTGCCCCCTTCCTGACTTTTTCTTTCTTTGGAAGGGTGGGTGAATCTAAGGAAAAGTATCTCAGTGTGCAAAGGACAGGAGCATTTTGCATGCAGTTGAAACAGTAAAGCTCTGATTACAGATGGCAGCAATGAAAGCAGGAATGAGTAATGAGCAATAAGAAATGCGTAATGCGGGATGAGGATATAATTTCCACACATCGGCTAAAGAAAGGTTTACACTCTTAAGCAATAAAAACAAACCATTAAGCCAGACCTGCACTGTCAGGAAGTATAAAACAGTTCTTGAAACTCTGCAGTTACTATACAAAAGCTTTTGTTTCATAAACTTTTGTTTCCTGATCTTTATAAAACATTAACATCGAGCTGCCATATGGCAATTAGCTGCCTCCTGAAATCAATAAACGACCCCCCCCAAAAATCAACAACTTAGGAATAACCATACAATGAAATAGCTCAATAATTATCCTCTTCTAATAGTGTGGTGAAGTGGGTCTGATAGAAACGCAGTGTGGATGAGCTCCTCCTCCACAGCTGAGAGTACAACAAATCTTGTTCCTCTCTGAGCCTCACGGGTGGGGATGTGAGCCTCACCTGCCTGCCGGGGGGAGCAGGGATGTGGCCACCCAAACCCTGGATGGGCAGGGAAGGGGTCCACACCTGGCTGTGGTGAGCCCAGGGAGCCCAGCAGAGCAGCCCCTGCTCGCTGGGAATGGCCAATGCTCTCGGGAGAGCTTACCTCAACTGAAGATCCTCCTCTACATGCTGCTGACCTCAGAAGTCCAACTGAATTTTGCGCAAAAATTATCAAGCCACTCGACAAAGCTGCTACTGAGTCTCAAAAGGACAAGGAGACATGCTGATCACATTTGTGTTTAGAGAGATGCTTATCTGAAATGCACAAAGGGTGACATTATCTATCACAATCTCTGCCTATATAGGTTATATAAGTGCCTAGAAGCAAAATGTTTAGGAGCTATAGGGTAACAAAGGCAGTTTTGCCTTAAAAATATTTTGCTTTTTCTCCTCTTAAGAGGAAAAAAAGCTCTTTTGTCCTTGTAAAGCACTATAATACTAATAAGTACTAAAGAACTAAAGTGCTAGTGTGCTGTGGTAACAGCATACCTTTAGTATTCAGCATTATTTAGCAGTCATTACCAGACTTTTAAAAGATGTCAGAAAGCCCAAACCTTGCAGAAAGGCTGTCTGATCATCAACCCTATCTAGAAGAATTCAGGAACCCAACTGATCTCTAGGAGAACTTCCTGCTACTCATTTGTGAAAGTTTGTTCTGTTCCTTTTACTTTAAGTCCTAAACAAAGTCTTTAGTGCAGCACTCTCACGTCTCCAACCTAGAGAGTGAGGTTAAGGTTAAGGCTTTAAAGGTACATTACAAAACCAGTTCTGCAGAAATTTATTGACGTGCTGAGCTTGACACCTGCATATTTCCTCCTCAAAATCAGTATGGGACTGATGATTCTGTGGCTAACACTAAGCTGTTACAGAAATGCTTACAAGAGTGGGTCTTAATAAGTTTGCAATGATACATTGGCCTCCCAGTATATTTTACTAAGGATGCAATTCCTTGTCAAGCACCAGGAGGTTTGCCTGTGCAAGGAATGCGGCACCACGCCATGAGCCAGCTCCTGCTCATGCATAGACAAGTGCGGGAGCCAATTTTTTGGCAACAAAATTAGCATCAATGAGTTCTCATGCTTTACAGGAGAAGTACAGCAGTCACCACTCTGTAAAGAGCCTCCCTCAGCCTCGTTACACATGAAGGAGCTGTGAGACTCCAGCTTTACAACACCGGGGCTGAGGGTCTGCTTAGAAGTGCTTTGGGCTCTTTACCAATTTCACAGGGTTGGGATCACATCTTTCATGCTCATCATTAAATTTTCAGCACTTGTCAGCTTCATCGAGCTTAGGTTTTACAGTGCAGTAACACAGCTCTGACTTGACTGCACAACCACACATCACAAACACCGAATCCTCGCTGAACTCCACTGCAGCACTGACAACCTTGCCAAAGCAACAGCCACAAACTCATCCAGCACCAGGGGAGCTGGCAAGGAGCAAAAGGCAAACCAAACTCCTGCGCACGCGATGCTTCGTCCCTAAAAACATCAGCCACCAAAGCAGCACCAGTGCTTTGAAAAAGCACCTGCAGATTGTCCACTCAGCCAACCCACAGGCTGCTATGTACTATGAGCATGACCAGCATCAGCTACCTCCCAAAATTAGGCAGAGCAGTGGACTGTTCTCTGACAGCTGTTAAAAATACTGCTGGCACAAAGAAATACATCAGTTTTGTCTCACCACAGAGCCTTACAGCCCAAGAGATTTTTAAGCTCACAAGAAAAAAATGGAAGCAGCCAACAGGTAATTACTTTTTCTCTCCTATCCTCTGTGCCCTCTGCTTTTTGTGATGAACAGCAGTAAAGGATTGTTCTACAAGAGGACCTGTGAGACATCACCAAGTTAGCCTTTCTGATCAATCCATCTAGTTAGTGCCATTGCTGCAACCCAGATGATTCTGGTAAAAAAGGGAGGAGTTTGGGGAGGGCCAGGACAAAAAAGAGGGGTTCATTAACAAAACATCAGGAGGCCCAAATCAGAGATTACCACAGCTGACTTAGAGAAGTCCCTACAGGGCCCATTGCACACATGGCTTCAGGAAGTGCAGCCACAGTTCACCACATCCAGAACTGGACCCACAACAGAGCTCGAGGGGATGACCAAGAAGCCCATTTAAGCTCCTTTCCTGCTCTCCTATTTCAGCACAACTTTCACACAACACCCCCAGGCTCTGCCTGCCACACCAGGTGTGGAACACGCAACAGGCACAATCAGTGTCAGCTTTAATGCTCTGTTTGCCTACTGCAAATCACACTTTGCCCCTTACGTGAAGGATTTAAAAAACAGTAAGATGATGCAAGCACAAGTTGATCTTGTGAAGACTGCACAAGTGAACCATTTTTTCTTACAGATTGGACTTCTCAGAAAGAAATATCAGAATTCTATGGTTTATTATCCGAAATAGATTTAAACATTTGGGAAGGAAAAAAAAAAAGGTTTCCAACACAAAACCCTGGAAATGAAGAGAGGCTAATCTGCCAAACAGCAAAACCACCAGCTGAGGTTAGAGAGGAGGCTGCATATGACAACAGCTTGCTGTATGTAGGGCAAAAATTGCAGATTAATTTCACTGTAACACTCCACAGAAGTGAGCTCTCATCTGAGGTGAGGAAGTATGCAAGGCTTTTCCAACTGTTAAAGACAAGGGCCGGTACAAATTAGGTAAGTATTCCTCTTTAGCATAGATAATCACAAAAAAAAGGATGACATTTTCGTTTTTATTATTTTATATTTGGCCAGGACTTTTAAAGGAAGGACTTTTAAAGGAAACATCAAACATTCACTTTTCTGTAGGTCTAGAAAGGATTCAGTCTTCCCCCACCCCCACCTCCCATAGGATTTCTATTGGCCCTTATATTCACACTGCAAATTAGTTGGGAATAGCAGTATTTATACTAGATCAGCAACGTCTGGTTCTTATCCAAATGTTCCACCTAAAGAGGATGCCAGTTCTCATGGATTGGACAGCCCACCCTGCAGCATTCCTGAGAATTGTACAATATAATCTTGAAAGTCAGCAGAGTGGATTATCCACTTTTTTCTGGACTTGAACTTGTGACCTTAACAGTAGCACAGCAGAAAGCAAATGTGCTATGCACTTTGCCATAGTAACCTTCCATGTATTCTTTTCAACTTAAATACACACAATTGAAACAGCTACAATTTTGGAAAATTATGTACAAACCCTATATTTTTTTCTTTTTTGATTACATATAAATACAAATTAGCTATTCTTCTAAAAAGTGGTTATAATAGTAAATAAATACAAAATAAGAATCTGACCATTATACTTCATGTGCTGGGGTTAAACCCATATAAAATGTACAACTAAAATACATTTAAAATCTTTAAAGGAATATTTCTCTGATTAAAATATTTGTTTTCCCAACTTTTTCGTAGACATAAATATATTTTCAAAATAGTTGTGTTTTTTTTTCTTTCCATTTCATTACATAAATAAAGTCTTCATTGGGAAATATTAAAGTGTCAGCTATTTTTTTTTTTTTGCATTTGTCTAATATATTTGCTGTGTTAGCGGCACCCACAACCCTCCACAACCATATCTTGATAGTTCTTTAATACAACTTTTTCGTTTTCATCAAGGTAGAGCATGGAAATAGCACTCAGTTCTGTCGGCACACAGCAAGCCTTGGGGATTTTGGAATTCACTGAATTGACCAAAGTCTGAACAATGGCATGGTTTGTTGAGTTTAGATGATCTGCCAGTGGAAAAGGACATTCCCCATGGCAGTAAAAGGCACTATACCCCGGCGGGGCAACAATCCAGTCATTCCACCCCACATCATTGAAGTCCACATATAACGGATGCCTTTTGCAACTGTATTTGTGGCGTTTACGCTGTTTGTGTTTCGCTTGACGCTTTTCTCTTTTATGGAGCGGGTGTCCCTTGCCATCATGCCCAAACGTCACTAACAATGGCCTGAGCTGAGACCAGCTATCTTCATCCTGATGTAAAGACCTGCTAATCCTAACGTGCCTCTTGGAGGCACTGTTCTCTTTGTCCAAGTGAACCACCTCTACCACAAACCCATGATTAGGTTGTCCATGTGCAATCCACCTCAAAACAGCTGGCGTTACATCAAAACTTTCCCATTTACTTGCATTATGATGCACCAACCTGGTGTCCAAAAGTCTTGTGACAGGGTCCTTAGAGGTGGCTGTGGCTGGCTTTATAATTTCATAAATATTAATACGGTGATGGTAGCTGCTGTTGTTCTCAAGGGCTCCGTGCACCTGTTTCCGAAAAATCTGGAGTTCAGCTGAGGTGATAGACTCCTCATTAGGGATGGAAGTTAAATTAAAGAAGAAGCGCCGGGCTGTTTTCCCACTCGTTTCTGGCAGTTCTTCCAAAACTTCTAATTTGATTAAACAGGGAAAATTAAAAAAAAAAAAAAAAAGAATAAGAAAAAGGAAAAAAATCAGAAACTGAGACAACCAACCAAACCCCTAAGACTGTCTGCTGATGGCAGCTTTCAAATGACAGCTACCACATGTAAAACCTGAAAGACTTTCAGGCAGAAAATACTGTGTCCCTTGTTAGTTTGTTTATGCAAGCACGTAGAGCATGCATCAAGTTAAAAATGCTTCATTCATTGTTACACATTTGGATTGGACCCTGGTGGCCTTTGCCTTACAGGTAGTTATCATTAGAAGCAAGAAATACACAGCACTAATTTGGACTTCAAGGACATGAATGAAAAATTCAAGCACTTTAGCTACTGGGGAATCATTAAAACTGGTGGAGGACTTTGGGTAACTGTTGCATTTCTGATTTTTTCTGAGATACAGCTCTAACATCAATCCCTTAAACTCCATTCTGAAAAACATTACTCTGCAATTTAGGTGACCTAAAAATCTTAACGTGTGGATTTTTGTTTAATTAGAGGCAGTGAACTCAGCATCCATAACAGTACTTTATGAAGCACACTCCAGTATTTACCCAAAAAGGCCATAAAGAACAGCAGGAAGATTCAACTGCTGAAATAGGGGTGGATGGAAAAGAGAGAATGAAACAAAGTCACCTCCAAACAAGAGGTTTATAAAACCACCAAAACCAAAGATTCGAGGAGTCACTAAACTCCATGCCATTCCCACCTTTGAATAACAATTGAATGGAGCTTCAGAAAGAGCACAATATACCTAGGGTTGCTAAGTACATTGTTGCTACAGACATTAAGAGGCTAAAAGTATTTCCCAAAATAAAACTCACTCATGGTTTTTTAACTTTGGTGCTAAACATACTGAAGGGGGAAAAAAATCACTTTCTAAGGGGGAGCTGTAACTGCTGATAGCAGTTCTTAATTGTATAACCATCCCCCTTTGAAGCCAGTACAAATTTTTGCATAAGGTAAAGCTCAGCCTTATGGTATTTCAGGACCAGACCAGTATTTGCTAATATGCAAATATTTTTGAATGGTCACAAGACAAACTTCTGCTCTCAAGAAATCGCTAATGCAGTGAGAGCTCAGTGAAAAAATGGAGTCAGACTGATTGTCTTCCAATTTTTTAGAAAATTATAACACTGGTTTTCTAACAAAATCAGCTTTTGCTGTAGTGGTATGACTACTTCAAACTGCAGATTTTTACATCTGCCTAAACCTTATCAACTTTGCCCTTTCAACTCCTGTCTCGCTCAGCCCCTTGCCCACAATCCTTACGTTTAACATGAATGACCCACGGGCTGGTTTTTCCCCATTAACTCCCAGGTTTTTACTTCCCAGGTAGGGAAACATGGCTGAGGAGAGGTTGAATTTCACCATTCATCTTCCTCACGATAAGGCTTTCCACTAAACAGCACATCCACTTCTCAGAGGCTGCCTCCTCTTAAGAAACTTAAAAACTAATTCACATCTTTTCTTGACACAGTTTCACTCTAAAAGCAGGAGGGAACTGCGTTTTCATTACTTTTGCAGCGGGGCCACTGCATGGCAGCACCGGAGAGCCGCAGCCAGGAGCAATTACAACCTGGGGAAACGCTTCCCAAAAAAGCACGTGAGCGACACGCGCCCCACCGGCTCCGCGGGGCTGGTTCATGCCGCAGCCGCTGCTGTGGAACGGGAAACGCTCCCGACTGCGGAGCGAGGGTCTGTCCCAGGGAATCGCTGCCTCGGGGGGCTGCAGGCGGGGACGCGCCGCAGAGGCGCTGCTGGAGGCCTCGCAGGTGAGAGCCACCGGGCTTTGGCCAGCTTGGCCGCTGCGAGCCCGGGAGGGTCTGGCTGCAGCGCTCCTCGACGACAGCCCCCGAGGATGTCGCGACTGATTGTTTCATTGATCTCTCACGGGGATTAGACAAGGATTAGAAACCTCCGCAGCGGCCCGACTCAGCCGCGCATTAGGGAGCCTTCCCTGCTTTCTAGCCTCGCAGGGGAGCAGCGATCTGTGGGAACGCCTAACGCGGACTCGCGCCGGTTTAGCGAGAGAAGTCAATGAACCGGGAGCGCCCCGGCGGATGGAGAGTGGGGCGAAGGGAGCTGGCAGAGCAAGAGCTCCGCAGCAGAGCCCGTCAGGCAGCGCACCCGGCCGGGAGAAGTACTGCGCGAACCCCGCGGTACCGGCGGCAGGAATCCGCCCCCCGCTCCTCCTCCGGCCCGGCCCTGCCCTCCCCTCCGCAGCCCGCGGAGCCCCCGCCCGCCCGTACCTTCGTGGTGGAAGCTGCGGACGGTGTTGGCGCGGCTGGCCGCCCGCTCCAGCGGGAAGCCCAGCGCCGCCGGCTGCCCCAGCTGCTGCCCCGCGTGCAGGCGGTAGAGGTCCAGCATGTAGGGCGGGATGACGACGTCCTTGCCGGGGCTGGGCCGCCGCTTCAGCCCGAACATGTGGAGCAGGCGCAGCTCGAACTCGCTGAGCAGGTCCTCGGGGCGCTGCGCGGCCGAGGCGGCGCGGCCCGGCTCGCTGAAGCGCCGCCGACCCACCTCTGGCATGAGCCCGGCCGCGCCGCCCAGCAGCGCCTGGCAGAGCAGCAGCGCCAGGAGCGAGCGGGTCACGGCAACCATGATCAACCTGCGCGGAGGAGGAGGAG